>OX381716.1:6775972-7119922 GCA_947462335.1 Harmothoe impar | reverse complement strand
ATAGATTTACTGGTCCCTTTTTTCCGTGCATGCAATGCGTGTCCTTTCATTGGACGGTTGAGAGGCAATACATCGAGAACTACCGTATATCCCGGCACCCAGACTTTGAGAGGACCTGCACCAGGTCTGGAAATTGCGATTTCAGTACTGTACTATACTACAAAAACCCTTGTATTACCTACTCCTAGACTTATGACATTTTTTTTAGTACCCGCACTGAGGGTTTGGTTTGCGTATAACCCGCGGGTTTTTTGCGGGGATTTACAGTATGACAAATTTCAGCTTATTCTCTACCTACCCCCTTTAGGAATTATAAAGGAAGGCAGAGACGTGGTTATCATATTTTGATTCCATTACTTCCACGTTTAGATACTTTTTTGAAGAATTTCTGACCCAGTTTTAATTTTATTTTCTTTCAGACATCCTTGATCGACTCAAGTATGAAAGCTTAAAATATAGGTACACCGCGGTAAATCATTTTTTTAAGCCGCAGCCCAAAAACAGGAGCTGGTCTACAGATTTCATCTTATATATATTTTTCTTTTCTCTAAGGATTCTGTAACTGGAAAAGTGCAGCGAGTAAAAATATATATTTTCTAAATTTGTGCTCTAACAAATTTTCCAAGGAGAAATAAATAAATTTGCGTTTCTGAAAATAATCGGCGCAAACTCTGTAGACCCAACTTTTCCTTTTCTAAATATAATCAAAAAGCTCTATCATATCTGTCATCCACACTCGTGATTTTACAGGTATTGGTAGGTACTGCATTGTTTATCTTATTAAATAATTTTCTAATTTTTAATTTAAACACATACAATTTAATTCAAAATAAATCATATTCGTGGTTTCTGAGGTAGGTCCAGGTGCGAGTACTTACTGGAATGAAGGTGGCCGACTGTCCCCGATGCCCCCGACCCGCTCGGCAGGAGGCATGGGCAGGTCGCCCGCGTGACTGTCGGTGCACTGAGAGTTGGGAGTCGGACACGGAACTCTCGGCCGCCACCAGCTGGAGGGAGGAAAGCAGGCCGTTAGTCATGTGACATACAAGGTGTCATACAGGGAGGCCAAAACAATGAGCTTTGTGTCAGGTAACATGGGAAGAAAATGCAGGGTCGGTAGTTAGATTTTTTTTTTTATTATCTTTTAAAAAAAGAAGAAAAGAATGTACTAGCCAGATTCTCCACACACGCCTCTAACTGACCAAAAAAAGGTAAATACAAATATTTCTTCAAAATTGCATGAAAACGTAGGGTCGGCCCAACTAAGATGGGGTCAGTCGGGTGACCTGAAACTACACCTTTATTTTGGCCTGAGGTGTGGCGTCCATGTGGTAGCCCCAGTTGTGTGAGGAGGGACGGAGAGTTATGGTGAGGGAGGTGAGGGCCGTGATGAGGCCTGACAGGACAAACCATTGTCTGCCTAATGTAACCCTCTATAGGACAGCAGCATGCAGTAATGCAGCATGCCCCTGGGCGTCATCAGGGTTCTCCCCACACTGCAATGACGCCGGCGTCAAATCACCCTAGAATCACCGCCGGCATCATTTCAGCTATCTATGGATTTTTGAATTTTTCAAATCCATCGATATGAACCAAAATTATTCACATTTTAGAATTTTTTTCGAAAATAAATATATAGTTTTTCATATTTTAGCACTAAATGTTTAGAAAATGAATATATGGATATTCATATTTTAGCACTTTATTAAAGAAATAAATACATATCCATCAATTAGAACAGAAAATATTCCCATTTTAGCTATTTCAAGGCCTTCGCTATGTTGCCTCGCCAGGTGAGTCTGTGGAGAACCCTGATCATGATGCATGAATGCAGCCCTAGCAAGTAACTCGCCAGTGCTGCATTCATGCATCATGCCGACTATTTGGGGTTGCGTTACTCCTGAAGGGTCAGCATGATGCACCAATGCAGCCCTGGCGAGTTACCTGGCAGGGTGCATCATGCTGACAGTGTCATCCTTTAGTGACATGCCATCCTTAAAGGGTTAATACAGATACAGTGTAGTAACAAAGTGCAATACAATGATTGAATGCTGTATCCTACTCATACAATAGTTAATTTAAGGAGGACACCTATTAATTAGAGAATTTCTGTTGTTTAAAATAGACTTTAGTTTTGATGTACATGATCTGCCCCCTTCCCACAAACGCCCAATGATACCTTACAGTAACAGGTCCCCATAACTCTACATTTGTATTGCAATATCACCATACCAAATTTTAATTGCAAAATCACAGTACTTTATATTGTTATATCACCCTATCGGTATTTCATATTGCAATTTGATCCTTTCAGCCTTTCATATTGCAATATGATCCTAAAGCAATGCCTTAGATTCAGACAAGAGACAGGATAATCCATCTCCGTACCAAATGCCTGCATCCAGAGAAATCATCAATACTGTCCGTGTCTGTACCAGACGTGTTACCGTAAAACCTCCTGTATAAGCCTAAATCGTGTATAAACCACACCCTGACTTTAGGCCGATTCTATAAGCCGCACCAGCGATCTCATTATGGTGACTTTTAGTACTGCACCATAGTAGGAAAAACTTGCATAAAAGCCGCATCCTGACCCTCGGCCGATCCTATAAGCCGCACCCCCTATCTGACTCGTGTACTGGCCGCGGTTTATACGAGAGGTATTACGGTACTACAAATACCACCACCCGGCGGCACAGCTCAGACACCCCTAGTGGTGGGTAGGTGTCGGGGTGGTGGGGTGGTGCAGCATCTCTGAGCCATCCGTCTTGTAGACAGGTCAGCAGGAAGACCCTTCTAGGTACCTCCCACACTCAGTCAGGTCTCAGCCTCACCTGCATCGGTGCATCATGACCACTCTCTGGGAGTGTATCAACCTTGCCGACATGATGATGCACCCATGCAGCACTGGTGAGATACCCACCATGGCTGCATGCATGCATCATGATGACAAAATGAGAGACAGTGTCTGGTGATGTCTCAGCATTTATAGCTCTCTAACTGGTGCGGACTTGTTCCCGCGGCCACTCTGTTTACACTGACACCATCAATCTCGTGAGACCTTGGTTCTGCTCTCGTATTGTAGCCTGTTCCCCGGAAGCTATGGTGTGTGAGTGGCTGGTCACTGTCTAAGTCTCACGATAAATGGCGAGCACAGAACTAACATGGCCGCCCATACGGAGAAACCAGAGACTTCGCTATATCTCAGTCATACCACTGACACTCTCCAAGCAGACTGTCTGCTATGTGCCCACCGTGTAGCTGTAGCATCTCCCACAGAGACTGTGCTTGGAGCAGGCAGGGACACCTTAGGCACAGGTTTTAACAAGACATCCATTTGGAGAGTGAGTAGGCTATAGGGTACCAGGGAAGGTGTGCAACTAAAACTCCACAGTCATCTTTGCATGTCCCACTAGAGTCTACAGAGAGGTGGTGCCATCTAGGGTATGTTGTGTACACTACCTCTCTGTAGAGTCATACAAAGATGATTGTGGACTTTTAGTTGCACACCTTCCCATGGTATCCTATGGTCTACTCACTCTCCAAGCCTGTGCCGGGGGTGGAGTGGGGTTGGATGCTGCGACTGTGGCCGCTCACCCCCTGGGGACTCACTAAGGTGATGGATGGACGAGTGGTTGCTGACCGCGGGCAGGCCGTGTCTCTATCTTACCGGGAATCCACCCGTCTTATTTACAGGTCCATGACCAGTGTCCATGAGCTCACCCTGTACAGGCATGTACCGTAAAACCTCCCGTATAAGCTTAACTTGCATATAAGCTGCACCCTGACTTTGGGCTGATCCTATAAGCCGCACTGGCAATCTGATTACGGTCACTTTAGTACTGTACCAGAGTAGCCAAAACTCGCCCATAAGCCGCACCCTGACAGTGGGCCGATTCTATAAGCCGCACGGGCGATCTGACTCGCGTACTAGCCACGGCTTATGCGGGAGGTTTTACTGTACCCATACACCACCGTCTTAAACAAGGGTTCTCTTACTTCTCATACTATAGAGACATACAGGAAAATGTTGTGTATGTCCCTCTGGGTTTATACTGGAACTAAACCCCTAGTGTGGGTTATGTAACTTTCTCAAAAGTCTAGGTGCATGGAAAAATATGTGCAATGATGTGATGATATATGAGCATTAGGCGATACAATCCATGTCAACTCTTGTTTCCCCAAACCGGAGCTGCTAGTGTTGTACATACATGACCTACAGACCCCTGTCGGCCCCACACACCGTGACATGACCCCCTTACCCTGACGTGTGGAGCTGTGGTAGACTTTGTAGTGTTGGTGTACAGGGACGAGATAAACGCTGCTCACCACACCAAACAACAAGCTACCCTCTAAGGGCAGCACACTGCTTTAATACAGAGACTAGATAAGTGCTGCTCACCACACCAAACAACAAGCTACCCTGTAAGGGCAGCACACTGCTTTAATATAGAGACTAGATAAGTGCTGCTCACCACACCAAACAACAAGCTACCCTCTAAGGGCAGCACACTGCTTTAATACAGAGACTAGATAAGTGCTGCTCACCACACCAAACAACAAGCTACCCTGTAAGGGCAGCACACTGCTTTAATATAGAGACTAGATAAGTGCTGCTCACCACACCAAACAACAAGCTACCCTCTAAGGGCCGCACACTGCTTTAATATAGAGACTAGATAAGTGCTGCTCACCACACCAAACAACAAGCTACCCTGTAAGGGCAGCACACTGCTTTAATATAGAGACTAGATAAGTGCTGCTCACCACACCAAACAACAAGCTACCCTGTAAGGGCAGCACACTGCTTTAATATAGAGACGAGATAAGTGCTGCTCACCACATCAAACAACAAGCTACCCTGTAAGGGCAGCACACTGCTTTAATATAGAGACGAGATAAGTGCTGCTCACCACATCAAACAACAAGCTACCCTGTAAGGGCAGCACACTGCTTTAATATAGAGACGAGATAAGTGTTGCTCACCACATCAAACAACAAGCTACCCTCTAAGGGCCGCACACTGCTTTAATATAGAGACTAGATAAGTGCTGCTCACCACACCAAACAACAAGCTACCCTGTAAGGGCAGCACACTGCTTTAATATAGAGACGAGATAAACGCTGCTCACCACACCAAACAACAAGCTACCCTGTAAGGGCCGCACACTGCTTTAATATAGACGAGATAAGTGCTGCTCACCACACCAAACAACAAGCTACCCTGTAAGGGCAGCACACTGCTTTAATATAGAGACGAGATAAACGCTGCTCACCACACCAAACAACAAGCTACCCTGTAAGGGCCGCACACTGCTTTAATATAGACGAGATAAGTGCTGCTCACCGCATCAAACAACAAGCTACCCTCTAAGGGCCGCACACTGCTTTAATATAGGGACTAGATAAGTGCTGCTCACCACACCAAACAACAAGCTACCCTCTAAGGGCCGCACACTGCTTTAATATAGAGACGAGATAAACCCTGCTCACCACATCAAACAACAAGCTACCCTCTAAGGGCCGCACACTGCTTTAATATAGAGACGAGATAAACGCTGCTCACCACACCAAACAACAAGCTACCCTCTAAGGGCCGCACACTGCTTTAATATAGAGACGAGATAAACCCTGCTCACCACATCAAACAACAAGCTACCCTGTAAGCGCCGCACACTGCTTTAATATAGAGACTAGATAAGTGCTGCTCACCACATCAAACAACAAGCTACCCTCTAAGGGCCGCACACTGCTTTAATATAGAGACGAGATAAACGCTGCTCACCACACCAAACAACAAGCTACCCTCTAAGGGCCGCACACTGCTTTAATATAGAGACGAGATAAACGCTGCTCACCACATCAAACAACAAGCTACCCTCTAAGGGCCGCACACTGCTTTAATATAGAGACGAGATAAACGCTGCTCACCACATCAAACAACAAGCTACCCTGTAAGGGCCGCACACTGCTTTAATATAGAGACTAGATAAGTGCTGCTCACCACACCAAACAACAAGCTACCCTGTAAGGGCCGCACACTGCTTTAATATAGAGACTAGATAAGTGCTGCTCACCACATCAAACAACAAGCTACCCTCTAAGGGCCGCACACTGCTTTAATATAGAGACTAGATAAGTGCTGCTCACCACACCAAACAACAAGCTACCCTCTAAGGGCCGCACACTGCTTTAATATAGGGACTAGATAAACCCTGCTCACCACATCAAACAACAAGCTACCCTGTAAGGGCCGCACAGTGCTCTAATATAGAGACTAGATAAGTGCTGCTCACCACATCAAACAACAGGCTACCCTCTAAGGGCCGCACACTGCTTTAATATACAATGAAAGTACTTTGTTTTGCTGGGTATATTTTTTCGCAATTGTCACGGAAATGAAAAATCCGCAAAATTTTAAGTTGGAATAATCCCCGTGAATTTGCCGATTTTCACTCATCTGCTAAAATTTAAACCAGTGAAAATAGGTACTTTGACAGTAGAGACTAGAGAACTCCTACTCACAACAATAGGCACTGATAACCCTCTAAGGGTCGCAGATTGCTTTAATGTGATAAACCCTGTCAGCATGAATGCATCCCTGGACGTCAACATCTCATGGCTGCATTCACGCATCATGACCAGGAGTGCATCATAATGACCCGTCAGGAGTGTAACCACCTCATACACTCGACATGACAATACTAATGCGGCATCGTGATTAAAGCATCATGCCGTCTTTAAAGGACATGAAGACTTCCTATACTGGACTAGCACATCCTGGTACCTCAGGAAGTCGGGGGCTAAACCATATCTCCTTATCAGGCTAATCCCCTCTCCTCACACCTAGAACAAAGGTGCTGATAAGAAATTCTCCCATGATGCACTGCTCTGGAGTTGGGGTCCTAACCACAATGCATTGCTCTGAGCCAAGATGGCGGCCCCATAGCATAATGCGCTAGTCCCGTATACTGTGTATGTGTGGGGAGTCGGTGTGGGCAGTCCCAGTTGGAGTACATGTCGGGTCAGCACCACTGACAAATGGTCTGTTCACAGTGTCAGATTTACCAAGGTCTAACCTGCATTGAGAACACACACACAGTTAGCCACATCAGTAGCTTGTTATTATAAACTATCAGATCTATCATTACCCATTGTGCTACCGTAAAACCTTGTGTATAAGCCACAGCTTGTACGCGAGTCAGATTGGCGGTGCAGCTTATACCAGAGTTTTCGCTACTATAATACAGTACTAAAGGTCACCATAATCAGATGCGGTTTATAGGAGCGGCCTAAAGTCGGGGTGCGGCTAATACGCGAGTTAGGCTTATACATAAGGTTTTACAGTAGTTGATTAGATAGCACATGGAAGTGCGGAGAGCCCTGACCTGTTATACTAAACCTGTGAAGGACTGTATGCTGACTTAACGCTAGTGTTGCTTTGGTGCATCATTGCATTGTCGTCCATCTTCACTATAGTTTCAAATGTATAGGGGGATGGGAGCGTGGTAGAAAGAATGTCAACCCTCTTGAGGTGTTGGGGGTAGGGGTGGCAGAAAAATGTTTTATTAATCATATCCACCCCATACATAACAACCCCCGCCCCCCCAAATCAGGTGACCGCACTGCCTGCTCCATTTGGTGTCAATGCTATGTCGCCTTCCCAGACGCCGCTGTATACACAGACACTGATTGGTTTATAACCCGTCATGTTGGCCCGTGCCAGCAGGAATGCCTTTTAAACGTGCATTAACCAGCTTAGCAGCAGGACTTGGCTCCGGTCTCACCGCCCTAAATCCTGCTGCACCCAGGAAGGATAAACCAACACGAGCTGACTCCTGGCACCCCGCCCAGCCCCAGGACACAACTACATGTTTTACGGTACTCTATAGTTAAGTGTGGGTTTTCACGACATAAAGCTGCTGCCTGTAAAGGGTTAACTGCTGTAGACTGCTGACCTGTTTCACGGCCTGACCTTCTGCTGCTGCCAACTGTGAGATCCCTATTTAGGCCAGTAGTCTACTCTCAGTGCTCCCCACCCACCCAAGGCTTTCAACTCTCACTACCATTTTGATAACTCATGTCACAGAGAAACTTCACCTTTATTATTCCCGAAACTGACGCAGTCTAAATAGAGTTGCTCCAGGATATATTCACATTATTTGACCTTTTGAAAAACAAGAAATGTATCTTTTACAACATTTGGCTGGCAAACCCGACTGACGGGCCCAGCAAACCCAAAAAAAAATCATCACATTTCCCTATTAAATTCCATTATACTATCACAGTGTTACCAAAAGTAGCTCTGCTTCTGTTAAGAATATCTGAAAAATTTCACTTTTGGAAAGCTGAGGTCATGGCCGGCCATTGTGGCCAGTATCTGATGGCCTCAAATCGGCGTAATCAGGGGGAGACAGGGACACGTCTACTCAGTGAGTCACTCAGTGATCGGGGGGAGACAGGGACACGTCTACTCAGTGAGTAACTCAGTGATCGGGGGGAGACAGGGACACGTCTACTCAGTGAGTAACTCAGTGATCGGGGGGAGACAGGGACACGTCTACTCAGTGAGTCACTCAGTGATCGGGGGGAGACAGGGACACGTCTACTTAGTGATCGGGGGGAGACAGGGACACGTCTACTTAGTGAGTGACTCAGTGATCGGGGGGAGACAGGGACACGTCTACTCAGTGAGTGACTCAGTGATCGGGGGGAGACAGGGACACGTCTACTCAGTGAGTAACTCAGTGATCGGGGGGAGACAGGGACACGTCTACTCAGTGAGTAACTCAGTGATCGGGGGGAGACAGGGACACGTCTACTCAGTGAGTCACTCAGTGATCGGGGGGAGACAGGGACACGTCTACTTAGTGATCGGGGGGAGACAGGGACACGTCTACTTAGTGAGTGACTCAGTGATCGGGGGGAGACAGGGACACGTCTACTTAGTGAGTGACTCAGTGATCAGGGGGAGACAGGGACACGTCTACTCAGTGAGTCACTCAGTGATCGGGGGGAGACAGGGACACGTCTACTCAGTGAGTAACTCAGTGATCGGGGGGAGACAGGGACACGTCTACTCAGTGAGTAACTCAGTGATCGGGGGGAGACAGGGACACGTCTACTCAGTGAGTCACTCAGTGATCGGGGGGAGACAGGGACACGTCTACTTAGTGATCGGGGGGAGACAGGGACACGTCTACTTAGTGAGTGACTCAGTGATCGGGGGGAGACAGGGACACGTCTACTCAGTGAGTGACTCAGTGATCGGGGGGAGACAGGGACACGTCTACTCAGTGATCGGGGGGAGGCAGGGACACGTCTACTCAGTGATCGGGGGGAGACAGGGACACGTCTACTCAGTGATCGGGGGGAGACAGGGACACGTCTACTCAGTGATCGGGGGGAGGCAGGGACACGTCTACTCAGTGATGGGGGGGAGAAAGGGACACGTCTACTCAGTGATCGGGGGGAGACAGGGACACGTCTACTCAGTGATCGGGGGGAGGCAGGGACACGTCTACTCAGTGATGGGGGGGAGAAAGGGACACGTCTACTCAGTGAGTAACTCAGTGATCGGGGGGAGACAGGGACACGTCTACTCAGTGAGTAACTCAGTGATCGGGGGGAGACAGGGACACGTCTACTCAGTGAGTAACTCAGTGATTGGGGGGAGACAGGGACACGTCTACTCAGTGATCGGGGGGGGGGAGACAGGGACACGTCTACTCAGTGAGTCACTCAGTGATCGGGGGGAGACGGGGACACGTCTACTCAGTGAGTAACTCAGTGATCGGCCTGAGGCTTCTTCCTCGTGACCTAGTTCACTAAGTAAAACAAACCCGGCCACGTGCAGCACTCTATTCACCCTACAGCCGGGTACTGTATGTAGGTAATGTAGGGGGTCCACCCAGAACACATTACGGCTATATGAACACAATATGTGAGCTGGGAGGCGGGAGGGCTGTTTATATTTAAAGGAGTGGTAATTTTTAGCTACAGGGGGGGGGGGGGGAGGGGAAGCAGGGTCGAAATCCCGCCCCTTCCCGGCAGGTTAAAATTGAGCCTCCCCCACCCTCAAGGGGTCAAATTCAACAGCTGTTATTGCTCCAGGCACTATGTGTTATGCACATGTACATATAGACTACTACAATATGTGATTGATTGATTGATTGATAGATTTGTTTAACGTCCAGACGTACATTAAGTACCTCACGGGACATATCTCAAGTTGGCAAGGAGTCATCCACAAATAGTGGCAGTCTACCTCGCAGTAGTAGGACAGATATTTATATGCTGCTTGCCCAATACAGCAGTGACCGCATCTATGGATGGCTGAATCTATGAAATGAATGACTGCATCTATGAGGTGAGGAAGAAAACCGCTACCGGGGCACGTCCCTTACTCTTTGCGAAGGATAGCAAGTGTTCTTTTATTTGCCTGGTCCTACCCACCTGGGCTAGTACCATGGTAGGCGTGGCCAGACAAACCATGGCCTTTGATATCTCAGACGTGGTTCACCAGGGATCCCATGCCAGACCACCAGCAAGAAGGCCCGGGCCCGCGCATATGGCTACAATATGTGAGCTCCAAGTGTTGGGGGAGGGGGGGGGAGGGGGGCTGTGTGAGATGCCACTCACTGGTAGACAAAAAGTAGGAAATCTTAAGATTTTTGGTCAATATCATGTTCTGAAATATATGACAGAAATTCCAGTCAAAGAGTCAGGATTTCTGTAAAAGTAGGAAAAGTTACAGCTCTGGTGCTTCAGTGTTCCATGTGTGTGTAGGTTCTGCTGTATATAGATTCAGCTGTAGTGCAGTCTGCTGGGGCTGATACCAATCCTCCTCCCCATGTCCTGCTAATTAAAACAACTGATAACCAGCACAATACAGGCATGTTCCACACAGTACTACACACCCCTACACAATGTACCATGCTGTAAATATATGCATCATCAAAAGTTTGTATTTACCATTTTTTCTATTTGATGACTATTTCCTTTTTTGCCTGCTGGTACCATTAGCAGCTATGGCTCACTGGTCATCCTGTCATGTAGCAGCGACAAACCCGGCGTGTGTGACAGCGAGTTTAGACGCTGAGTAAATGACCCCCCACCATGCCCAACATACAAACTGAGTCTGTCGACATTTGTTGCTGCTTTCAATGATTATCTATAAACCTAGTATATTAATAGCAGGGGATACATCAACACACTGTACAGATTTTCACATATTTTTCATTTCCGTGAGCATTGGCAACAGTAGCGATGTCCTTGAAATTTATGGATGTTCAATTCAATTCAATCCTTTTTTTTTTTTTTTTTAAATCTTAACTGCAACAAACAGCATAGATATTGCTTTCTTGATAGAGCAAGTTTCTGAGAGCATCTGTAAATTCTGTCTAAAGTACAAGACTTGTCAAGTCCACATGGTGTCTACAACATGACCGTCATGTGGCATAGACCTTTTTTTTTTAAAGTATATTTATTGGATTTAATCGGTTGACTAGCTCGGGCGCATTGCCCTTCTGCCGCCAACACCCCTAACCATACAATATTCTTTAACCTTACTGCCTGACCTGGTTAGCCCCCCCCCCCCCCCCCCCGGGCAGACAGACAGCTGGGTGCGGTATCAGGGCCTGGTGCTGTGTTTGTTGACGTTGTGGCCCTTATCTACCCTGATAACACGCACTGTGAGACACATTCCTCAACTGGTACCCACCAATCAACAAATGTGCACCCCCCCTACCTCTCAAACTCTGAGAATATAGTGAGACCAGAGGCCTCTGGCGAGTCGCATCGCTGCCCTTCCTGAGTTTCCTCAGTCTCACCCTCATGTGTAACTGACCATAGCCCAGCTCCATGCCCAAATAAGGCACACTGGGGGATGAACGGACGTGCAGTGTGTGGCTGATGAACGGCACATGGAGGGATGTCTGTCTGTTTGTCGCCGACCATACGATCTGGGTCACGTGTCCCGCCGAGACGCTATAAGAGGCTGTATTTAAAAAAATGTGCACCCCCCCTCCCCCCACCTCATCTCCTCAGCTGACTTGGTTGAGTAGTTTAGACATGTATTCAGCAAAGTTAGAACTCTTTACCAGACGTCTCAACTTTTGAGAAAGCCAAAGATTGAGATTTATGTTTGGGGGGAGGGGGTACATATCATATATCATATGGTCATATTACACGTACACAGAGCAACAGAGAAGAGAACTATATTTTACAGACCGCTGATACAGTTTTTCTACTTTCAAGCTAAATGTGGCAGATATCTATAGATACATGTGTGTACCGCTCACCACGTGAGGGCTGCATCTAGTGTGTGCTAGTCGATGTGTGTGTCTAGCTCTAGTCAGCACAGCCTCCATCCATGCGTCAGGCCCTATCTATGCTGACTGGTCAGTCTGCCCCCCCCCCCATCCATGCGTCAGGCCCTATCTATGCTGACTGGTCAGTCTGCCCCCCCCCCCCCCATCCATGCGTCAGGCCCTATCTATGCTGACTGGTCAGTCTGCCCCCCCCCCCCATCCATGCGTCAGGCCCTATCTATGCTGACTGGTCAGTCCGCCCCCCCCCCCATCCATGCGTCAGGCCCTATCTATGCTGACTGGTCAGTCCGCCCCCCCCCCCCCATCCATGCGTCAGGCCCTATCTATGCTGACTGGTCAGTCTGCCCCCCCCCCCCCATCCATGCGTCAGGCCCTATCTATGCTGACTGGTCAGTCCGCCCCCCCCCCCCCCCATCCATGCGTCAGGCCCTATCTATGCTGACTGGTCAGTCCGCCCCCCCCCCCCCCATCCTGAACCCTGTCAGGGCAGCATGCTGCTTTAATACCCTATAGTCTGTATAAAGACAGCCCGGGGCGTCATGCTGCCTATAGGTGTGATGCACTCCTCTCCCCAAGGGTCGGCATGATGCACCAATGCGGCGCTGTGTTGGTGCATCATGTTGACAAATGACCATAAAGTATCATGCGGTCCTTAAAGGGTTAGCCCAGTTTACTGACCACAGAATGGGTGTCAATCTCAGCTACTGTGACTAAGAACCGTAAACTCCCGCGTATACGGCTAACTCTCGTGTAAGCTGCACACCGAGTTGGGCCCGATCATATAAGCCGCACTGGCCATCTGATTATGGTGGCTTTAATACTGTACTATGTGACATAAACTCGTGTATAAGCCGCAACCTGACTCTGAACTGATCCTATAAGCCGCACAGATGATGTGACTTTTGTACTAGCGGCGGCTTCTACGTGAGACTTTACGTGTGGGTGTACACTCAGG
This sequence comes from Harmothoe impar, assembly GCA_947462335.1. NCBI lineage: Eukaryota > Metazoa > Annelida > Polychaeta > Phyllodocida > Polynoidae > Harmothoe > Harmothoe impar. The sequence goes on along the minus strand of OX381716.1, from coordinate 7,106,635 downwards.
GCTGGACTGTGGCCCAGGGGCAGCAGCAGTGACATCCTCATAACCTCCATGTAGCCTCCACAATGCTACACGGGGGACACCCAGATATCCACATACCACAGTAGCTTGAATGTGTCCAATACTAACTCGGCAATACTAGCCCATTTTTTTCGGCCTTAACTAGCTAAACAGGGTCGACCCCATCTTTTATTTAAAATATTTTCGTACATTTTTGAAGCAAATGTCTACAAGTGTGTCCTATCCTATCCATGTAGCCTCAACCATACTACACGGGGGACACCCAGATATCCACATACCACAGTGGCTTGAATCAGCGCACCAACGCTTATACATTTTGTTAGTACCATTTACCCTGCGCTTATTCAAGATAGTGCTGCTACCTGTGTACCCACATTCTTGACCGTGTCGGTGTGTCGACTTTTGACAAGGGGGGCGTGTCGCTGTGTCGTTTTTTTAATGTATATACATAGAGAGAATACACAAGACCCTTATTACAATGTTTGGGTCCGTCGATTTTTAAACCCCCCGTGTCGCAAGTGAAAAAAAACGACTTTTACCCATGAAGAGGCACAAGATATACAAGTGGCCTAAATTGTCATTTCCATAGCCTCATTTACTCTGTGTTTATTTAAACATGTGCTGTTTGGGATCCCTGCGGTTATTGAAGTCACTACCGTCTACGGCAATGCCTGCTTCATGGTGCTAGCGGTACTCTACCAGCCTCGTGCCCCCCCCCCCCCAGCACTACCTGACTGTTTATTTACCTGTGTACCTGTGTACCCCCCCCCCCCCCCCCCACAACCCCTGGTGCTTCCAGTCAGTACCCCCCCCCCACACACACACACCGACATACCAGAACACTGCCCAGACTACCACATCAGTTATATACCAATACTAACTCGGCAATACTAGCCCATTTTTTTCGGCCTTAACTAGCTAAACAGGGTCGACCCTATTCTTTATTTAAAATATTTTCGTACATTTTTGAGTGAAAATCGGCAAATTTGCAGGTATTTATTCCATACTCAAGCGTTAAAAAATTTCGCGAAAATATATACCCAGCGACATAAAGTACTTTCACAGTGCATGTAGTGGTATGTGCTATAAGGTGGCAGTACTGAGGCTGTACCCAGATGTCGGACGGCCGTCGGTGACAAAGGCTGCTCTACATCCACACAGTGCTACATAGATGTACTACCGCACAGTCTCGGGTACCATAGATTTTCGCGTAGAAACCGCGGCTAGTAGTAAGTATGAGGGTCAGATCACTAGTGTGGCTTATAGGATTGGCCCAGATTCAGGGTGCGGCTTATACATGAGTATTTGCTACTATAGTACAGTATCAAAGCCACCATAATCAGATGGTCAGTTCGGCTTGTAGGATCGGCCCAAACTCTGGGTGCGGCTCATACGAGAGTTAGGCTTGTACACGATAATTTACGGTAGACTCTCAATCTGGCCTGTGTGGCGACATCTTACACAGGCCATTTACCTTCTACACAGGTCGTATGACCAAAACGTTGATGCCATAATGCATCAGTATATGGCAATATTTTTGTAAATTCTTTTGGATAAATTACAAATTTGATTGAAATTTGTCAATTTAGGGATGAATATTCACATGACCTTAGCTTTGCTTCTGATAGGAATATTCTTTCACTATTGGATAGCTATGGTCATACTAAGTCGGCCATTGTGGCCATTGTCTCTACATCGGCAATATCTGATGTGCCGGTGTCATTTTGGCAAAACTGGAAGCTGCGGCTTGTACCACAGTCAGAACACCACAGCGGCTTATAGGGTTTGTCTGAAATCTAGGTGTGCCATATTCCTACAATACAGTACTAGAGAAGCAATTTTCAGACGCCATGTGCATAGGAGGTTTAGGTGCGGCTTCTAGGTGTGACTTTACGGTAGATAGTCACATAGTGGTGTGTAGAAGTGACAGCTGTCACCGAGGGGACGTCTCCACCCTCTTATAGCACGTTAGGCCATACTGTGAACGTAGTTTTTTTCACGGGTAAACATTTTCGCGGAGTGGGCAAAAACAATAATTTCACTGGTACTTGAATTCGCGGACAACCAGGGCAGGTAACTGAAGGGGTGTTTGTAATACTGTATTTGCGGTATTATAAATTTGCTGCTCTTTAATTTCCGTGAATATAGCAAAAAATATATACACAGTGAAATAAGTTACGACCACAGTACCTAATTCAACTCCAACTAGCTATTTGCATACCATATCTTTCTAAATAGTAATACTATTTCAATATTGAAGTGTACTAGTTTAAAAAGTTCACACTTCTTTGATTCCCATCATATTCTTGGTGATATTATAGTTCACCAAATTAATTGTCCATGCATCCTGTCAGCACTATTTTCTGCAGACTTCACTTGATGCTTGGGCTGTTACCATGTGTGTGTGGTTGTGGTGATTCTACCACAGCTTGGTACCTCACTATGGACGGGTGTACCGCTTTATGGCATGGCCTTATTCTGACTGCTACATTTGGATCAGGGCCAAGTAGTCATTCACGCCCAACTTGAAATGGGGACAACTTCTTGTTGATTTTATGTGTCACATACTCTTCCCTCGCTTTGTTATTGCCTTAATATAAAGTGTAGTTTGGCAGCTTACTAAGGGGATGCATTTATTTGTAAGGTGTTTATGACACCTCGTCTATTATCTACCGGTAGCCTGACATCCTAAATATAGCCCCCCCCCCTTTCGATAATTATTTGATCTTATTAAAAAAACATGCCCTTTTGATTCTACATCTTAACTAAAAGTAGGAAATTCTAAGATTTTGATCAATTTTCTGTAGGAAATGAATCCAATTCAATACAGAAATGTCAACCAAAAAGTCCTGCAAAGTAGGAAAAGTCCCTGTGTATAAACCGCGTGTTATACACGAACCAAACCTCTAGTGCGGGCTATACAATTTTCTCGAAGTCTAGGTGCGGGTAATACGAGGGTTTTTGAAAGTATAGAATAGTACAAAAATCTCCTCCCAAAGTCAGGGTACAGGTTATACGCGAGGTGTGGGTTATACGGGGAGTTTACGGCAAGTCTAGAATGAGATTTCAATGAGAAGCAGTGTGGTAGAGTAGGCTGGTGGGTCTAGTCGTCCCCTACATGGTGTGCTATACTCGGTGTACCCCCCCCCCTTACAGCATAGCAGTGTAACAATGGGCGGCCGTGAGTGAGTGTCAGTCATGTGTGTGTCACATTGTGTGTCACATTGTGTGTGTATTAATGGGTGTCCATGTGTGCGCGCTGTGACCCAGTTGTCTACCGCTCCGACTGGACAGCTTCCCAGGCAGGCTCCACGCCGTACAACTAACTTACGCCTAAAAAAAGTTGTTTTCTGGTATCCCGACCGACCCTACATATTTGGGGCCGACCCTAATTTTTTAAAGACATTTTTTTTTTTTTTTTGTGAAAATTCATGACATTTTTACCACTAAAATCTTTTTTTTTTGACAAAAAATCTTTGAAAAAAAAAGAAAGAAAGAATCGACCTACCGACCGTATTTATTTTTGGCTATGTTACAGGAACACAATAATTGTTCTTTAGGCCTTACTCTCACATCAACCTGCCTTTTACACACCAGATTTACCGGTGTAACCCTTTAAGGACGGTATAATGCATTGGTGCATCATGCCCTTGGTGTCATGATGCATGAATGCAGCCCTGGTGACTAACTGGGAAGCAGCATGTTGACTCTAAGGGGTTGAAACACTCCTAGGGGTCCCGACCGGCTACATTGGTGCATCATGACGACAAATGACATTTTAGCGACATCCTTGAAGGGTAAAGCGTCATGAAACATGATGCACCATTACTCTGCAACAGTTACTCGCTAGAGCTGCATTACCTATTGGTTCTTTTACTTTTATATTTAACTTGATAAATCTTAAACAGAATGCGTTCAGTCCTGTTGCAGTATTTGGCCGCAGACCCTACGTCAACCATCTTAGTTATTTCAAATATTACTCACCCATGATACAACGCGTCCATTTATTCTCGGTAAGTTCACTTCATCATCAACAATTTCTTCTTTGACGACCCTGTAATAAAGGTGAAAGAGAGAATATGAATATTTAAGACTGTACAATTTTTATAAGCCTAACTTGTGAATAGGCCACACCCCTAACTTTGACAAAGCCTCAAAATATTTGATTTAGTATTTAATGCTGTAAAACCTCAGGCCACACTTAAAAAAAAGTTTGTTTCCGGTGGAGCGGCCGGGTGAGATTGCTGAACCAGGCCACCCGGCCGGATTTTTATTTATTTTTTTTTTTTTTTGATTTTTGATTTTTTTTTTTTACTGACTCGATTTATTTAGAAGAAGGAATCTCTAAGAGTGTGTGGGTTGTCGGCGCATTCAACCCGGAATTAAATTCAGCTTTCATTTGATACCAAACATGCCTATATAGAGAAGTATATGCAATGTTCAGGCACCAGGTAGGAACGACCTGCCCACCAAAAAAATAAAAATAAATTAAAAAAAAAAGATTTTGCGGCCGACCGGGTGAGTTATTTTTAGCCCACCCGCTCCACCGGAAACTTACTTTTTTTTAAGTATGGCCTCACCTGCCCTTTAAGACAAGATTTATTTTTCTTATGAAAGAAGGGCTTTGTCTTAAATGCGGGTTTTCATTATAAAACACTTATATATACCGGTATATATAGGAACGAGTAAACACTTTTTAAGTTTTTTTTATACCAGACGAAATTTCTGCTCAAAGTGGGGGTTGGGGGTCGTCTTAAAGAGGTGTTGATTTACCCCTTTCGTTAAGGGGGTGGGGGCTTCAAGTTCAATTAAATAGATTTATCTCTTAGAAATTCAAGTCTGTATGAATTGTCTTTCTCTGCATGTGGAGCAGCTACGTCGCGGTGTTTAGCGGGCACGAGGAGACAGATGTGACGGGTTATTACAACAAGCCGCGTCAGCTGGTCGTCCATTCCTACACACGCCTAATTAGGTCAGCCCGGCCACTTATACATCATGTAGGCAGCAGGCCACACGCCAAGACACTGCACACAGCCCCTTCATCACTGTCACACACCCACTGTCATACACCCCCCCCCCCACACCAAGACACTGCACACAGCCCCTTCATCACTGTCACACACCCACTGTCATACACCCCCCCCCCCACACCAAGACACTGCACACAGCCCCTTCATCACTGTCACATACCCACTGTCATACACCAACACCGGGACAGGACACCCCCCCCCCCCCGTGTGGGTTATGGATGTCTTACGGGAGGAGGTTGACGGACCAATTGGGCACACATTTTAGACCTTCTTATGGTTGCATTTCTCGCACCAACTCTCGCAATCTCGCACCTCCTTGTACGAGCCCACACATTTTCTCTCTTTGCGTAGTTTATTGCCATCTTGATTTTCTTTATCATTTTACACATTTGAAAGAAATGGAGAGTATGTATAAGCGTAAACGACCGTTTCTATTGATAAATACCTTCCTTTTCTTTCAATCTGTAAAATAGCTGAGAAAATCGAGTTCGAAATAAATTCTACAGAGAAAGAAAATCTGTGGGATCCTCGTACAATCAACCCTGGAATGGGCAGAACCAGGCCATGGACAACGGCGACCGTAAGGGGGCGAATAAAGTAAAGACGAGGAAAGAGATAGATGTATATATACATAGATCATTTTTGTACAGTGTCTAATGTTTACTACCGGGTACCCTAATATTCTCCCATTTCATTTCTACTCCTATTATATTGCCTCAGAACTGTTGGTTTTGCCACAAACTATGGGATCTTGTCACAAAAATAGGCCTACTCATTTCAACTGAAAAATCAATTATTCTAAGACTAAGCAGATGTGTCTTCATTTTTTTTCTTAAGCACTGAATAAAATGTCTAAATGGATCTTGAGTAAGTGCCAGCCTTCTATTAGAAGTTCTAATTAATTGCACCAGAAGTTGAACGGCGCAAGAGACTTCACGAGTGCAGTGTTGCCGAAAACTTTTTCTCAACGCAGGCCAAGGTGGCCTGCGTCTTGGCATCTTACGCAGGCCATTTCCTTCTCACGCAGGCCATATGAATTTTGATATTTCAAGGTACTTTCATAAACTTCATTATAACTTATAACTACTGCAAAAACTTTAAAAGAATTGAAAAAATATTCAATTCTACAAATATGGCCCTATCTTTGCTTCTAATTGGCCGATTTGAAAAATTCTTTCACCATTAGAAAGCTGACACCATGGCAGGCCATTCTGGCCTGCGTCCTAAGGCCCTACGCCGGCCATTCAGATTGTACGCCGGCAAAAGCCGGCGTTATTTCGGCAACACTCGGAGTGTAGCCTGTAGGGACTTCTTGGTGGTATTGATACTTTTACTAGTCAGTTTAATTTATAGATCTATAGACCTACCGGTATATTATTTAATATTGGGACCTGTCAAAGAGGCAATTCTGATCATCTCCAAACTCTCATTGCCATTGGAATTCCACTCGCAGTGCTGTGTATAATACCGTTTAAGAGCCTGCTTGTCTATACTATTTTTTGTCAACAAACATTTGGCCTAGATTTTGAACAATCCCGACATTTCTGACTGTCACATCATCATAGACATGTAAATTGTATATGCATGTAGCCGTTGTAGGGCATGCACTTTGCATCTAGGGTAGAATTACACCGAAGTGTTTGAAAGCAGAGAGTTTGTACTGGTTGCACTGGTCCATTACCTCTAGTCTAATGCTACTTTCTATATCATTTCGCCATGAGTGACTAGGTCTACTCTAGGGTGGGTGTCAAAATCAGAGTGACAGCTGGGGGCCTTCAGTTTTACGTCAACTAGATTTGGGACTTGAGTCGTGCCAAACCGCAGCAAATTACACAATCTACCTTAGATTTCTCTTAATAATTTAGTTTACTCGCACTAGTACCTCACGAGGAACACCAAAATATACGTGAACCCAGACAGATAGAGTTGGTAAAACGGTGGGTCTTTGTCAGCTTCTGGCCGCACACAAGGTGGGGTGCTGTCATGTCGGAGTCCGTCCCTGCCCCTCTCCCCCCGGCCGTGCCCCCGGCCGTCTAGCCCGCCACGTCTGGCCCCCGACACCGTCTTTTTACCCCCATTCCGGCCCCCTTCTCCCCCAAATATCCCACCTTCAGCCTGCATGTTACTGATTATGATACCATGCAAGGTGTGGCGAGGGTTGGGGAGGGTTTGGAGGAGCACAGAAGCGTCCAGAGGGCGGAGAAGAGGAGGGATGGAGAGGGGCTTCATTTGCCCGATTTCCTTACCCAAAATCGTCATCCATAGATTTGAAAAAGAACTTGTAGTTTGGACGATTGAGCGCATTCTTGAAGTCCCCGAGCGTAACCCTGTCCGCGGGGATCGGCAGCTTTATCAAGTACGGCGTTTCCTCGTCGTCAATGTGGTAGATGATTTTAGTCTCCTCCATGGCGGAGGCTTTGGTAAAGTCGACAATCTCAGAACAACAATACCCTTTCCCTTCCGAGCAAGATGGCGGCCAAGTATTTTCCTCGCTGCCCGCATTCAAATATGGAAATTTGGGGGTCCGTCTGGGCAGGTGCTCTTTTCGGAAATGAGACGCCGGTAAAGCATATATCTGGAATATTACCCGTAAATAGCGTTGAAACAGCAACAAGAATATTATTGGATGTAATTTGAATTGAACGGGGAACCATATAAAGTGCGTATTTAGTATAAATGTTTTTGAAAAGGTTAAAAATGCTGACTTTTATTATTCATATCCGAGGCCCCTTACGAGCTGTAGACCTCAGAGGCCCGGGTGGCTGTCCCATCTGGCGGAGCTACCCCAACTCTGAATTAAATAAACCGTCCAGTAGTTTGGTTTTCGGGAATAACACTGTATGTCTACAATTTGATCATGTCTCTCACAGTCGAGCACAATGTTGATATGTTATTTTGAAAGTTGTAGCTAACTGTTTGGTTCAATAAAGTAAAAACTTCTGAATTGGATGGGAGGAAAACTGTTATCAAGAACAGCCGCAAAACAAAGTGCGGAACACATTTTGAAACAAAGTAAATTGTTTTCTCAAAGTACATAGAACTAGATGATAATATTATTTCATTTGAGTTCTTCAAATTGATCCAATATACCTATAAATCATCTTATCATTAATTATAGCGTATTTTGCTCCAACTATTATTGTCCAATCAAAGGGCTGGATTCCCGTATATGCGGAGAGCCCACGGCAACATCAAAATGGCAGTTCCTGATTCTTTTGATGGAACTCTAGAAAACCTTCGTTTAATCTAATATTCTAAGCCTGTAATCCTCAACAAAGGACTGGTGATATTCTGGGTGAAAAGGTATGTTTTTTTCTCGTCCTTGTGTTCATTTCAGGGCGGTAGGGGCCACGATTATTCTCTGTTTAGTCTGTCAAAAACAACTGTCCAACTGTGTGTTGTCCACTGTACACTCTTATTTTGCAGGCTAGTGACAGTGGCCAAGAGTTGACAAGATCAAGTTTCAAGACTTAGCCTCACCACAAATATCGCATACGCAATTCAATTTATAGCCTGGAATGAATTAACATGTCTGGGGTGTCTTTTTACAGATCAGAAGCACTTTGTATAAACTGTGGCAGGAATTGTAGAGAGGTGTGTCAATCTATTAGTATTAGCCAACCAAAACTAAGTGTAAGCAGTAATATGCCAGTATAGTGTAGTGTTTAACTTTAACTTTAAAGTGACATGGGCCGATTTTTTCGATATTTTATATCCTACTTAAATGTGTTCCAAATGTTAGTACAATATCATAATTGGAAAATAGGGGACAATACAATGTCATTTATGGCCAATACTATAGGAGCCCATTTAGAATTAGAGGGTCCAACGTGGCTCAGGTACAGTATTTTACAGTGTGTTTTGAATGGGGGAATTATAGCGTGCACTCCAAAAGTCTTAAAATGAGCATAAAACTGACAAATGACTGAATTTTAAGCTGAATTATGGGGAATAATGTTGAATAAAATAGGTAGGAGATGTGATATTTTTGTTCATTTTTAAGAAAATCAATTTTTGAGCCCTAATCATCGGACCATGCCACTTTAAACAGTGCCAGTGGTTACCCTAATCTCAGCGACTCACATGGGGCTGAAGATGTTCATAGGCATACATAGGCCTACACGTATATTTATGTGATGTTCAATCATGTTGACTGTAGATTCCGAATTTCTGTTGAACTTGATATTTAAAGTTATGTGAATCTGCCCATAGGCACAGCTGTGTAAAATGATGAGGCTCTCTGCCATTGGGTTCAGAGTTCTTTTATCTATTACAAGCAAGGGTCATAAATGACATTGTATTGTCCCCTTTTATCTATTACAACCCCCCCCCCCCCCCCTCGAGAGTTTTTTTTTTTTTTTTCTAAAAAAGACATTTTTATACCCCTCCCTGTAACTAACAAATGAACACTCCCCTACAGTACATGGATATCCGGTATGTAAGACTTATGAAATATTTCGTCAGTCAGTTTTATTTTGAAGTCGAAATAGATCGAGAAAAAAGACAAATAGACAGCAATGCATCTACCATGTAGAATACTGGTACCCAATTCAATTGAGGCCATAGGCATAGGGAGTGCATGGCAACATGTGTAGTGTTTTGGGGATTAGATTTTTTTGGGTGGCGGGGGGGGGGGGGTCTATAGTAATAAAGGAATAGCATTTAACGTGTTTTCTGCTAAACTTTTTGAAAGGGGAAAGAAATGGCTTGCCCCGTGCTCAACACATGTCACTAAAAGATGACATTTGTCGTCATGATGCACCAATGCAGTTCCAGCAAGTAACTCGCCGGTGCTGCAGTGGTGCATCCTGCCGACACTTCAGGGTCAGCGTGATGCTTGAATGCAGCACTGGTGAGATACTCTCCAAGGCTGCATTCATGCATCGTGATGACCAAGGCATGCTTAAAGGTATCATGCCATCCCAAAAGGGTTAAGTAATGTTCACCTCTTTAACACACAGTAACAGTCGCCCAGACTGTATGAGCTTGTTTTGAGTAGGAGGTGTGTCAGGAGTAAAGTATGTCAGGGTTTGAGGTGGCAGTAAAAAAGTAGAGTGGTGTTATGATGAATGCTGCCAGGTGCGGCCCATTAGTAGTTAGGCCAAAAAAAAGTTCTGTTCAGGTAGGTATCCCTAGCGACCCTATTTTTTTGGCCCTATCCAACTTAAAAAAAAAAAAAGATTTTGAAGGCATTTTTGAGATTTTTTTCCACCAAAAAAAACTTTTTGATGTACAGAATTTTTTTTTATCCTGAAATTATCCGAAAAGTAGGAGGAATTTGGCTCAAAACCCTTTTTAAAAAAAAGGCAAAAAAAAACAACAAACGACCTACATACCCAACTTTTTTTAGGCCATGTTACCTGAACACAACTTTTTTTTTTGGCCTTATACCTTATGGCTGTTTCTGACATGGGCCTGCCTCCCCTCATCTAGCTCCAGTTCATCACAGGGAGGGAGGATGGGCTTAAACAATGTTGTTCCCTCTCTAGGGCCGGGGGTTTAACAATTCTGACCCCTCTTGGGGGGGGGGGGGGGAATCACGCCCCTTTTAAGGGAGTGTTCATTAAGTAGCTACAGGGGGCGGTGTAAACAATTTAGATTCCCCTTGAACAGGCCCTCAGCAAAAGACCACACGTGTTAATAAAATTGAGAGGGGGAGGGGCAAACATTTCCGGTGTCTTCGGGGAGGAGGAAGACACACTCTGGCCCATGCGCTTTGGAGTAGGGTGAGAAATTGATTTCGACCCACGTAACATGAAAAATTAAGTGCTGTCTGTTTTTTAAGCCAGCGTGGTGCCATCCACGCCTGCATCCGGAGAAATTTTTCTGCAGCACAGTACTAAAGTAGTTATAATGAGACCCCAAGATGCCGGGTGTACACACAAAAGCTTGGGCCTAAAAAAAAAAGTTGTGTTCTGGTATCCCGACCGACCCTCCGTTTTGGGGGCCGACCCTAAGTTTTTTTTAGATATCTTTGTAAATTTTTGTTATTTTTAGGGTTACACACAAGTATTTACAATGATAGATCAAAGCCATTGCCATAACGATGGAAACCAGATGCTGTCTGTACCAGTTTAACAAATGTAATAAAATAATGGTCAGGCCAAAAAAAAAGGGTTTGTTTCACCCGACCAACCCTATCAAAACACGTCCTACCCTACTTTTTTTAAATGCAATTTTGAATAGAAATTTTTTATACCCTTTGGGGAGTCAAATTTAGGTTTAAACAAGTTTTGACATTTTTTCCCCATTTTTTACATTTTTTTGGTATTGTAGAGGGGCTGTAAAAAGAAGAAACAAAGTAGCCGATCCTATAATTTCATCCCATGTTACCTGAAACAAACCTTTTTTTAAATTCTGCCTCAGTTAACCATGTAGTCAGAGTTGCTGTAAGATGTGGTGAGTGTGTGCCCTCATGGTGTCTCTGTTTTCCTCCACCAGGTGGCAGCCTGTACCCTTGCTGCCGGTCACGGTTTGATGACCCCCACACTACAAGACGGCTACCTCCCGCCCCCTCCCACCCCCACCGCTCCCCCCACCCCGGCAGGCCCCCACCCCCCATCCCCCCAGCAGCACTACTGACCCCCCGACCCCCCCACCCTCGGGGGGCCCCGGCCCTGCCGTGCGTCCCCGGGGTGCGCGGCGCCCCTCCCTGCCCCCCGCTGCCCCCCCTGGGGTGGAGGCCCCCCCTGGTGGGGTGCTGCCCCCTGGTAGCGGCGTCATGGAGGTGGGGCTGAGAGTGACGCGCGGCCCCGACTGGAAGTGGCAGAACCAGGACAGCGGGGAGGGACACGTCGGCACCGTCGTAGAGATAGGTAAGTCCACAAGTCGACAAAGTAACAAAACAAACAATACTGTGAAAGCACTTATTTTCACGGATGAGTGAAAATTGGCAAATTTGCGGGTATTTATTCCATACGTAAGCATATTAAAATGTCACGGAATTTTTATTTCCGCGAAAAACACTAAAATATATTCCCGGCGATATAAAGTATTTTCACAGCACCTAAAAAAGTCCATAGTATTTCACACACCATATTTCCAGATAACCAAACCTTAGAGCTGATAATATATTATATAAATATGGTTAATTGCATGCTTATAAGTTTTTCCGCGACAAACTAAAAAAAAATCCCGAAAGCATGAGGAACCGTATATTGATGAATACAAATATATGTAAGAACAGATTTGAAGCCTCACATAGTTTGGATAAAACATGTTATGTTACTAACTGGAGGATCTGGAAAATCCGTCTATATGTCAGCAATGATGTCAATGATAGTTACACAAGTGTCATATTACAAGTAACTAAACCCAGGTATTTTGACACTCAATAAGCTCGTTGTTGACCACGCTAGGTAAGCCGGGGAGTACCACCTCACCAGACAAGACAGTGGTCGTGCAGTGGGACTCCGGCTCCAAGACCAACTACCGCGTCGGCTACCAAGGGGCCTACGATCTACGCGTGGTCGACAACGCACCTGTTGGTAAGTGCAGCACCTTGAAGGTTTATAATCAGGTTCTCTGTGTGTGCATGACAAAGAGGCAGCCAAGCAGAGTCAGACAGACAGAGAGAGGCAGACAGAGACAGGCAGACAGAGACAGGCAGACAGACAGACAGAGACAGGTAGACAGACAGAGACAGACAGACAGAGACTGGCAGACAGAGACAGGCAGACAGAGACAGGTAGATAGACAGAGACAGGCAGACAGAGACTGGCAGACGGATAGAGGCAGACAGAGACAGGCAGACAGACAGAGACAGGCAGACAGAAGAGACAGGCAGACAGACAGAGACAGGCAAACAGACAGAGACAGGCAGACAGAGACAGGCAGACAGAGACGGGCAGACAGACAGAGACGGGCAGACAGAAGAGACAGGCAGACAGACAGAGACAGGCAAACAGACAGAGACAGGCAGACAGACAGAAACAGGCAGACAGAAGAGACAGGCAGACAGACAGAGGCAGGCAAACAGACAGAGACAGGCAGACAGAGACAGGCAGACAGAGACGGGCAGACAGACAGAGACAGGCAGACAGAGACAGGCAGACAGAGACAGGCAGACAGACAGAGACAGGCAGACAGACAGAGACAGGCAGACAGACAGAGACAGGCAGACAGACAGAGGCAGGCAGACAGACAGAGGCAGGCAGACAGACAGAGACAGGCAGACAGAGACAGGCAGACAGACAGAGACAGGCAGACAGACAGAGGCAGGCAGACAGACAGAGACAGGCAGACAGACAGAGACAGGCAGACAGACTGGTAGACAGACAGAGACAGGTAGACAGACAGAGACAGGCAGAGAGAGACAGGCAGAGACAGGCAAACAGACAGAGACAGGCAGACAGACAGACAGAGACAGGCAGACAGACAGAGACAGGCAGACAGAGACAGGCAGACAGAGACAGGCAGACAGAGACAGGCAGACAGACAGGCAGACAGACAGAGACAGGTAGACAGACAGAGACAGGCAGACAGACAGAGACAGGCAGACAGACAGAGACAGGCAGACAGACAGAGACAGGCAGACAGACAGAGACAGGCAGACAGACTGGTAGACAGACAGAGACGGGCAGACAGACAGAGACGGGCAGGCAGACAGAGACAGGCAGACAGAGACAGGCAGACAGAGACAGGCAGACAGAGACAGGCAGACAGAGACAGACAGTCAGAGACTGGCAGACAGACAGAGACAGACATGCAAACAGAGACAGAACGAGACGGAGGGGGATCATCAATTTACAATCATCACGATTATTGTTTCAAACCAACACATAGGCACATTAACATTACAGAGTTGCTTTCACCCGATACTTGAAGCTTCAGATGATGAAATTCATCAGTTTTCTGGGTTTCAACGCCAGCAATTTAAGTTAATAAGGATATAAGAGTTAAAAGAATTGTGTATGAAGTATAAAACACTTCTGGGAGTTTATGTCGCCACCTATACAGGGGCCGGCTGAGGTAAAAAGAAAAGAAGGTTCAGTTAAAGTGGCAAGAAAATCTAGGGTTGGAAGGTCGAATTTATTTTTTTTAACTTTTTTTTTAAACATGAAAGTACTAGCCAGCCTCTCCGAAGACCCGAAAATTGACCCAAAAAGGGTAAAAGTACGAAAATATCTTCAAAATTGCATAACAAAACGGAGGGTCGGCCCTATTTTGATAAGGTCGGTCGGGTGACCTGAAAGAAACCTTTTTTTGGGCCTGAGGCGGTATCCTCGATACTTAATACCAGCATGGCATGACCCTCAGTAGGTTAGGTTAATAGCGGGATACCAGGAGACGACGCTTAATGAAACGGGGAAAAACGATGACATGAGGGGAGACCCCGGTTAGAACGGCATCATGCCTCATAGCTTCACGTTACTTTGTCATCATGATGCACCAATGCAGCATAGTCACTGCATTGGTGCATCATGCCGACCCTACGGCATGTGTAAACCCACGCTGATTACCGTAAAACCTCGCGTATAGGCCGCGGCTTGTACGTTCGTCACAGAGTCAGGGTGCGGCTTATACGCGAGTTTTTGCTACCATAGTACAGTATAAAAGTCGCCATAATCAGATCACTGGTGCGGCTTATAGGATCGGCCCAAAGTCGGGGTGCGGCTTATACGCGAGTTAGGCTTATATGCAAGGTTTTACGGTAACCCTTAATGCATCATGCCGGGTTGATAAACTCCCTAAGGGTCGGCATGATGTGCATCATGCCGACAAATGTCATCTTTTAAAGACATGCCGTCCTTAAAGGGCTAAGCACTATGCCGCCGTGTGAGGGTTAGAAGCCGCGCCAACATTATCCCACGTGCATGCATGCCACACCAAAGCCAAAGCCACACAATAATTAAAGTTGTAATCAGTGTGAAAATCTCTTTAAGTTATCTCACGTGCTATCTTAAGTGGGTTCAGGGATGGGGGGTAGTGGGCTGGTATCACGCAGGACCTTGCTATTCTTTTTTATATTGGATATTTGAATGAGCTTCGTTTGAAATCTGAATTAAATGTAGCGCCTGGGAGCAGGCCCATACAGCCCTGTGTGGGTGAAGGGACCTGGGGGTGTGGGGGTGTGGAGGGGGGGGGGGTGTGGGGAGGGGGTCATGTATTGGTATAATCAGTTGTAGCTGATCATGCACGACCCCCTAACCTCCCCCGACACCCCTACACACTGCCACCTCGTGGCTGCAGGCCCAACTAGTCTCCTGGGGTCTCGCCCACATATGCATGACCCTGTTGGGGGTTTTTGCCTAAAAATGATTTCCATACATTGTACTGTGTGATCAAAAAAGAAATGACCAGTTTAACGCATTCAAATAAGTAATTTACAGCTGTGAACACATCTATGGGTGACCAGGTTATGTCTTGATGCTGAGGACTATAGAACCCGTGCCCCGCCCATCCCTATATACCTCATATACTATTATGCCCACAATCTTAAAGAGAGATAAAGCTTAAGGAAATCATTGGAAATATCAGAGTAAATGTCTCGGAAGAGTAGATTATTCTGTGAGGTTGTGAGAAGGTAGCAACATGCTCCTTAAGGTACAGAAACAGCCTGTCCAGTTTGGCATTGAGTACTTGCTCACAGGGAATAAATACGGTATATAGAACCTTTGTGTTGTCGATTGGACCGGTCAGTTGTCTTTTCGGCTGGAACCCCCCACTCCATGTTCTAACGACACCTTGTTCTCCCCATGTTGGGTGCGGTCACCCACACATGATTACACTAAGTGTCGGGGAGGGGGTCCCCCGGCATGATAGGGCGGTGTGTGTTATGTGCCTCTACATGGGTTAAAATTCGACACATGCGACACACGGGGGTTTTAAAATCTGACACGTGCGACACGGCCCTTTTAAAAATCGACGGACACAGACATTTTTATAAGGTCCTACTATATTCTATAGATATAAAAATCGACACACCGACACGTCCCCCTTGCTAAAAATCGACACGGCGACACAGTCAAGAATGTGGGTACTGTTATACCAAATTGGATACTTGGAACTTTTTTTTACATTTCAGTAGCTCAGAGTTTAGTTATCTAAATTGGCTTTTCTTCTCTGAAAACAGGCCCCTAAAGGGCAGGGTTGAATACGGTCATGGCAGAGGTAAGGCCACACTTTTTTTTTAATTTGGGTTACGGACACTTCAAAAATTTATCAGCGCACGGAGGACGAAATAAAAGAAATTAAAAATAAAATAAAAATTGGCCTCTGGGTATTTTATCCATTGTACGTACAGAAAGTTTTGATATCCCAATGTCGGAGGGAAAAATAAAATAAAAACACCACCCACCATAGAAAGGATGATCTGACAATAAAAATACAATATTTACATGGATGAATTTCTTTTAAAGATTTTCAAAAATCCAGAAAATGTTGACATTCCATTTTACCTCAATGAAAGGTAGAAAGCTGTTTTCCTGATGATTTTAGCTTTCCATTGGTATATTGTGTCATATATCTTTTATTTTTTTCTTTGTTTTGTTTTCTCTGGAGCCCACATCGGAGGGAATAAAAAAAAAGTGTAAAATCCAAATTTAATTTTATTCCGATTTTGGGCTTTTCTAGTGCGGCGGGCCCGTAACCCAAATAATAAAAAAAGTGTGGCCTAAGGTATCAATTATTTTGTACGGGGGCGGGGGGGGGGGGGGGGGGCTGGAGTGGCCCGGGAGTGTGTCGGCAGGATTCTTGAATGTAGTCTTGGCGAGTAACTCGCCATGGCTGCATGCATGCATTGTCAGGAATGCCAAATGTTCCGAATTTTTCGTAATTTTACGAATTTTGACCCCCTATTACGCCCATTACGATTTTTACTATCAAATTACGATTTTTAAGCATTTCTGGGGTTTTAAAATATATGTACCTTACTGAGGCCTCTGTGCGGCCCTTACAAGATTAACATGGTTTGACCCTGCCGCCTGGGGGTGTGATTTGTTGTAGCATGGGTTGTGAGAACCTCCATCAGGTAATTAGTGCACACACCCCAGGGTCCCCACAGACCACCGCGCGTCCACCAACAGGTGATACGCTGCCACAGGGATACAGTAGTACTAGTAGTACCGTAAAACCCTGTGTATATATGCCTAACTCGCCTATAAGCTGCACCTAGACTTTAGGCTGATCCTATAAGCCGCACGGGCGATCTGATTATGGTGACTTTGGTACTGTACTATAATAAACAAAACTCCCGCATAAGACACACTCAGTATATGCAAGGTTTTTCGGTACTTATAGATACCACATGTATGAACCGCACCCCCAACCATTGGGTTATACACGGGAGTTTACCTCCAGTTGTCAGGGAGTCCCTCACACCCTCTAACCCCCTACCCTGTGAGTCAGGGTCCCGGATGTAAAGTCCATCTCTAGATGAGACGCTGCCTCACCACCCCAGGCAGGGTGACCAATCAGGACACCAGGGCTGCCAAGTAGTACACTTTTGGTGTATTAATACAGTGTTGCCGCAGTGGCGCCGATGGCCGGCGTAGTACCTTAGGACGCAGGCCAGAATGGCCTGCCATGATCTCAGCTTCAAATTGCTGAAAGAATTTTTCAAAGCGGCCAACTATAAGCAAAGTTAGGGCAATTTTAGTGAAGTTGTTTAATATTCAAATATTTTCAAAATTCTTGGCACCTTAAATATCAATATTCAGATGGCCTGCGTGAAATTGAAATGGTCTGCATACGATGCCAAGATGCAGGCCACCTTATAGGGAAGACCAGTAGCATTGCAGCTACGGGACTTTTCCTAAGGAATTGAAGTCACACTGTGGTCTGTCTGTACAGGCTCACTGAGAATATATGTGAACAGTAATAGAGGGGTGGTTCCTAGTCTCTCTAAAATAACATCTGGAGACAGGGTTTTGGCCCTGCCTTCTATCTCTTTCTCCCATTCTGTCATTGTGAGGAGGAAACTGGAATAGAATTTAGGTATAAAAATAAACCCAGCTGTGTGTGTAGGGAGGTGTGTAGTTGGTGTGTGACACACCAGGTGGCAGTAGTGGTGGGTGGTGTGGGAGTCGTACACCCACACCCACACACAGTGCTGACAGAACCATGTGTGCTACTCCCCACACAGCAGGGGGATATAGTCATATAGGGCCTAGGCCAGACTGGAGCTGGTTGTGGCGGCCTTCACTGATAAGAGCTGATAGGCTGGGTACTAGCATGTCCCTGGAAGTGATGGTTACCCAGGGACAAGGTACCAGTCAGTGTGTGTCTTATCAGTGCTGATAACCGCACCCAGCGACATTTTAAATGGCAGACCCACTGGGTTTGAGTCTGCAGCCCTATAGCACACAGCATGGAGTCATATACCACCCAGCATGTAGCATGTAGCACAGCACACACAGACCAGCTGAGGGACACAGCTTATACTGGACCTATAGACGGGTTTACGTGAAGACAGGGTAGGTACACACTGGGGGTGGAAGTTGTCTGTAAGGTTTGGTATGGAGCATACTTGTCAAAGGGAAAAAAGATGGCATTACCGAATAGCGGGTATATTATATGTAAGCCCACTGTTTCATTTGTGTGAGCGACTGTGTGATGTAGTATCTCACCACCAGACCTCTACCGACGGCATGATACCTCAGGGCTTTATTAGTCGTCATGATGCACCGATGCAGCTCTGTGTACCTCACCAGCACTGCATCATGCAGACTCTTTGGGAGGGTATCAGCCTTGTTGGATTTGCATGATGCGGGAGTTATAAGCCAGCCTGGGCTGCATTCGTGCATCATGCCTACCTACAAAATGGGCATAGGATGTCAAAGTACTATGCTGTCATTAAAGGACTGTAAATTCTTGTGTAGAAGCCACGGCTAGTACGCAAGTCAGATCACCAGCGCTGCTTTTAGGACCCATCCAAAGTCAGGGTGCGGCTTATACACACGTTTTAGAATTTATAGATGTACTCCAGTGCTAAATAACCCATATCTGCTCACATGATTCTCCTAAGTTAGGGGGTGGCTTCTACGTGAGGCTTATATGGGAGAATTCCCAGTACACATGTAGTAGGAACCAGGTACCAGTCTATCAGGACATCAACGAGGAGAGTAGAGTAGGGTAGGGTAGGATAGGGTAGGTTAGGGTAGGGTAGGATAGGGTAGGGTAGGGTAGGGTAGGGTAGGGTAGGGTAGGGTAGAGTAGGGTAGGGTAGGGTAGAGTAGGGTAGGGTAGGGTAGGGTAGGGTAGGGTGGGGTAGGATGTGGCATGGGAGGGTAGGGTAGGGTAGGGTAGAGTACAGTAGTAGAGTAGAGTAGAGTAGACTAGAGTACAGTAGTAGAGTAGAGCGCACACAGCGGCTACGTCAGGTCCTAGTGTTGTGACACTAAACACCTTTTTGTCCCCCCATGTCAGGTCACTAGTGGGGGGGGGGGGGGGGCGTGGGTGTGTGGTCACAGGGATGGAAGCACACATGGATATGGACATATAGGGCCCCCTGAGGCTTTTCTTATACAGAATAGAGACTCCTCAAACCAGTCCTACTTTTACAGACAGTTATCGTGCGAGAGAAAGTGGGGGGGGACGTAATTTTATACTGACTGCCACAGTTCCCATCATGAAGTGAACACTTATTTATTTTGGGTTAGGTTCCACAGTACACCAAATGTAGTAAATTCGGGTAGTATTATCGGCATCTCGCATACAACCCGCATATCAACTCAGGATAACAGGCACTAGGGGCCCAATTTTGGGGTGTTTTAGCAGGAGTAAACACTAACACTGGCCCAGGAGCCAATGGCCCATACTTATGTATAACCAGCAAGTAATGCATGAGAAATCTCCATAACCCCGCCCCCTTTGTTTGTTAAACCCCCAGCGCCCCGATATATAGGGCTGAGTACCTGTCCCGACTGCACTCCGACTGTTACTGAAGGGGTAGCGAGATCTGCGCCTTTAACTAATGACTGCTCCATCAGCTAAAGTACCACCTGGCTGTGTGCTGCCCTATCTGTGTGTGTGCTGCCCTATCTGTGTGCGTGCTGCCCTATCTGCACCCACTGAGTGGTTCTGGTGTCCAAACACTGAACCTGTCCCCTGGGAGGGGGGGGGGGGAGGTATAGGTGACTGGTCGTCATAATGACCACGAGACCCTCAGTCCCGGGTCAGGACTGGCGTGTTGTGGGAATGTCATGATGCATGAATGCAGCCCCGGTGAATAAGCCTCCAGTTGCCAGTGCTGCATTTAAGTATCATGACAACAAAAGGTATAGCCTGAGCGTATATGTAAGCATAGCCTTTAAAGAGCCATGGGAGCCCCCCCCCCCCCCACTACACCACCAACACTACCGTAAATTCTCGTGTAGAAGCCGCAGCTAATATGAGGGTCAGATCGCTGGTGCAGCTTATAGGATCGGCGCAGGGTCGGGGTTTGGCTTATACGCAAGTTTTATGATACAGTACTAAAAGTTACCATACCAGTGTGGTTTATAGGATAGGCCCAAAGTAGTGGTGCGGCTTATACACGAGTTAAGCTTATACGCAAGAATTTATGGTACTACCAGTACCTCAATAATGGAGCTAACAGCACTCAGGACGTTTAGGTTTGGGCTGCAATGCTATAAAACACTTCTCATTGTGGACCTAGAATGCACATTTGGGAGGCTAGCATGGACCACACTCCATCATACCATACCAGACTCAGTAAAACTTTTCTTTCTTTCTCATATATTTGCATGTATTTTTTGTGTGAATACATGTATCCGTCAAATATATTCACTAGGGAGAAGTGTATATAAAACAAGTTGACCGTTTTGCTGGCCTGCGTGTGGTCTGACACCAGTGACAGTGCATTGATCCTACCCAGGTGCAGTAATGGTTTAAATGACCCCTTTACACTTTTGATAGAGCCATGGGTCATTTATAGGTAGGTTGGTAGCCATGATGTCAGTATCCCTGTGGGTATACTCTACCAGTTACATTGGCAACACTATGATGGCCCAGTGGTATGGCGCCTTGATCACATGCAGTAGGTCCGCAGTTCAAATCCTTCTCGGAGCTTGAAGGTAGGCCCCCAAAAACAACTAGGGCCCTCAGAACCAGGGCCCCCAGAACCAGGGCCTTTAAAAAATACTGTATTTCAAATCGCTTTCAGTGTGTGAAGTTACTAACTCACTCACTTCTATTACCGTCCTCATGAATTTATGTTACATCACCCAAGCGGCTTTTAGTGGGGCCCTGCAAAGAAAATCTCAAGCGGAACTCATGCGATTCTTGTGTCAAAACTCAAGAATTTTAGAACTTTTATGAACTTTTTGGGAAATTTTCTTTTGTCATGTTCCCTGTCATTTCTTGTAGTGAAACTCGTGAAATACAGGTCTCCATTCTACTTGTGGAATTTCTGGTTATTTGCAAGAGTAAAACTCGGGAAATACACTTCACCATTGATCATGTCACTAGGAATGTTCACTATTCTCAAGAATCTCCCATGTCTATCTCGTGTTGGCAGCTTGTGCGTTTCCGGGGAAATACAAACGTTTCTAACTTGTGTGATTCTTGAGTACGGTTTGGAGGGGGTATATGAAGGATGAAAGCCGGCCTGTACACGGGGTGTGACAGCCGGGTTTATTTACCTCCCACCCCAGAATAACAGGACAACTCCACACATGATGGATACCTGGGGGGGTCTGGCACCAATAGCCCCTGTAGTGGTAGCATGGTCACTATTCTAGTATGGCCAAATTAAAACAAAGGTTTGTTTCAGGTAACATTGGAAGAAAGTCTTAGATCGGTAGGTCGGATTTTTCTCTTTTTTCCCTTTTTTTTTTCAACAGCCCTCCTATTATACCCTAAATTGAGCAAAAAAGTGTAGATACGGGGGGGGGGGGGGAGAAATGTACATTTTTGTAAACCTAAAATTGACCCCAAAAAAAATGAATTTTTTTTTTTTAAATGCTTCAAAAGTGCTTTAAAAAAAAGTAGGGTCGGCCCTGTTTTTGTTTTTTTGCCTAACACTGTGTGTTATTCTGATGTAGCAGACCTATTTCTGGTCATTAGACAGGCACCAGGAGTCATGTAGAGGCTGCAGCGTTGTCTGCTAACACACACAGCTTTGTGTGGGTGGTCTGATCCACCTCTGATGGTATCTAATACCCAGCAGTCCTATGAGACCCCAATACGTGCTACCGCTGCTCAATGGGGACTTTTTGCACTGTTTTGTGAAGATGAGATGTCTCAGATATGTTTTGTCAGCTTGGGGTAATTCACAAGAGATAAAATATATTGCATGAAGGGGAAGGGGGACCCCTCACCATGTGGGGTATGGACGGGTATTTCTCTGACAGGACGACAGGTAGACTGGCCTGTGTCAGCGAGAGCCTTCCTACCCGCGACACTCTACCCCCCACCTCCTCCCCCTCCCCTAGCTGCTCCCACAGTCGTAGAAAAGTTTATGATAGAAAGGGTTCGTTTTTGATCTTTATACTTTAAATCAAAGACTTATGCAAATCTAGACGACAGGATGCCCTGTTACAGTTTACTGGGTGCCATCTTATAGTCCTGTAACCACAGACAATAATAGGCTGTTCCATGACTACAAGATGGCGCCGGGTACACCGTAACAGGCCGTAACCACAGAGTACCACGGCCTGTTACAACAGGACTACAAGATGGCGCCGGGTACACCGTAACAGGCTGTAACCACAGAGTACCACGACCTGTTACAACAGGACTACAAGATGGCGCCGGGTACACCGTAACAGGCCGTAACCACAGAGTACCACGGCCTGTTACAACAGGACTACAAGATGGCGCCGGGTACACCGTAACAGGCCGTAACCACAGAGTACCACGGCCTGTTACAACAGGACTACAAGATGGTGCCTGGTACACCGTAACAGGCTGTAACCACAGAGTACCACGACCTGTTACAAGAGGACTACAAGATGGTGCCTGGTACACCGTAACAGACTGTAACCACAGAGTACCATGGCCTGTTACAACAGGACTAAGGCGCGCTGTGTGTTGGGGACCCTGGTCTCTATAGGGGTGACTTTTTAGCAGGGCACGGCCCCGTTGTGTGTTTGTATTGAGTTTTTAGTCCCAGCTGTAGGGGATGTGGGTGTTTTTGATGAGATACAGAGACACCAGGATCCGCTGTCACGTTTTGGGTAGATCTGGTCAGTAGAGCAGAGAGGATGCTACAGTTGTAAATATTACTGCAACTAAGTTTCGTTAGGATAAATCAGATTGCCCTGCAATAGGTCAGGAAAAACCCTGGGTGTACTTCTTTCTGGTGAGCACTTCAGGAACCAAAAGGAGTCTCATGATACTCAGTAGTGCTGCATTCATGCATCATGCTGGCAGAAGAGCGGTGCTGCATTCATGCATCATGCTGACATTTAATAGCCAAACAGACTCTGTTTAAGCATTATTACCGGAAAACTTTAATGGACAAAATAGGCCAATGAGGCTTTATCAAATCGAACGCTGGCCATTTGTTCTGGACATGTCGCATTTGTATGTATTTTTAATTTGTATCACTTCATCTTTCATCGGGTCATTGAGTCCAAGTATCAGTATCTTTTACTGACTTTGCATATGATATACATGATATGACAATGTATCAAATGCATTTTGACCACACTGTGGAAGAAGGGTAGTAGTTTAGCTGTTTCTCTACAGTTTGCCTCCCTGCCCCCCATGTTTGCCCCCCTCCCCCCCCCCCCCCCCTTCCCATGTAGAGTCCTTCTAGCACACATCTTACATCCTTACATCCGGCAGCCTTACAGTACAGCGAGCCCCTCCCGAGCTGCTCCCCCCCCCCCCGGGACCTGTACAGCCCGGTGGTTAGCATAAACCCACTGTAAGCGGCCGGTCCAGCACCGCTGCTGTATAAGTCATGTAGCAGCCAGCAGCACCAGCTGCCTGCTGGGTGGGACTAGTCACCAGTGCTACCATCTCACCAGCTCAATCTATTCAATTACAGTCAATCCAAAATGTGGACAATGAAAACCTACACCAGGGCGCCTGTAGTACCCAAGAGACTGAGAAAAGGAGTGTACAGGAGCCCAGTGTAGGTTACATAACAGGTTGATGTAAGAGATGACCGTCTCGAGGCACTGGACTGAGCTCCCTTCTGTGTGGGACTAGTCACTAATTCTGCCATCTCCTCTACTTCCTGTGGGAAACTACGCCGTAAGTGAGATGTATGACAGGAATGCCGCTAGCTGGTCAGCAGGAATCTCACTAAGGAGTGGGAGCAGATAGCGCTACTGTATATATTCTCATGTACAAGCCACACCCTTAACTAGTGTACAGTTTATGAAACTGTACTGAGGACCCATGCTAGCTGCAGGCAGGGGCAAGAAGGACCCTTTCCTTAGTTATTGGTGCACAGAAGGACTATTCAGGACCCTTCCTTGCTTGTAGGTGGACAGAAGGACTATTCAGGACCCTTTCCTTGGTTGTTGGTGTACAGAAGGACTATTCAGGACCCTTCCTTGCTTGTAGGTGGACAGAAGGACTATTCAGGACCCTTTCCTTGGTTGTAGGTGGACAGAAGGACTGGGGTAGGAGGAAACTGTTGGTATAGGGGGGGGGGGGGACTACACAGGACCCTTTCCTTGCTTGTTGGTGGACAGAAGGACTAGGGTAGGATAATGTTGGTGTAGACTGATGAATGGGTTATGCACCTCTACGGACCCCTATCAGACTGTAGGTTGCCGCAACGCTGCACAATCATCCCCAGTTTGAAGTGTGTGTAGAAGAAAGTGATAAAGGCCTGAGGATGGATTGTATTCCTGTCTGTAAGCCTTCATGGCCGATACAGAGATGGGGCAGATAGGGGAATACAGACATGGAGCGATATGGGAGTGTTGTCAAACTTAAAGCCTGTTGTTCGTCTTCATAGTATAAGGCAACCTCAAGACCGCTCTCTAGTTTCAAGTGTTTTTCAAGTTTGTAAGGTTTTTCTTTATGCAAGGCAAAGGTACAGTCACTTAATATTAAATGATCTTCCATCATAGTCCGCCTTGCAGGGTAATTCTTCGTCGTGCAGTTTTTCTGACCCCTTCCTAACATAAACTTAGTGCAATCCTTAGCTAAGAACAAACTATTAGCGCCCCTAGGTCCTTTAACATAGGAAATTATACAATTGACATCATGTCAATACTTGAATTACCGTATTCAACATAATCGCACAGTGCGCTTAAACAATTATTATGGCCACCTTTTAGTACATGTAGTTAAGAGTTTAATAGGGGTCAAAAATTGAGATATTTTTGGTTATTTCTAGTATAATAATCAGCCAAAAACGAGGGGTGTGCGCTTATTAGGGGTTGTGCGCTTATTACGTCAAATACGGTATGGCATTTTTATCGGCATGCACCATTGAGGCATTATGCGGCCATTTAGTCGTGAAATTTGGAGTACTGTAAACGTAGATATATTTTGGTATATATTTTTGCAAATTGGCCAAAAAGTACAATATCACGTGTATTTTAATTCGCTGATTCCCGGAATTTGGCAGTTTATTTCATTACTGTATTGATTTTCATGCTGTATGTATTTTTGTATTTTATAATCCGCAAAAAATATATACAGCATGAAATAAAATACGTTTACAGTATATAAAAAGATGGCAGAATGAACCAATGAATTCTAATATACCACAGCAGAACTGCCCCTAGAAAATCATAGCAGTTTTATAGTTTAGAGTGATTTCTCTGCATTGTTTCATCCCAGGTCCATAGACTAGTCCAGTTTAATCCTGCACTGGACAATATGGATTTAGTCCCTTCCACCTTGCATCTCTTTGAAAAACAAATATGAGTGCTCTTTGAGTTGATTTCAGTGCAATGTTTTAGGGAGTGAATTATGCATTGTCCATGTCAGAGGTTAATGGTAGAAGTTGGTTATGGCTGCACTGTGTATCGCGGGTGGGAATGATGGCAGCAGACACTACAACATAAACACAGCCTCCTGCACCATGCTGCCGCCTGACGGCAAGCAAAAAACGGCCCCACTCGTGGGTAATTAATGCATGAGAGGTTAATTGTCTCGTTTTGCATTCTCTCTAGCGACTATAACCGAAGCGTACTGGACCATTTGCTGTAACAACGCGCATCCAGCGCTAGCAGTTTTTCCTCATTTTGTAATGGCTTTAATTTGCTGAGAGGGCTAAGCAGGGAAAAAAGACTAAAAGGGGAAAAAAAGAAAAAGGTCTGACACAGAAAGCCAAGTCCCTTGAGGCACCTTGGGCTATAAATAGCCGGCTGTGCCCAGGGTCTATTTTAGGCACATTGCGTGGCTACCTGCTAAGTTGGGCACTGGGCACGCTTTGCCTTATGGGGCAGGGTCATTCAATGAGGGCAGTGCACCTGAGGTACTGCTGCATACAATAGCACTGGTAACTGCTAAACCAACATACACTGGGCTCCTGTGGTGAACAGTAGCACTGGTAACCGCTAAACTGACATACACTGGGTCCCTGTGGTGTACAATAGCACTGGTAACCGCTAAACTAACAGTGTGGACATACACTGGGCTCCTGTGGTGTACAATAGCACTGGTAACTGCTAAACTGCCATACACTGGGCTCCTGTGGTGTACAATAGCACTGGTAGCTGCTAAACTGACATACACTGGGCTCCTGTGGTGTACAATAGCACTGGTAGCTGCTAAACTGACATACACTGGGCTCCTGTGGTGGACAGTAGCACTGGTAACTGCTAAACTAACAGTGTGGACATACACTGGGCTCCTGTGGTGTACAATAGCACTGGTAACTGCTAAACCGACATACACTGGGCTCCTGTGGTGAACAGTAGCACTTGTAACTGCTAAACTGACATACACTGGGCTCCTGTGGTTCATGATGGCACTGGTAACTGCTAAACCGACATAGGGTAAACTGTCTTTGAGTCGGCCATGTACCTTGAGTCGGCCATTTTGCTTCTTTTTTGGTACCAAATTGAAATAATCAATGACTATTTCATTGAATTTCACTATATTTATATTGATACACTATGGAGAAATGCAGCACATGCTATTTTACCATTTTTAGAAATACAGATCTAGTCCCCTCCACCATCAGTCAAAAATACCACATTTTTGGTAATATTATGCAATTGGAGCTGTGTTTCTGATAATTTGACAGCCACCTTGTAATGAAGTGGAAGTAATAGATGAGGTAATATTTGCAATAGTGTGATATTGGTTAAGGAACAAAGTTAACCTTAACTAAAATTGGTCAATCTATTACATTCATACTCTGTCTGACATCACTCAAGAAGAAATAAGCCATTTCCTTGAATTTAGTACAAAAATACACATTCTAGTATCTAGCTGCTGACTGATGATATGTTGTGGTTGACTCAAGGTACCACAGTGGTTGACTCATGGTACTTGTAAAGAAAAAGTACACCTCTTATGTAGTGCAAGCCTATAAGGCCTCATGGACATGAATATGAAAGTTGTATCCTTATAGGCTTGAAAGTCCAATATGTCAAGATAACTTTCATATCAATTCTGAGATTCCCCTTCATGTTAGCCTAATACAGCAGAGTTCCTAGAAAAATGGACAAGTAGAACAGAGGTCCAAGTGGTCGACTCTTGGGCAGTTTACCCTACACTGGGCTCTTGTGGTGTACAATAGCAGTGGTAGCTGCTAAACTAATAGTGTGGACATACACTGGGCTCGTGTGGTGAACAGTATCATTGGTAACTGCTAAACTGACCTACACTGGGCTCCTGTGGTGAACAATAGCACTGGTAGCTGCTAAACTTACATACACTGGGCTCCTGTGGTGTACAATAGCACTGGTAGCTGCTAAACTTACATACACTGGGCTCCTGTGGTGTACAATAGCACTGGTAGCTGCTAAACTTACATACACTGGGCTCCTGTGGTGTACAATAGCACTGGTAACTGCTAAACTGACAGTGTGGACATACACTGGGCTCCTGTGGTGCAACTGTGGGTGTGCACATGCATGCATTAGCACTGTGTCAAACTGTCAGGGTGAGCAACTATCTACAAGGTGCACAAGTAGATCATAGGCTAGGGATTATCCAGTAGTTATTCCAGATTAGAGTTGAGGTGACCCTTTCTCTGCGTGTCGGCTCATGCACCAGAGTAAATCTGGTCAGCACTATGTGTACTTCTGTAGTGTAGACCTCTCTGTCAGTTCTGCCCCTTGACCCTTTAAGGGCCGCACACTGCTGTCATGCATCATGCCCCTGGTTGGTATGGTGCATGAAAGCAGCCCTGGCGAGGGCTACATTCATGCAGCATGCTGACCCTCCAGGAGTGCATCAACCCCAATGTATGATTGACAGTTACTTGGCAGGGCTGCATTAATGCATCATGACAACCAAGGGGGTACTGCATTGATGCATCATGCAGCCCTTACAGTGTTACCGGCCCCACCTGGCAGGCTCTCCCATCCACTTTGGCTGAATGGCGGCGTGGCGGCCGGTCTAGTCTCCACATTAAGCGTTAAATGGCTGCTAGACTGTAACAGGACGGTAAGGGTGGCCATATATTAGCTCTGCCGGCCGCTTCACGTGCAGGTCACACATGCATTTATCCCTAATGACAATGGCATGGAGTGATGCATTGTTGGTATGAATGATGATGGGTGGCAGGGGAAAGCTACAGCTTCAGGGAATAGTGGCTGTCGTTGTAATACTGCCATCAGAAGTGGCTTCAAAATTAGGGCTGTTGCTTCACACTGTCAGTGGCTTCAGCGATGCCCTAACATTTCGAGTGGCTTCAGAAATGGCTGCACATTGATTGTGAGTGGCTTCAGAAATAACTTCACATTGATTAGCTTCACAATGTGACTGGCTTCTTCAATGGCTTCACAATAACTGTGACTGGCTTCTGCGATGGCTTTACATTGTGAGTGGCTTCACTACTGGCTTAACAATCATTTTGAGGGCCTTCATCATTGCCTTCAAAGTGATTGTGAGTGGGTTCCACAATGGCTTCATATCAAGAGTGTCCTTAGTAAGGGCCTCCCATTGTGATTGGTTTCAGTTATGCAATGGCTTCAAATTGTAAGTGGGTTCCACTATGGCTTTAGTAGTGGCTTCACCTAATGTGTGGCTTTAGCTTTTTACATTGCAAGTGGCTGAATTCAGACAGTGAGTGGTTTAAACATTAGCCTCACATCGCATATATAGCTTCAGCGATTGTTTTACATTGAGTGTCAAGCGATGTCTTCACATTGCAAACGATTTTATTGGCAGCATTTAAAGCAATGCCTTTAAACTACAATAGCTTCTTTGAATTGTACAGTCTTATCAATCGCTTTGATTAGAGACAGCTTCACAAGTTAGGAAAGCATAGGCATCAAATTGGCAGAATTAACCGCACTGCCTTTTAGTGGTGGCTTCAGAGTATTGCTTTAGCAGTACCCCAGTAATGTTTTCCTGTACCATTATGGCCCTAGCCGGCCAGACCCTGCAACGGAGAACAGTGGCCATACTGCACCATTAGGTGCTCTAATGCATTACAGCCATTAAC
Organism: Harmothoe impar; assembly: GCA_947462335.1. Classification (NCBI taxonomy): domain Eukaryota; kingdom Metazoa; phylum Annelida; class Polychaeta; order Phyllodocida; family Polynoidae; genus Harmothoe; species Harmothoe impar. The sequence continues at coordinate 7,077,106 of OX381716.1, read as the reverse complement.
GTCATGATGCATTAACGCAGCACTGGCAAGTTGTCATGCCAAGCCTGTGGGGTTGATAGACTCCCGAAAGGTCAGCATGATGCATAAATACAGGCCTGCATCCTGCACAGAAAGGGCATCTTGCATTAAAGTGCCATGTGGTCCTTACAGGTCTAGATGCTCTACCCACAAAGTCACATCCCCATACATCCCCATACATCCCCATGCCCATCCACCCTTTGCACCAGAGTCACTGCCCCAATATTGGTATGTCTGTTACCATGTATGTATTGCCTTATTCAAACATGGCAGGAGACTATTAGCCTATAGCTAGATGACCTGGGCCCCTCTACCCCGTCCATAGGGACTCGTCAATACAGTTGTATAGGTCGTGTATCGCGGGTACTGCTGGAGGGTCCCTGTGTGGGCTTACTGTGGGTGGAAGCCTCCAGACAGCACTGCAACAGGGGATGCACCCACTCCTACAAGCTATACCATACACCCACTCCTCCTACAAGCTCTACGCCACACCCCGCCCCACACACAGACCTGGGTTAAAGCTGGGTGTAGCTTCAACACATGCTGTCCCTCCACCTAGAGTCAGAGTGGAGTGTGGACCAGTACTCTGGGTCTTGTATAGGGTGGGTGGGGGTGTAATGGGGTGGTAGTAGTGGCAGTAGTAGTAGGGGTGACTGTCTCCCTACCCCTGCCTCCCACCCCAGCTCTACCCTACCCGCCGTGCACCGACCGCTGCCTGGAGCTGGTTGTTGTCCACAACACCTACAACAGGAGGATACTGGAGGACACACCATTACCTGATAATCCTCCTCTACATGGAGTCCTGACCGGTGAGCCTCTACACTACTCTACACTACATCTCTCCTCCAGTCACAGCACTCCAGGTAAACACTAGCCCTGACCGGTGAGCCTCTACACTACATCAGGGGTAGACACTAATGCTGGGCCGGGAGCCAATGGCCCACAGTTTTGGGTCTGGGCCCGTAGTTTTCTGCAGAATAGCCTTCCCATTTGCCCGGTGGCCCACAGGAATGTTTGCACGATATTACAAAACATTTTTCGTGACAACTATAATCGTGTAATATATTGTGTCTGTTGTGTCTAGAGATGAATGTGTCTGAATCGGTTATATTGGCTCTAAATTATCATAGATCAACCTGAAAGTTATGTTTACTCTTTAAATAAAGCATTATTTTGATCCTGGGCGCATGAGTCTAGGTACAGGCCCGTAATTTCCTGGAGCTGCGGGCCCGGGAAGCCCACAGCTGGAAAAGTGTCTACCCCTGCTACATCCCGCGTCCAGTCACACCGCTCCAGGTGGACACTAGCACTGGCCCGGGAGCCAACGGCCTGTAATGACCAAAAAAAAGCGAATATTTATCCAGTATAGGCATACAACCACTATACTGCAAAATGCGCGAATTTAAATACATGTGAAAGTGCACTTTGTAGTCAATGCGCGAAAATATTAATGCGCGAAAATATGTACGTTTACAGTAATAGATAATAGTTAAATCGATTTTCAAACGTTTTTTGTACAAGACAGATTTTTTTTCCAAAGTTGGGGGGTCGTCTTAAAGCTGGGGTCGTCTTAAAGCCGGGGTTTTACGGTATGTACTTGATCAATTAATAGAGTTGTTGGAAAAACCTTGTCATTCCACAGGGCATTTGGTCCTGCAGATTTTCAATGTTGGAGGACCGGCTGCATTTTTAAAGGACCGGATACAGACATATCTGATGATTCATGCATTTTAAATATAAAACAGTATTGTCCATTAAAAGAGAGGGGGGCTATATTTGTTATTATTTATGGCCAAATCAGAATCAGCAGTTTTAAACAGTTTATTGACAAACATATTTCAGTTTTAGAAGCCCAATTAAATTGATTTAGTTCAGAAATGCCCAAAATGTGGCTCGACACACTACCCAGCCTCTCCAAAGACCCTAAAATTGAGCCAAAATGGGTAAAAATATGAAATTCTCTTCAAAATTGCATAAAATAAACGTAGGGTCGGCCCTGTTTTGATAGGGTCGGTGGGGTGACCTGAAACAAACCTTCTTTTTTTTTGGCCTTATTAATCTGCTAGACCGGTGGCATCTTAGGAGGACATTGCCACTGTCGCGCATGTTTTCCTGAAGACTGTTAATATTCATCTGTAAACAGTCTATATTAGTTGCATAATTACAATACATCAATTTAGCATTGTGCAGGATCAAAAGTTGATATATTATTGTTATCACGCATAAATTTGTATTCTGACTCCTTAATCTAAGATGGCGGCGCCCGTACTGACTTCTGGCAAAGTGCAAACATCATATGCCTCGTGCTGGTGGTGCCTGGCGGCACCACCAGGTGGCTACACCACCACTTTGGTATAGAAAAGCTGAAAGTAGTGATGGAACGAGGTACCAGCAGCAAACTGTCACCAGCAGCACCTTCAGCCTTCACACTGACAGCTGACAGGAAAGTACTGTATCGTCGCATATATAGGTGCCCCAGAAGCTATTTAATTGGTCACCCTTCTACCCCCGGCGCCTAATCAAGACAGTCTGGTTCTGGGAATGTGGCCAAAGAGTCTTTATATTGCATTTTAAACATGCTGGTAATCCAGGAATTTCAGCTAATTTCTTCGAAAAGACCCTTGCTATGACTACAGATGGCACTAGGTAGCATTTAGTGTTGCTATGACTACAGATGGCAGTAGGCATCATTTAGTGTTGCTATGACTACAGATGGCAGTAGGCAGCATTTAGTGTTGCTATGACTACAGATGGCAGAAGGCAGCATTTAGTGTTGCTATGACTACAGATGGCACTAGGCACCATTTAGTGTTGCTATGACTACATATGGCAGTAGGCAGCATTTAGTGTTGCTATGACTACATATGGCAGTAGGCAGCATTTAGTGTTGCTATGACTACAGATGGCAGTAGGCACCATTTAGTGTTGCTATGACTACAGATGGCACTATGTGGTATTTAGTGTTGCTATGACTACTGATGGCACTAGGCAGCATTTAGTGTTGCTATGACTACTGATGGCACTATGTGGTATTTAGTGTTGCTATGACTACTGATGGCAGTAGGCAGCATTTAGTGTTGCTATGACTACAGATGGCAGTAGGCACCATTTAGTGTTGCTATGACTACAGATGGCACTATGTGGTATTTAGTGTTGCTATGACTACTGATGGCACTAGGCAGCATTTAGTGTTGCTATGACTTCAGATGGCACTATGTGGTATTTAGTGTTGCTATGACTACAGATGGCAGTAGGCAGCATTTAGTGTTGCTATGACTACTGATGGCAGTAGGCAGCATTTAGTGTTGCTATGACTACTGATGGCACTATGTGGTATTTAGTGTTGCTATGACTACTGATGGCAGTAGGCAGCATTTAGTGTTGCTATGACTACAGATGGCACTATGTGGTATTTAGTGTTGCTATGACTACAGATGGCAGTAGGCAGCATTTAGTGTTGCTATGACTACTGATGGCAGTAGGCAGCATTTAGTGTTGCTATGACTACTGATGGCACTAGGCAGCATTTAGTGTTGCTATGACTACAGATGGCACTATGTGGTATTTAGTGTTGCTATGACTACAGATGGCAGTAAGCAGCATTTAGTGTTGCTATGACTACTGATGGCAGTAGGCAGCATTTAGTGTTGCTATGACTACAGATGGCAGTAGGCAGCATTTAGTGTTGCTATGACTACTGATGGCAGTAGGCAGCATTTAGTGTTGCTATGACTACAGATGGCAGTAGGCAGCATTTAGTGTTGCTATGACTACAGATGGCAGTAGGCAGCATTTAGTGTTGCTATGACTACTGATGGCAGTAGGCAGCATTTAGTGTTGCTATGACTACAGATGGCAGAAGGCAGCATTTAGTGTTGCTATGACTACAGATGGCAGTAGGCAGCATTTAGTGTTGCTATGACTACAGATGGCAGTAGGCAGCATTTAGTGTTGCTATGACTACAGATGGCAGTAGGCAGCATTTAGTGTTGCTATGACTACAGATGGCAGTAGGCAGCATTTAGTGTTGCTATGACTACTGATGGCAGTAGGCAGCATTTAGTGTTGCTATGACTACAGATGGCAGTAGGCAGCATTTAGTGTTGCTATGACTACATATGGCAGTAGGCAGCATTTAGTGTTGCTATGACTACAGATGGCAGTAGGCAGCATTTAGTGTTGCTATGACTACAGATGGCAGTAGGCAGCATTTAGTGTTGCTATGACTACTGATGGCAGTAGGCAGCATTTAGTGTTGCTATGACTACTGATGGCACTATGTGGTATTTAGTGTTGCTATGACTACTGATGGCAGTAGGCAGCATTTAGTGTTGCTATGACTACTGATGGCACTATGTGGTATTTAGTGTTGCTATGACTACAGATGGCAGTAGGCAGCATTTAGTGTTGCTATGACTACTGATGGCAGTAGGCAGCATTTAGTGTTGCTATGACTACTGATGGCACTATGTGGTATTTAGTGTTGCTATGACTACTGATGGCAGTAGGCAGCATGGCAGGATGGACCCCGGGTATGGCCCTACTACAGATAGGGCCTGTTTTCCCCCAGCACCCAGCCTCCAGATGCTGCATGTACTCCACTGTGAGTAGTAGCAGTAGGCCTGTCACGTGGGGACCCGGCCCTGTTTATATTGGTTCAGGAGGATCAGCTTCCAAAACACAACATGGGGTGTAGGGGTAACAGCCGGGTTGGGGCAGAGTTGGCAAAAGACAGTGAATAAACAGTCAATAAAAAGGAGAATGGGGCAAGAGGAACATGGGCAAACAGGCATGAATGGTTGTACCAATGTACTGTGGGGCCAAACAAGTGTTTCTGGTAACTCGGTCCGAAATCTTTTCTTTTCTTTTTTCCCCTTTCTCTAATTTCAATGTGTGTGAGCAATTATTCCACAGTATTGAAGGATTCAATCAATCTATGCTTAGAGTTGTATGGAAATAATAGAAATATTTCAAAAATTTTCATGCAAAAAATCTGATGGTCCCTCATTTTGTTACAAGCCGTGGCGTGACTAAATACATTTGACTCCTGACTGGGCGCTACGGGATCTTTGATAAAAGACAATGGTCCCAGCCAGGTGGTGCTGAGAGAGTTCAATAAGTCAGAGCTGTGAGTTCTATATCCATGTTATGTGGGCAGTGGGTGACAAAATACTCCCTTGTTTGCTGTCTGTGAGAAATGTGGGTTCGCTGTTTGTGTTCACAATGGTGGCCACATGTATGTCATATCCTGGCTGTAAGGGCAGTGATAAACTCCTCTGGATGTACAAGTAGTCTGCTGGTCCTTTCATCTGGGCATGTTTACTTGTATGTTTGCCCTATACAGAGACTCGAAAAAAGAAGTAGCACTGAGCATGATGTTGTTCTATAAAATAAGGGCCCTTAAAAGAGGGACCCTCAGAACTAGGACCCTTTAAAGACACCCTTGGAACTTAGCTCGGCCCCTAGAAGAGGGGCGTCCTGAGACAGGGCCCTGAGAACTTGTGTCCACTAATCCAGGGCCCAGGGACCAGGGCCATTAAAACAGGGCCCTCTGAACCAGGACCCTTTTTAACAAAGACCCTTAGAACAGGAACCTCTGGACGACCCTTAGAACTAGGATCTACTTTTGAACAGAATGAAGGGACATATATGCTACTAGACAGTCACTACGGCCATTTCTGAGGGCATATTCTGATTTGTTTGTCACCCCCCCCCCCCCCCCCCATCACCCAGTAGAGGCAGAGGACTGGGGATGGCTCTAGCTGGTGAAAGCTCCACTCTATGTATCATGATATATAGACCCACACGGGTAAACACTCCCATAATGAATTCAGACATGGCACGAAACCCATTACTGCCACGTTGAAATTAATAGATAGAAGCAATCTCAAACAAAAAGCAGATTAAAATATCAAAATGGAATGGGGACCATTGGTGTGGGATTAAATTGGTGTGGCTGTGTGAGTTCATTGTACACTGTAGCCATTACCGCCTGCTACAGGCCTGGGTGGGGGCAGCCAGACAGGTCTACTGCAATAACTGCTACCGTAAAACCTCGCGTATAACCCGTGGCTAATATGCGAGTCAGATCGCAAGTCCGGCTTATAGGATCAGCCCTAAGTCAGGGTGCGGATTATACGAGAGTTTTTGCTGCTATGGTACAGAGCTAAATTCGCCATAATCAGATCGCCAGTGCAGCTTATATGATCTTGCCAAAGTCCGGGTGTGGCTAATACACGAGTTAGGCTTATACGTGAGGTTTTACGGTAGTCAGCTTTATACAGTGTCTGACTGGTTGGACGAGACAGGGAGAGACATATAGGGACAGACAGGACAGACAGACATGGAGACAGAAACAGACAGATAGATGTAGAGACACTGATATACACAATGAGAGGGAGCTTCAAACTTATTTCTGACAGCTCTATTTACATAAACACTATCTTTACACCATATCACAGATTATATACTTACACTATGCATTGATTACATATGAATTCACCTTCATGCGCGTGGTGGCTGCTATGTTTATATTATGTGACACCTATACTGACACCATGTGACACCTATACTGACACCATGTGACACCTATAATGACACCATGTGACACCTATACTTCCAGGTGTGAAGCACCCTAACATTATCTGTGACGGCTGTAAGACGCAGGGTGTACAGGGGATACGATGGAAGTGCGCCAAGTGCTTCGACTTCGACCTGTGTCTGTTGTGTTACATGGCCGACAAACACGACCTCAGCCACAGCTTCCTCCGCTTCGAGACCGCCTCATCTACTGGGTAAGCAGCATCAGACTTGTACTTTCTAAGTTGGCACAAAAAGTCATTTGAGAATATCAAAAAGTTTCATTAGGAAATACAGCCCTCACTTCCTCAGATTTGGAAATGCGAATGAAAGCGAGCAAGCAAAATTACCCAGAGTCTGAATATATTATGGCATATTCCTCTGGTCTGAGGCAGTGGGTGGATCTAAGGTACCGTAAAACCCTAGCTTTAAGACAACCCCCCAACTTTAGAAAAAAATCTGTCTTGTACAATAAACGTTTGAAAATCGATTTCACTATTATCTATTATATAAAAACCCCATCTTTAAGACGACCCCCTCATTCTAGGAAAAAATCCGTCTTGTAGAGAAAAAAAACACCAAATAAAATCCGCCTTAAAGCCGGGGTTTTACGGTAGTAAATGTTGAAGGAATTGTCAGTGTATTCAGGGCATTTTTTACAGAGTAAAAGTTATTCTTATTTCCAAGGATTACTTTTTTGAAAGATCATTAAGGTTGATCTGTCTCTGCATCACAAATATATTTAACTGTAGAGAATGTCACATTTGAGAAATAACGAGTGATGATGTTACATTGTACAGAGTGCGTGTAGGAACGTGAATAACTACATGAACCATGTTTGTACAAAGTGTGTATAGGGACTGACTGATTACAGTCTGTTTTTACCTTACAGAGTGCGTGTAGGAAAGCGAGCTGGGGCGGCTAAGATCCAGATGCGTGGCATCTTTACAGGAGCCAAGGTGATACGAGGTCCTGACTGGGACTGGGGAAACCAAGACGGTGAGTGCACCACGGGACAGAAAGGGAACAAAGGGGAAAAGGTCACCATGCCCTCCTCAAAGTGTTGGTATCACCATTGTTGACAGGGATGTATACATACAGAAGGCAGCAGTGCCCCGTTACATTATATATGCTGAATGAGTCCTGTTAATTAGCATGACGTCAGTCACTCGAGGTCAGTGCAGGTTATATACTATTCACAAAGTATAGGTGTGGGTAATACGAGGGTTTTGTAAGTATAGTACAATACAAAAATGACGATTTTCAGACCCCAGATGCAGGTTATAAGATTCTCTCAATGTCAGGGTTATACACGAGGTGCGGGTTATACACGGGAATTTACACGGCTAGGAAAATATGTGTTTCAAGCTGACCTCCAGTGACTGACGTCATACTAATTACCAGAAGTCATTAGGTATACATAATGTAACAGGGTACTGCTGCCTTGTGTACGTAGACATCTCGATGGTAATATCAACCCTTTAAGGACCACATAGTGCTTTAATATGCTATACTCTTTGTCATCACGATACATGAATTCAGCCCTGGTGAGTAACTCGAGAGGGCTGCGTTGATGCACATACCAACCCAATGTAGTGTTGGCGAGTAACTCGCCACCAATGTGCGGGTGCATCACGTTAAGGCAACATGGCGTCCTTACAGGGTTAAACCCCCCCCCCGCCCGGGAGCGGCTCCCAGGGGGCCCTCTCACACCGCTAATTACACCCTGTATGGTGAATAATGTGGTACATATTACTGTAAATACTGGTGTATAAGCCGCAGCCCTAACTGTGACATCCTACAAGACACAGGGAGGGGTCTGAAAATTGCTAATTCAGCACTGTAATATACCGTAAAACCTCGCGTATAAGCCGCTTAAGTTAGGTTTTACGGCACTTCTAATTAACCCTTGTATAAGCCACACTGTATATATTCATGTTCGGTATCAAATTAAAGCTGAGTCACACAAACCGCAGCTTTAGTATATGCGATAATTTACACAGCTTTAATATATGCAATAATTTATGCAGCTTTAATACATGCGATAATTTAATTCTCGCATAGAAACCACCGCTAGTACGCAAGTCAGATCCTCTGTTAGGCCTATATGATTCTGAAAAGCTAGAGGGTGGCTTATACGCGAGTTAGACTTATACCGGAGAATTTACATAACATTTTGCCACCATGTGATTCCCCGCTTTATTATGGATAACTCATGTTGCAGGCGGGGAGGGTAAGCCGGGCCGGGTGGTCGACATCCGAGGCTGGGACAACGAGTCAGGGCGCAGCGTGGCCAACGTGACGTGGTCCACGGGCGCCACCAACGTCTACAGACTCGGCCACAAGGGGAAGGTGGACCTGAAGTACGTGGTGGATGCAGCCGGCAGTTACTACTACAGGGACCACCTACCGGTACTTGGTGAGTATAGGCTACAGTATAACTAACAATAGTATACACTATACATGTAGTATAACAGTGTATAAGGGGACCTTAGTATGGTGGATGCAGCCGGCAGTTACTACTACAGAGACCACCTACCGGTACTTGGTGAGTATAGACTATAGTATAACTAACTACTACTACAACACTATACATGTAGTATAAGGGGACCTCAGTATGCTGGATGCAGCAGGCAGTTACTACTACAGAGACCACCTACCGGTACTTGGTGAGTATATAGTATATATAGGCTATAGTATAGTATAGGCCCTACTCACTACATGTATAGTATAACACTACAATATAAGTACACTATAGACTACAGTATAACTAACAATAGTATACACTAATATACACTATACATGTAGTATGGTGGATGCAGCCGGCAGTTACTACTACAGAGACCACCTACCGGTACTTGGTGAGTATAGACTATAGTATAGTATAGGCCCTACTAACTACATGTATAGTATTTCACTACAATATAACTACACTATAACAGTGTAAGGGGACCTCAGTATGCTGGATGCAGCTGGCAGCTACTACTACAGGGACCACCTACCGGTACTTGGTAACTATAGGCTATAGTATAACACTAATATACACTATACATGTAGTATAACAGTGTCTAAGGGGACCTCAGTATGGGGGTGGGGGGGGGGGGGGGTTACAGTAGGCAGTTACTACTACAGGGACCACCTACCGGTACTTGGTGAGTATATAGTATATATAGGCTATAGTATAGTATAGGCCCTACTAACTACATGTATAGTATTACACTACAATAAAACTACACTATAACAATGTCTAAGGGGACCTCAGTATGGGGGGGGGGGTACAGTAGGTGGTTACTACAGGGACTTAGCAGTAGGTGGATTTGGCATAGGACTGTGGGAAATGTCTTTTTTGCCACCTCCAATACCATAGAACGATGGTAATTGATGACAATGATAAAGTTTGTCTCTAGTGTGAAGTAATAGGATTAGACTAGTTAGTCCTATCCACATAAGGGATAACCTAGAATACCAGATAGACGTCGGGGGTCTATTGCCGGGTAATATCGTGACCTGTCTCATGGTATATGTGTTATAGGTGAGAGTACCGAGACGGCGGCGACCGGCGTGACCCAGAGTCAGTTCAAGGTCGGCGACAGAGTCCGAGTCGACCTTGACGTGGAGATTCTCAAGGCCATGCAAGAAGGTCACGGCGGATGGAACCCGCGCATGGCAGAGGTGAGTGCACACAGGGACAAGGGGTCATTACATTAACTACATTTACAGACATATTGAGAATGTGATTGTCTGATTGACAAAGCATAGAAAGTGATAGAACACTAGCAGGACTACAGACCTGCCAATTTTGAAAGTTTTCACTGAAGCTGTTGCTGGCTAGAAATGTTTCTGAGTGTGTTGATGAACAGATTCTGAAGATGTCAAATATTACATCAATTTCAAATCTATAATGCAATTTAATAATATAGAATCTACCAGTACCTCATTTCAATAATCAAGTTCTTATGACATTGACATCACATATTTGCATTCTGAATATAGTTATGTGCATTCTGCTGGAACAAAATTCAAAGTGAAATGGTCCAATGATTAAGGTTTATTCAAATGGGTTAAAAATGAACCTATGGCCATACTTCATGTGTTACCTACTTTAATTGCTCTCATTCCCAAGAATTCAGCTAATTCAACTAATTATCAGATTAATGCTCAATTTACTACTTTTGGAGGGAACACTATAATTCCCGTATTGAAATACAGTAACACCGTAAAAAAACAACTATATACATGGGCCACATCCGACCCGCTAAGATGGCTTCTTTTGCCCATAGATGACATTGTGTTTGTGTCCTATCCACCAAATATGATATTGTAAGAACATTTGGAACACATATCATTACGATTTAAAATATGGGAAAAAATGGACCATGTCACTTTAAGAAAATGGTAGGTAGACAAAGACAGGAGTTGAGTGTGTGTTTGATGTTGTGTTACAGTACATTGGGAAGGTTGGCACAGTGCACCGAATCACGGAGAGAGGCGACGTGCGAGTCCAGTACGAGGGCTGCAGCAACCGCTGGACATTTCACGCAGGAGCACTCACTAAGGTAACACAATCACTGTGGGAAGTTTGATAAAGATATATAGACAAAGGCCCATGACAAGAGGATCATTTTGGACTGTTCCTCTGGAGGTGAGAGTTGGGGAGTGTCCCACGAGGCGGAAAGCTGAAGGCTGAGTGGGATGCAACCCCAGTCTCAAAATAACCCTCACCTTAGGCCTTTGCCTTTATTCTATGTTTATTTTTCTATTCAAAATATGTTAAATAGCCTTTAAATGGCCATAGAAATTTAAACAGTCAGCCCTATGTTGTCTTTATACCAGCTACACCAGTTCTCTAAGCCCCTGTGTTATGTCTCTCCATGTGCACCAGTTCTCAGAAGGGGACTACGTGCAGATCTATATCTGTGTGTGTTATCTCTATAAGTACACGAGTTCTCAGTGGGAGATCTCTATAACTATGTACTAATTGTCTTTATAACAGCTACACCAGTTAAGTGCAGTTCTCTAAGTGCCCCTGATTTATCCCGGTAGGTGCACCAGTTCTCGGTGCGAGACTACGTGCAGAGCTATGTGTGTGTTTATCTCTATAACTACTATATGTGTGTGTGTTATATCTTTATACCAGGTACACCAGTTCTCTGTCGGGGACTATGTGCAGATCTCAGACAGCATACAGCAGGTGAAGGAGCTACAGAAGCAGCACGGCGAGTGGACCGACAACATGAAGGCCGTCAGTACAATCTCACTTTACTGAATTTATCATTTTATGATTGATATTTTCCCGGTACTGTTGGTACTAAGTTAATAGTGATAACACACGGAGAATTCCAAATGAAAATAAGCTTACCTGTTCAGTTCTGAGTGTAGTAGCGGAGGTCCAACAACTTCGTCCAACCCCACCTAGAATTTATCATTTTATTTCATTTTATTTTTTTTATTAATTGATTAATTTTATTTATTTTTACTAATTTATCAACATTTTTATAATTTTATTTTATAATTGATTTACTTATAAGAATTAGCTTATCTTGGTTGTGCTAGGTGATGGTTATCAAATGTGATAGGTTGCTGCTCTTAACAGTGGGCAAATACATTGTAAATTAATGCAATATGAATACTAACAATGAGATCATGTGTTAGTCTGTATACATGTACTAATGCTGTATGTGTCCATTCATTATTAATTCACTGACCCTGTATCTATGTGTCCTTCTCTAACAGACGTTAGGTAAGGTGGGTCGGGTGGTGAAGGTGTACGTGGATGGAGACCTGCGTATCGCGGTAGGGGGCGCCACCTGGACCTTCAACCCGCTGGTCTGCACGTTAATGCCGCACACACAGCAGGAGATGAACAACACGCTCGGCAGCCAACACACCCGCGACGACCACTCCACAAGTAGGAACCCTTCTGTTACACAATTACACTAGCACCCCTTCTACTCTCTGTAACTCCACAAGTAGGAACCCTGCTTCTGTGCTAAACTATATTTAACTCACGGTAGAGGACAAAGCATTTCACACCTGTGACCTTAGTTATTGGCTTTGGGACCTTGTCCCCAAAGCCATTTACCCCACTGACCACAGTGTCAGCTTTTCGACAAGAAAAGACTAGCATAGGCCCCCTTGTTCATTGTTAGATATAGCCCTAGCTGGCCCTTAAACCTTGCCTAGGACTGGTATCCCCATGTGTCCTTGTAGGCATGTGCAAGACTAATTTATCCTAGATCTTGTTTTCAGTTACTACATGTAGAACCAATGTACCTTGTGGTAAGGCCTAGACATCTTGTGAACAGCCATATTTTGAGTTCTCTAATGTGGCTGTCAATGGCAAGGATAGGTACCAGCCTAATAACTATTGACTCCTATGTCAAGCCAAGCTGTCAATTTTCATACTATGCACATACAGGACCTATACTAGAAGTTGAGTGGGTCCAGGGTGGCTCTTGAAATCACTCAAGCCCGCCCAAAGACAAACTGTGAAGTCCAACATAATTACCCCTCCCCCACCCCACACACACATGCACCAATCCTGAAATAATATTTTACAGTCTTTAAAGTTAGGCCATCACAAGTCCTCCTTGTGCCCCCCTCCTCCTCCCTGTGCCTCCCTGTGCCCTCTCCTCCTCCTTCTGCATCTGCCCTCTCCTCCTGCCTCTGCCCTCTCCTCCTCCTCCCTCCTTTCTCTGCCCTCTCCTCCTCCCTCTGCCCTCTCCTCCTTCCTATGCCCCCTCCTACTACCCCATCTACCCCTCCCCCCCCCCCACTCTACCCCATTTTCCTCCTTCCTGTTACCTCCTCCTCCCTCTGCCCCCTCCTACTACCCCATCTTTCCCCTCCTCCCCCCCCCCCTCTACCCCATTTTCCTCCTTCCTGTTACCTTCTCCTCCCTCTGCCCTCCCTCTGCTTTCCCTCCTTCTGCCCCCTCCTCCTCCCTCTGACTGCCAAGATGGCTGCCGAAAACTCAAGATTGTCTGATTTCCTTGTGTGATGCATGGATAATAGGGTTTTCTGGGATGTAGAATCCATTTTCAGGCTCACAATTTCAATCCGGGAAATTTCCAAGATGGCTGCCAAGATGGCCACCAAAAACTCAAGGTTGTCTGATTTCCATGTGTGATACATGGATAGTAGGGTTTTCTGGGATATAGAATCCATTTTCAGGCTCAGATTTTGAATCCGAGAAATTTCCAAGATGGCTGCCAAGATGGCCACCAAAAACTCAAGATTGTCTGATTTCCTTGTGTGATGCATGGATAGTAGGGTTTTCTAGGATGTAGAATCCATTTTCAGGCTCAGATTTTCAATCCGAGAAATTTCCAAGATGGCTGCCAAGATGGCCACCAAAAACTCAAGATTGTCCGATTTCCTTGTATGACACATGTATAATAGGGTTTTCTGGGGTGTAGAATCCATTTGTAGGCTCAGATTTTTGATCCAGGTAATTTTCAAGATGGCTGCCAAGATGGTATTTGCATAGGCATCAATGGAGGTGCATTGGTACCTATTTGATTCCATTGGCACATATTGGATTCTATTGTTATACCATACATGAATTGCATAAGAACCCCAGAAACACCCAAAAATTATAAATCTATGCCCCCTCGTTTTCTCACCTGTAGTTCATAACAATCCTATAAAACCCAAAGCCACTACGGCTTTGCCGTAAAATCATTGAATTTGTCCCCTTGTTTCTACATAACCGAAGGTTAAGTCAGATACCCCCCTCGTAACTGAGTTATGTAATAATAACAATGGGAAAGTGAGGCCACCAGTAAGTTTGCCATGGTTATTTTGACATACACTCAGTTACTCGTAGGTTATGTACTACATAACCTGTATGTACAACCCACCTACACCATGACACTATACACTAGAACCCACTCTACTCTTTATTGAACTCCACAAGTAGGAACCCTTCTGTTACACTATATAGAACTGTCTACCTTACAACCATTCTACACAGTTACACTACAACTAGCACCTTACATACTATACCCTACTTTACAAGTTACCCTCTATAACTCAGTATCAAACTCCACAAGGAGGGATGTTACCCTATCTTGTGTTGAACAGTACTGTGAGAATGCCCCTTACTTCCAGCAGCGCTGACAGCGTTATTAGAGCAGCTGCTGGTACTGAGTATTGTGTGTGTATACTGTGTGTGTAAACCCAGTACTGTGAGTGTGTCCTTATTCCAGCAGCGCTGACAGCGTTATTAGAGCAGCTGCTGGAGAAGCAGATTCCGTCCACAGAACCTGACAAACTGGTGCGGGAGGCGGCGCAGGGCCACGTGGACATTGTACGCGAGATCATCAGTAAACACCCAGACAAGGTAAGCCACGTCTTATTTTGATACATACCTACTTGACATTGTAAAGGGTCAGCTGCAGTAGTGCCCTTTTAACTAAAAATACACTGGGTTAAATACAGAATAAGATAAATTTATTTTTCAAAAGTTAACAGGTCATCTTAGAGGTGGGTCTTTGATTCCATAGATTATCATGAAAATGTTTTTCAAAAGTTTATCAAACCTGTTTGAGACCCCTGGGCTTTAAACAAATTATACGAAACTTTTAAAGAAATAACATTGTGCACCAAATAGACAGCTGTTTAAGACCCCTGTGTGTACCTGTTTCTGATGCCTAGTTCTGCATTCCCCCACCAGGTGGACCTGCAGAGTTCGGGTAAGACGGCGCTGCAGGTGGCGTGTCACCAGGGTCACGTGACCATCGCTAAGTTACTGCTGGCAGCGGGGGCCAACCTGGAGCGGTTAGATGAGGACGGGGACACGGCCCTGCACTACTCCGCATTCGGGTAAGTTCACACACAGGAAATACTATAATTACAGACCCTAAACCCTGGATATAAATTCGCAACAAGGTCCAATACTAACCAATACTAAGTAGAAAGCCTTCAATTTCTTTCTCGATTTCAAATATTTCTCATGTCTTGGAAGACCTGTACTATTAGTGGACCTGTATTCAGAGGCCTCCATTTGAACATCCCAAAGTTCAAAAGACTTCACTCTGATTCATGTATTTATGTGTTGCCATGGTTACAGTAACCAGCCGGACGTGACGGAGCTGTTGCTCACAAAAGGCGCCAAGATTAACGCGCTCAACAACTCGGGCTGCAGCACACTGCACGTAGCCGTCAACAAGCAGCACGCCCGCTGTGTCAGGGTGCTGCTGACGCACAAGTGTCAGCTCAACATACAGGTGAGTCATACAGGGGAGTCAGCATGAGTCATACAGGGGAGTCAGCATACAGGGGAGTCAACATACAGGGGAGTCAACATGAGTCATACAGGGGAGTCAACATATAGGGGAGTCAACATACAGGGGAGTCAGCATACAGGGGAGTCAGCATGAGTCATACAGGGGAGTCAGCATACAGGGGAGTCAGCATACAGGGGAGTCAGCATGAGTCATACAGGGGAGTCAGCATACAGGGGAGTCAGCATACAGGGGAGTCAGCATACAGGGGAGTCAGCATGAGTCATACAGGGGAGTCAACATGAGTCATACAGGGGAGTCAGCATGAGTCATACAGGGGAGTCAGCATACAGGGGAGTTGGGATGTGTGATACAGGGGAGTCAGCATACAGGGGAGTCAGCACTGAGTCATACCGGTGAGTCATCATACAGGAGAGTCAGCATACAGGAGAGACAGCATGAGTCATATAGGTGAGTCAGAACAGAGTCAAACAGGGGAGTCAGTGAACAGGTAAGACCACACAGGTGATGTCAACATACAGTTGACCACTTTTCTTGACCTTGTTGACTGATATTGACCACACTCTGTCTATATTTGTATAAAAGAGCCACCAGCTATAAATTAGTACTCTAGGCCCTTGAATGTCACAAATTCCTCTGTGCAGTGTTAAACATTGGTGTGGTGTTTCAGGACTCGTATGGAGACACTGCGTTACACGACGCGATCGGCAAGGACAGTAAAGAGATCGTGGAGATGCTGGTGGGGCACCCGGGGATAGACTTCACGTTACGGAATAAACGGGGATTTAACGTGCTTCACCATGCCGCACTGAAAGGCAACAACCAGTGAGTAGAGCAGCCCTACATGTATTATTGGAAATACCCTAATACTGGACTTTGTTATTTTAAGATACAAGATGTACTATGCTTAAGTACTAGAAGCACCGTATGCCCTCCAATGTAGCCGTATTCAATGGGCTCATAAAAAGTTCATTAGATAGCTTCAAATAAAGAAATTAAACACAAATGCCAACTATATTGATACCGTCTCACAAGTTGGGGGTTGGGCACATCACACTCCGCCTTTGGCTTCGTGGCATACTGCCCCATCCCCAACTTGTGAAATATGCCAGAAAATGTATCCATGTAGTTAGCATTTGTCTATGTATCATTAGGGAATATCTTTTCTGAAGGGCAATAAATGATTTTTGTGAAGGGCAATAAATGTTTTTTTTGTGAAGGGCAATAAATGATTTTTGTGAAGGGCAATAAATGATTTTTGTAAAGGGCAATAAATGATTTTTGTGAAGGGCAATAAATGTCTTTTTTTGTGAAGGGCAATAAATGATTTTTGTGAAGGGCAATAAATGATTTTGATTGTAAGGTGAAGCATTCAATGGACTACCTTTACAAGTACTTGGGAAGAAAATAGAAAAGCAAACCAGATGTCATTAGAAAGTGTTTAGCCTTCCCACTACCTGTGTACTAACCCTGTAACCCCGTCTCACAGTGCCACAGAGAAGATTGTGCTGAAGACACGTCAGATCGTGGACCTGAAGAAGGATGATGGGTTTGCTGCCCTGCACCTGGCCGCCCTCAACGGGCACCGGGAGGTGGCCTCCATACTCCTGTCCCACGTGAGTACCGCAAACATCAATATAGGCCCATTCACTACGCTCCTCCAAGCCCTCTTCAGGGTTACCACCATCAGGGAAAACCTTTTTCGTTCAAGGTCAGGGCAATGTCAGGGAATTTCAGATTTTTTGGTAAAATGTCAGGTACAAATGAGATTTTCTCAAAATGTCAGGGTACATAATATTCTGTCAGGCATTGTCTTTGAAATACCAAAAAAGTCACTTGTTTTTGTTTGGAAAAGCCTGTTCTTTACTTTGATGTTTAGAAGAAAAAAAATCTAAATCCCCAAGAAGGAGGGGGTAAAAGTTTAGCACTCACGCGATACACAAAACCCCTGTTGTTAAATAATGACCATTCACTAAGAAGAAGATTATTTAAAAGGAGTGCATATTCATAGTTGGACTTGGAGGACATTCAAAAGCATCGGGTTTATGTCGCGATTGTCAGGGAAATTTGATATAACGTCAGGGAAACGTCAGGAAATTTAATACTACCTTGTCGGTGGCAACCCTGCTGAGTCTTTGATCCCATGGAAAGCTTTATAGTCCCCTTTAAGTCCTTATCTGCCTACCTCAAACCCTTATAGTTCACCAAGACCCGGATAGGTCCTCCTAAAGCCCCTATAGGCCCCCTTAAACTCCCACTGGGTCTTTAGTAACCCTATAGGGTCCTGAAATCTGCTGTAGACCCCATGAAAGGCCCTTTTTCAGCTGCTAAACCCCATGATTAATAAAGTAGCACTAGTATTTTCCTTAAGTCTGATAGCTTTTAGTTGTTAAATGTAACAGTACCCTTTTCTTTTACTAAATAACAAACATATTGTCCTTTTTATACCAGGGTAAGGCAGACATTGAGATCCTGAATAACCGCAAACAGACGCCGTTGCTGCTGGCAGTGTCACAGGGTCACATGGGCCTCATCGAGCTGCTGGTGAGTCGAGGGGCGGCCATCTTGGCTGTGGACGAGGATGAGGACACGTGTCTCCACCTGGCCTTAATGCGGCAGTCTGTGGCCGCGGACACGGACCCCTCACCTGCCCTTATAGCTGTAAGTAAAATATAATATTTGACCATACCTACCTCCAGTATACAGACCCTTATGATTCTGTTTCAAGTGCTGCAGTTTTCCTAGGACCCCAATATTACCTAGTAACAGCAATTCCAAACACTCCATACCTAGCAACCAGTACAATATCAGACACTCTGCCCAAAATCATCACTTCCATGAATGTCAATTGCTCACTAGAATCTAAACAATTTATCTAGAGCTCAAGCCAGAACCAAACACTTGTTCACGGATCTGGCTCGTAATACATTACGTTCAGATATGCCACTTTTCCTACTATTACAGGAATTCCTACTTTTTGGCTGGAATTTCTGAATTAAGTTACATTAATTTCCCACAGAAAATTGGCCAGAATCTCAAGATTTCCTACATGTTGTTGATGAGGGAGTGGCATTTCTGTATGTTAAATATGTGCTGTCTGGTTGTAGATCCGGTCCCAGTTGGGGTTGTCGGAGGCATACCCCCAGAGCGGGGTGACCATCGCCTGCTTCCTGTGTCAGCAGGGGGCCAGTCTGCACCACAAGAACCACCAGGGCAAGACGCCACTTGACCTGGTCACCGACCCGGCCATTAGGGACACCCTGCTCAGCTACGCACGCACCAGGTACCCACCTCTACAACATGGCCTTTTGGGCCTGAAAAAAAAGCTGTGTTCCGGTACCCAGACCGACCCTCCGTTTTTGGGGATGACCCTAATTTTTTTAGAGCATTTATTAAATTATTAAAAAGATTTATGACATTTTTAATGTTTTTACCACTAAAATTGAATTCTTTTACAAAATAAAAAAAATTAAAAAATCGACCTACCAACCCTGTTTTTCGGAGCCATGTTATCGGTACACAACTTTTTTTTTAGGCCTCATAGGCTAGTTTAACTTTTTTTTTGCGCCTACGCGAGGAAAATACTCAAAGCCACATTTGTTAAATGATGACGACTTGCTAAGTAGAAGATAACGTTTAAAGGATTGTATTTCATTGCTTAATCATTTAAAAACATAAGGTTTCGTGCAGTTGTGAGGGAAATTTATGTTAAGATTGCTCGATTTGAAATTATATTTCTGTCTATGTCTACATGCTATGAAAAATTACTTCATATATATTTTACATTGCCATGATATTTATCGATAAGTATTGCAAATTTTCTTTCCAAGTTTTGATGACACATCTGCAATTTCTTGCTGATGGTGATGAGAAATGGCTACAATATAATACACAGTTATGTAACAACATTGTACTTGCCGCTTTCAGTACGACACCTTCAAGGCCGGCCCCTGTGACGACACCCCCGGCAGAACCACCAACGACCCCCGGTGGTGTCCCCTCCACCTCCACCACCACCACCACCCCTGCTGCCCCTGCGGTGGTACCTCCCCCCATAGAGTGCATGGTGTGCTGTGAGGTGATGGCTAATGTGACGTTTGAGCCGTGCGACCACCGGATCGTGTGTGCTGAGTGTTGTATCAAGATGAAGAAGTGCCTGGTCTGTGGGACCGTCATCAGTGTCAAACATACACCCAGTAAGTACCTTCCCTGCAAACAAAATCTCAAGAGGAACTCGTGCCATTCGCGTGCCAAATTCAAGAATTTTAGATCTTTTTATAAAAAGTTTTTGGAAATTTTCTTGTGTCATATACCCTGTCATTTCTTGTAGTAAAACTCGTGAAATACAGGTCACCATTGAACATGTCAATAGGATCGTTCACTAATCTCGAGAATCTCCTGTGGCTATTTTGTGAATACAGCTTGTGCGTTTCACACGTTTCTAACTTGTCATTCTTGAGTTCTGTTTGAAGGGTTATTAACGCAGCGCTGTGCACTGTGTTATTTACGTCAACCCCATATTTCCTACCACCAAAACTGCGACATTACCATTGCAAAGGGCGTGGGAACCAAGCAGATTTTCACTTTCTCCATACTTTAACATTAGGGGATCAAATTATATCCACCAATGGAATTGCATAGGCAGCAGTGGAATTGTATAGGCACCAATTCCATACATGCCTATGCACCAATTCCATTGTTGCTTATGCAATTCCATTGGTGCCCTATGGAATTGCATAGGCAACTATGGAATTATAAAGGCACAGATACAATAGCATAGAATTGGTGCAGCTGTGGTGCAGTCTTGATTCAATTATGCAATTCTATTGGTGCCTGTGCAATACCATACGTCCCTTTTTGATTCCATCCGTGCCCATCCAATTTCATCGGTGCTCTATGCAATTTCATAGGTGCCTGTACAATTACATTGATGCTTATGTAATTCCATTAGTGCCTAAGCACTTCCATTGGTGCCTATGCAATCCATTAGTGCCTATACAATTCTATAGATGGCTATGCAATACCATGGGTGCCTTTGCAATTGCATAGCCACCCATGGAATTGTATAAGCCGCATGAAATTGAAGATAATGCAGTTCCTGCATTCAAAGTAGTGGCATTATGCCTGAATAGGTGCCAGTGGTAATCACCCCTCTAAAGTTATAAGTGCCTCTGGTATTACATCTCAATACAATTGCAAACATATGTGTCTTATGTGTTGCAGCTGGAGCGTTGACGACAGGGCGCTCTGACCCGAGTAAGGCACAGCTGCGGGAGTTACAACGTAAGATGCAGGAGATGGAGGACACGTTGAACTGCTCCATCTGCCTGGAGAACGCTCGCACAGTGGCCTTCATGTGCGGCCACAGCGCCTGCACCACCTGCGCACAGCCCCTCAAGGTGTGCCACATGTGCCGCAAACCCATCACACGCAAGATCAACCTCTTCAACTGACTGCCACAGCTGCAGCGCACCACGCCTGCTGGAGCTGAGGTGGAGGCTACACGGACCTGTGTAAGGCTCAGCACACGGACCTGTGTAAGGCTCAGCACACGGACCTGTGTAAGGCTGATAGTCAGTGCACGGTCAGTCTGAGTTAGGATGGTAGCCAGGATATGGTCAGTCTAAGTCAGGCTGGTGGCTAGGACATGGTCAGTCTATAATATAAGGCTGTCATGGGAACTACATTGTTGTCAGCTCACCAATAGGACTTGCTCTAAGCCTGACTGGTGGGTCTGCTCTGGTCTGTCTGGCTGACCTTAGGATGACACAATGCACACAGACAAGCTCTCTGAATAGGCCACTCAATAAACTATTTTTTTAAATCACCCTCATTAGAGAAAACAGTTGTTCTATTTGAGTGGCCATACCAGTAGATACCAGGTAAGACAGTGTCGGGAAACGACAATCCTGGAACAGGCCGTAGTCACTGGAAGTTGGGCCGGCTCACAGACTACCCTCAAAGACAGCTGAGACAAGTGTAGAAGGAGTAGAAGGATAATGTGTGCTATTTGGGCTGACCAGGAAAGATTTATGGAGGAAACTTTGGTCTGTGATTTTGTACAAAACACAAACTCTGTCCAGACATTGTTGTATGCTAATGGGATGTTTGACTACAAACTTGTTGTCACCGAAATGCAGCTGTTGCCGGGCGGCCATCTTTAGGTGGCCATCTTTAGGCGGCCATCTTTAGGTGGCCATCTTTAGGTGGCCATCTTTAGCCAGCCATCTTTAGGTGGCCATCTTTAGGTGGCCATCTTTAGGCGGCCATCTTTAGGTGGCCATCTTTAGGTGGCCATCTTTAGGTGGCCATCTTTAGGCGGCCATCTTTAGGCGGCCATCTTTAGGCGGCCATCTTTAGCCGGCCATCTTTAGGTGGCCATCTTTAGGCGGCCATCCTTAGGCGGCCATCTTTAGGCGGCCGGGTAGGAGTCTGTACAGGGATCCTCAGAGCAGTGCCGCGACCAGCCGGACAACATTTGAAGAATCTCGGATAACGTAGCGGTCCTATCTTCACGATTACTGGACCCTCGGTGGAGTGGTGGAAATACACCGAGGGGTTTTAGTCAATAATTACTCATGTACATACAATTATATTTTTCTCATATAGCTGGGGGATGTATCGAATATTTCCCCAGGGGTTTCTTAACAAGCAATCTAGGGGTGTGTAATTATGTCAGATAAGTGACTTTTAGATGGCAAAGAACAAGTATTGATATTTACTATCATGGACTAAATTAGATTAGTTTTATGTGCATCAAGAGAAAGATAAGAAAGTGAATGTCTACATGACACCATTTAGAAGCTGACACCCCTAGATGTTGAGGGTCTTGTTGAAGTGTGTTGATATGCATGTACATCCTCATTCAGAGAGATGGAGAGAACACAGCCTTGAGGTTTGGGGTTTTGATATCAAACTTTGCTCCTTTGCAGCAGGTCAGACTTTGCACCCTGAGGACTGCCTTTGCAGCTCACCTATTACCTGGCCACAGTGGCCAGTCATCTCACCTTAAAACTCATCTTGACTATTTTTGTAATACAGTGATGATGGTGACTAAAGAGTAAGGCAGAAAAGCTAGATTTTATCACACTTATTGACATGATGAGGCCTGTTGTGTGCCCTGTATATACGTGTATAAAGCCTCCTCCTCCTCCTCCTACTACTACTACTGACATAGCTGTACATAGCTCCCTGGTCTCCTATACCTATTACTCAGTTACCAACAAGCTGCTGGACCCTCACACAACCCACTTTACTCCCATGCAGCAAGACAGCTGTTCACACAAGTTAGTGAGAAAAGTGAAACTGCAAATTTCTCAGGTTTGACTGAAGGGAATGTAAATCAACCTCAAAATCCTGCATTTCAACTTAAATAAAAGGATACTTGTCTTGTGGATCTCCTCATATCAGATGTTTGCAAATGTAGACATTCCAGACAATGTTATATGTATTCTTCTAAATCCAACATGAACACAACTTTATCATAGAAAGTCACCCTTTCTTGCTGCATGGGGCTGTACCATTTTAACATGTAATTATTATTTACCCTCTGATACCCTTGACATATGGTGTAAGAGAGTCTAAAGGTGTGTGCACTCGGATGCCTATTGAGGTGGTTAACAGGTATTCAACTCTTCTCGGTATTACATGAAACGCGCCCTTCCCATTCCTCATCTCAGTATTGGACAAATACAAACCTCCTTCCAGCAGCCCACAACTTATCTGTTGAACCTTGTGTGTCAAGCCTTGTTTGAACATTGTGTTAATTGTTTTCTTTCTCTTAGTTGGTGTTAAAAGTACAATAAAAGGGCTTTGACCCAGTGGCCTTTCTCTACATTGCCTGGATGTACTTAGATACTCAGATCTAGGCCTCATGTGTCAGCTCTATGTCATAAGGATCATGTAAATTAAGGTTACCTATATTGTGTGGTCACACTACTACATATAGCACTGCCCTAACATGGGGTAACATATACCACTACCCTCACATGGGGTACTAAAACACATTATACCAATAGACAACCTCTAAGGGGACAACATGTTAAAATGGTTTCCACACTACCAGGCAATCATATGTGGTTATTGTTGCGAAAACAAATAGTTAAAGATAGTCTCACGAGAGTACAAAATGTGCAAGCTGCCATGTTCAAGCAGAGATAAATGCACGAGATGTCACTTCACCCAACTTGGACCTTCACAATGAATTGGGAAGGTCACAATAGCCTTCAAAGCTTTGAGAAATTATGTATTTAATTTTCATGAGGACCAGTTCTCTGATTGTCTTGTTGTAAAAATATATGCTCTCCTCCAACCAAGGTCCAAACAACCCATTTCCTGTATTCAGACTCAAGATATGTTTGATTGTAGATTCTCTAACCCTTTAAGGACAGCATGATGCCTCAAGGCTTCATGTTAACCCTTTAAGGATGGCAAGAAGCCTCAAGGCTTCATGATAACCCTTTAAGGACAGCCTGATGCCTCAAGGCTTTATGTTAACTCTTTAAGGACAGCATGATGCCTCAAAGTTTCATGTTGACCCTATAAGGATGGCATGATGCCTCAAGGCTTTATGATAACCCTTCCAGGACAGCATGATGCTTCAAGGACTCCTGTTTATTTTTTGTCATGATGTACCAATCCAGCTCTGGCAAGTAACACACCAGCACTACATTAGTGTCTTAAACCGACCCTTCTGGAATGTATCAGTCCGGTAGGGTCGGCATGATGCTGTCCTTAGAGGTTTGTGTATGTCCAGGGGCTGTACACGGACACTCCCTGTCTCATTACTACTGTGTGATATACAGACTACAGCATGTCCATGTGGTACCCCCCCCCCCCATACTACAGCCACTGCTGCAACACTTGGTGACTCACAACCCTCAATATGGGCCCCGCACAGTGCTTTAATCTGCTGTACCCTTTGTCGTCATGGTGCACTCATACAGCGCTGGTGAGTACTCAACAGGGCTGCGTTTATGCATGAAGCCGACCTTACAGGATTAATAAACCCCTGCAGGAATAACAGCATGCATGAATGCCTCATGACAACAAAGGGCATGGTAGGTTAAAGCACGATGCGCCCCTTAGAGGGTGAATTTGATACCTACTACAAGTCATTACAAAGAGGGAAGGTGCACTCCTATACTTTACTACTCAAGTCACATTGTAATTAAATTATTTGTAATGTAAAGTGAAACTGTGTTTGTTGTTCATCTCTTCTGTGTATCTTACGTAATCCTGCCCCACCTTCAAAGTAGTGTAGTCACTAGGCACATTCAATATGTCAAAGATATACACCAGGGTTCGGGAAATTCTCATCCACCCATAAGGTCTCTTAATCACTGTGGATAATATGAGATTGATATGTGATAATGTAATAGGGAGTCCAATAGAATTGATACCTCATGGTGCTAGATCATGATATATTGACATTTGAAGACAGGACACCCTCAACTATGACTGTGTATGGGTTAGCCCCAACGGTTTTTAATCTATGAAAGATTTACCGATAAAATCTCAACCAAACCACTCCAATATTTAGAGGAGATTATTTGCAACATAATCTATGAAAATGGGTCGTCATGGTTGAACCAAAGAACCATGACCGATTTAGGAAAAAACTCAAACTAAAAAAATACTATTTTCTCTACGGGGTTTTAGTACCAACTTTGGCCACTAGGGGGCTCCATATAGCAATAAAGTTTAAAAATATAACAAAAATTGATATATACTACATTTTGGAAATTCCATTTTTGGTGAAAACTTTCCATTTTTGGAATGTTGGGGGCATAAATTGGTGTCAATGCACATGTTGGTCGCCATAGAAACATAATTTTCATTCTAAATCAGAAAAAGAAATCAATTAGTAGAAGGCCTCATTTCTATTCTGAGAACAAAGTAAATACCATTTTAAGTTCAAAAGCTGTGAAATACATTTTACAACAAAGCTGTGAAATACATTTTACAACAAAAAAGCAGTGATTCATTGATAAATACAGACAGTTTAGGATTAATTCGAATAATTTCTAATCAGTGTAGAAAGGCCTACCTATCATAACGTTTTAAAGCAGACAAAAAACAGTGCAAAAGTGTGTTGAACGCCATAGTGAGGCATTTAAAGGGTTAATAATAATGAGTTAGGTCATAATGATCATATGCCCAGGTAACCCACTCTCAGCCTGTTCGAGGTATGCTACCACTAGATGGCAGCAGCAGCATTGTACACAGCCCTCCCTGCCACTCACCAGGTGGTGCCACCATGCACTGAGAGGAGAACAGCTGGCCCCATCCCTCTCCTTACCTCCCACGTTAACCCTTCACACACCACCTACCACACCTGTAGGCACCCAGTACCTGCCCAGGTGTGGGGGGTCTACATGTAGCTCTGTGTGAGGAGGCTAACAGCAGGGAGTGCTACACCGCCCGACACCTACACTGTGGTCGTGGGGGCAGTATAAGACTATAAGCTTTGTGTAGAGTAAGCTAAGTTATATGCTGATGATATTGTTAAGATCTTTTTACATGAAAAGATCACATTTTTGGCAGGTGCCCCGAGAGGCTGCCTGATATCAAAGTGAAAGTAATGATACTCTCGTTCCCAGATCCTTCCAAAGGAAGGCTCTGGTGACTGCCATATGACCTTGAACTTGAGATTTTGCTGGGGATGGGCAGTCTACATCAATACCTTACAGAGTAGATAACAGTCAGTACCAGACACACATTAAGACGCTGTTATCAACACAACAACACCGGTCACGCAGTACCCTGGTCTGCTCATCATGTACCAAGGCCGCCATGTTCTAATTAGTGCAGTTAGACAATTCCTCAGAAAAAATAAATAAAAAGGAATTAAAATTGGAGGGGGTGACGAAGGGGGTTACAGTCCTCAAATTAATGAGAAAAGAAGGTGATATTCCTGTTTGCGATGATGAGTAGCCCCCAAATTTTTGTGTTAACTCCCCCCCTACTTATCATCTACACCTATCACCCATCATCTACACCTTACAGAGCAGATAGCAGTCAGTACCAGATACACATTAAGACACTGTTGTCAACACAACGACACAGGTCACGCAGTCTACTTATCAAGGCCTACCTTTTCTGATTAGGCCAAAAAAGGAAAGGTTTGTCTCATGTCACCCAACAATGCCTATCAAAACAGGGCCGACCTACCGTAAATTCCCGCGTATAACCAGCATCTCGCGTATAACCCGCACCCCTTTGAGAGAACCTTATAACCCAGACCAGAGGTCTGAAAATTGCGATTTGCCAAAAACCTAGACTTTAGGAATGATGTAGTACACCAAGGGTTTGGTTCGCGTATAACCCGCGGGAATTTACGGTACCTTTTATTTTGGACTATATCAGTACACACAGATAACACTGTTATCAACACAACAACACGGGTCACCCAGTACCCTGGTCTACTTATCATGTACCAAAGCTGTAATTTTCTGATTAGTGCAGTTAGGCTCGAAACCACAAGTTATGAATTATATGCTTAGTAGTTGATGCAGCCCCAGCAAGTGACTATACGCTTCTGCATTGGTGCATTATATCAACCCATAGGGTTGGCATGATGCTTGAATCTAGTACTGGTGGGTTACCAGGTCCGGGAAATGAAGGAAAATCCTCCCCAGAGCTGTTATTTACACCAGTGTTAATTTTCACAATGCAGGAGTGGGGCTGTTATTTTGGTCACCCTGGTGACACTGATAAGGGCTCACTGCCTACTGGTTCAAGTGGAGGAACACAGAGGGAAAGTCTATAGAAATAACTTTTTTATATGCGATTTCATAGCAATCCCATGTATGATTCACTATTCCCCATGTATGATTCAAGGGCACACACTAATCTATCTTATGGGATAAATACACTTAACAGCAAATTGATGGAAAATTCAGCAAATTGGTTATTAGAAAACCGTTGCTAATTCCAACCCTGTAGTGTTTATGCTACAAGCAAACCCGTTGCTAATTTTAGCCCTGCAGTGTTTTCACACCTACCTATGTTGTGAAAATTAACACTGGTGTAAATAATGCCTCTGGGGAGGATTTCCCTTCATTTCCCGGACCTGGTTACTCACCGGGGCTGCATTCATGCATCATCATGGACCAGGGCATGATGCATTATTGCATTATGCTGCCATTAAGATGTGCAGGAAGTGTGAGTGCAGTCTTTGAGAAAACCTTTTCATTCCACAGGACATTTGGTCCAGCAGATTTTCAATGTTGCAGGAGTGGCTATATTTCTAAAGGACCAGATAACAACATATCTGATGATTCATGCATTCTAACTATAAATTGGTATTGTCCATTAAAAGTACATTATATTTGTAATCATATATGGCCAAATCAGGATAAATACATCGTTTTAAATAGTGAGGGAACCATCTTTGTTTACAATGTTGGACACAGAGGGTAAAACATGTCACCTGTTTTCTGTACAAAAGCCCATACATTTCTATACAAAATAGATCTTGCATGACTGTTGTCTAATCCCACTTTTTTTAGGGAGGGAAGGGGGACAACACTTTATTAACCCCGTAGTATGGAGAGAGGGGGGTTACACATCCCTGTTAAATTCACCCACATACTCCCTAACATCAGAAAACTAAGGTAATGAACATGAGGGGGGGGGGGATAAATTT
The DNA here is from genome assembly GCA_947462335.1 of Harmothoe impar. Lineage (NCBI taxonomy): Eukaryota > Metazoa > Annelida > Polychaeta > Phyllodocida > Polynoidae > Harmothoe > Harmothoe impar. Next base: position 7,048,612 of record OX381716.1, on the reverse strand, counting down.
TAACCCCTTGACCAGGGAGGGAGGAAATTTGACCTGGTTTGAGCAAAAGAAGCGTGCATGTTACTATGACTAAAAGGGCTGGTACGCGTGCTGATTTTCCAACCCATGGGTGGGGGGCGGGGTAATTTTCGACCCCTTGATCAGGTGGGGTGCAAACATTTCACACGCTCCGCACAAAAACCCACCCCCCTCATTGTTACCAAATGATTCATCGGTAACAGCAGCTGAGAGGTTCCCAGACACCAGGCATGATACAGCTCCATATAAACACACAGCAGGAGCTGACAGCTCCAAACACATCCCAGCTCATCAGACGAACACACTCCCAGGTAAGGCCACTCCAAATAATATACTTGTTTCTCATCACCGCGCACATCACCGAAATCTGAAATTCTATGTTTTAAGTTTTTGCAAATTTGAATGGAAAAACATGAGAAAATAAGACATAGATGAGCATATATATTTGGTATATAATTAAAGCTTACAGTGCAACAAAGGTAATGGGCTGGAGGAAATATATTTACAACCTCCTCACATCCTTATTCCCTTAATTACTAAGATATGATTTGGTTCTCCGAGAGCCTGCAATACCCTATACGATTTAGGCCTCATCAAAAAAGAGAAGAAGAAAAAATATTTCTCATGGCTTAGTGATGAGAAACAAGTTTCTCAGTTGGAGTGGCCTAACTACTAAGGGGCTTCCATAAATATGCAAGCTCCCAGGGGGGGGGGTCATTGCAAATGTATATAAAAGTGTACATGAAAACAGGGGTGGGGGTGGGGGGGGGAGTCCAGAGCCATTTTATCATTTTGACTTTTTTGTGAGAGAAATCAGGGGAATCCAAACATAGAAGTAAGCAAAAAAACTGCTTTATGATGTAATATTTCACTTATAGTTGTTTTACATTTGTCATGGTCCAAAGAGGATATAGCTATTGCAGTTCCATTACATGTATGATCATGAAAAATTGGTAGTTTTATTTGTCAAAACACCTAGAGCGGGCATAAATGGAATGGTGTGATAATTACGTTTTAGAGCTACTATACCTATATGTGGTTTCCTTATATAAGTCATTTATGGAATGATCATTTTCAGCACGGGGGAGGAAAAATCTGTTCTGGTCAAGGGGAAGGTAAAAATATATTACCTGCGGGCATCTATACTTCAAAGTGCCCGCGTACGATGATTTTGACCCATAGGGAGGGGGAGGAGTAAATAAATTTGACCCCTTCATGGCAAAAACCCACCTGTAGGGAAGGATAATATCAGTAATCAGTGAAAAAATAATAATATCAGTAATCAGTGAAAAAATAGGGGGGAGGTCAGTTTCTCAAATGAGTGGGGGGTCACCCTAATACATACACAATGAAACATGGGGAGTGGGGGGTCTATTTTCTGGAATGCGTACATACTTTAGGGAAGCTTCCCTCCCTCAGTAATTTGTTTTAGTGTAAACGCTGGAAAATATTAATATGGGTGTAATATATTTGTTGTTGCAACAAAGGGTCTGTGTACTGGAATAGGTTTTGTCCAATACCTTATATTCTCTACTATTGTGCCTTATTTGGGCAGTCTCCCTTAGGCTGACAGGCATGTAGCCTTGACTCATAATATCAGCCCAGCTTTTTCATCGCAGCAACGGTTGCGATAGATTTCCAAATTCCTTTGAGTATTCAGCATTTGATGGCTAGGTCTGCAATGTAGCTGTAATTGCTGCTGGCTGTCGTGTTTCTGAGATGGATATCATGTATTTTCTGGAAACAGAGAAAAGTAATCAGTGCAAACTTTAGAATATACTGAATCTTTACTTATTTCTAGGTCAGAGAGGGTCAATCAAGCATCAAGATGCATCTGGTAGGATGGCTGTCATTCAGCCTTATCCTGGGATTCCTAGCAGGCTCTCAGGCCGTGAGAATCACACCAGCTCAACAAGAGACCATGAGACAAGGAATAGCAGCTGGCCAACGCTTCACCCGAAGCCTGACAGTCCATAAAGGAGATGACTTCAAAAAAGGTATGAATGCTGTGGAACCTTTTGCACTCACTTGGACAAAGGGCTTCAAATTATTGTCAGGTTTCCTGAGTATATTTGAACCTGAGGACACCCGTATTCTTGATGCAATTACCCAGGGCTTTTCTCAGGTCAACAAGAATCTAGATCAGATAAAAAGCCAACTTGAAGAAATTAAGAACATCATCAAATGGCAGGACATGAAGATCAAATTTGCTGATATTGAGTTCTCAATTAGATTGCTCGACAGTAAGCTGATGAGTGTGATGACAGCTCCTGACAAGGGGGATGCTATATATGATTTCCTGCGCACATACGATGCTCAATATAAAAATGCAGGCTTTGCACTGTTTGACAGTATTGTTAGCAATGATCAGATCTTTAGTAGGAACCTGCTTAAGGCAGCCATGGTGTACTCAAAGAATCACCGCCCAGCAACCCAGCGTTTCATGAAGGGGCTTCTGTCTCTCATGGTCAAAGCTGCCAATATTGAGATAGCTGAGGAGCGATTCAACCAGGCTAACCGTGGAGAATCTGAAAAGTGGATAGACCGCCTCAAACTAGTTGCAAAAGCCATGCAAAATGCTGACAGTGTCCTCAATAAAGTATGGCCGAACCAGTTCAAGTCAGACATGCAACAGAAATCGGCACAGCTGAAGAGCAGAAGTCATTCTGACTATGCCAAACAGGTGCATACGTTTCTCAAAGACAAATATAGCTTTCGTAACTGGCACGTGGTGGCCTATGATGCTGTAGGTACTTTCGCCCCCCATACAGCTGGATGCAAGGGGCCATGTTTTGTCAGCTTCCGACAGTACAAAAGAAACATCTTCATTGCAAGCAGCCCCCCCAGACAGGCCTTTGATGTTAGACGTGCAGCTTCATACATTAAGAACTATCCATGTAACCACCGTCGTAGATATTGCCGCACTGATGGAGCAAAGGTTATGTACCAAGCTAGTCCATGGTATGGTTCAGGAAAGCTGGTTTTAAAGTCTGGGGTAAAGTATTCAGCTGTTTCAGATCGTTCTGCACAGAAATCGGCTTCACTCATCTATAGACGCAGATACCGAATCGCGACCTACAATATGTTCTATTTTGGCTAGGGGAACATGATCAGTTTGAAATGGCCATATAGGTTTATGAATAAATATTCTGATGCTGATACTGTAAAAATTCCATATTAAAGAAAAGAAAATATACAAGTCATTTCATGGGTGGAAGGAACTCGTAAAATCTCTGTTAAATGCTGTGTATTAACATTATACCGCTCTAAAGGAACTGTACGAAGACCTCAATGAGAGAGCCGTTTTATTCCCCTCATTCAAGAAATAAACTTACCGTCCCAAGCAACAAGAATTAGTGTTTATCATATTGTTTATAATAGATAATTCAAGTTTCACAGATAGATTGATTTAGGACCCATTCAATTTAACACTGACTAAGTCTCATTGCAGAAGGATGACCAATGCAGAACTTCAGATTCTTTGGATATTTGATTGGCTTTGGCAATATGGTGCATATGATTTAAAATTATCATAACTTGTGCGACCACTCAATGTACTCCCCGGGGAAGAGGAGAAGAGGTCTTGGAGAAAATTATTTTACATGCTGAAGGGGTGGGGTAGCCAACTGGTGGTGCCACCATGTGGAACCAAGGTCAAGCAACACACATTTCCATGGTCCTGAGGTTGATTATGAGTTGAGTTGAGTTGAGTTTCAAAGTTTTATTGGCCATAAGCTCATGTCAAGAATCTTTTCAATTTACAGCCAGCGGGAACAAATCATGGAGTGTACAAGAATGAGAATGATCATACTTACCCCCCTAATATGGAACCAAGAAATTCAATGGTTCTATTGGTTTGTTGCTAGTAGAACTGGTTGCCTAGCAACAGCCCTGCTAATTTTTATCTGCCTAGTAACACACATTTCCAAGGTCCCAAGGTTGATTATGATCAAATCTACCCCCCTAAAATGGACCCAAGGAAGTCAATGGTTTTATTGGTTTTTTTGCTAATACAGCTGGTTGCTCAGCAACAGCTATTCTAATTGTTTATCTGCCTAGCAACACACTTTTCCATGGCCCGAAGGTTGATTATTATCATACCTCAGTGTCTAAAATGGACCCAAGGAATTCAATGGTGCTATTGGTTTGGTGCTAATAGAGATGGTTGCCTAGCAACAACTATTCTAATTGTTTATCTGCCTAGCAACACACATTGCTATGGTCCTGAAGTTGATAATAATCATACTATCCACCCTAGAAGTGCAAACATTATATACCTCATCCTTGTGGTGCGTGGACTGGTGATTTCCACATCACATAAGAAAAGAAATGTGTTTTGTGGATAGCTTACCTAGCTTGTGATGGTAGGCTGTGGACATTTGTAGTATGTGGACCATACTGGGCACAGCAGATCCCCGGGCCATGTTTTTGGAGCATTTTGTGTTTTTTCTATACACACGTGCGCAGTCCACAATAGTACTTTTCCCCACAAAATCAATGGTTCATGCATCATGCATACACTGTCTGTACCTTCAGTGCTCAACAATGTATGCTTTGTTGTTGTGGGTAGAAACATACTATAGTCCCCTCCAGCAGGTCCTGCTCCAAATGTTACCACTGTCACTGTATCTATCAGAATTTAAATTACCCTAAATCAACATGACTGCAGGAGAGTTTGTGAGCAAATAGAAGGCCTGGGGGGCACATTTAGTCTAATCGGAAGCAATTAAATGATGTGTAATTGTAAGGACGTGCGCCTATTTATGCCCCCTGATTTACCTATCCACTGCCCAAGCACTCTGGATCTAAGGTCCCAGATCTCTCAGTACATTATCACTGTAATTCTACCATAGGATGCATACCAATAGGCCGTGACTATTGACAGTTACAACTGTCACTAACAGAATGGAATTCCCTTATTGTCAAACTGTCAATACCAGGATAGAATGATAGAAAAATATTCTTGTATTGTTATGAAGTGAATTCCATTAGTGACATTTGGAACTGTCACTAAGACAATTGGTTTCTACTATTGATACTTTGCACTGTCAATAGCTGGCCCACCAGTGACCCATAATTCATGGGCTAGGACTAATTTGCCTTCTCCCTGCATTACTGTCACAGACGCCTCAGTTACCGTCACAGACGCCTCACGTGTATACAAATACAGCAAACACAATACATATGGGGTTCTTATCAATGCAAATGCTGTTGATGATTCATTAACAATACCCAATAGGTATTATGGGGTACAAGAATTTTGAATAACAGCATAAATATATGCTGGAGAGGGTAAAATGTGTTGAGGCATCTGTGACAGAAACCTGAGTTCCAAAACACTATATTGTACATAATGCAGTGAAAAAGTCAACCTGGTTTAAACTCTTTTTTGATAGGAGAACACCCATAAGGACCCTTCAGATTGAGGGTAGTTAGGATATTTAGTGAGTACAATTAATAAAGATAAAGCCCCTTTTATTTCTGTCCCAGACGCCTCGGAAACATGACGTTGCTACACATGAAGGGCACTGGTGAAAAATTTGTCATCAATATTAATTTGAAACAGGGTAAATTGTTCACATATAATATATAGCAAATTGTAAATAGTTTTTGGGAAGGGTTGTTGATCTCTCAGTTGTCATGAGGGCCCTGTAAAACATGGGTTATTAGCTGAAAATCATGAATTTTAGCCATTTTTCAACTTTGGAGGCAAATAACTCATCGAAAAATCATTGTACATTTGAAATTTAATTTTTTTCTGAAAGCCTAAAGTGTCCCCCCTTATATACCACCAAGGACAATACTAGTCTATGTATTCTTATTCTGTAGCTGTTAGAAAACAGACAACCCCTCCAAAACCCAGATCTGCATAATTTTTTGATCTGACCCATTATATATGATATTGGCTACACATGTGCCTTGGGCTTTTATTATCATTTGGCAAAGTAGATACACTAAAACAAGAAAAGTAGTCCACCCTAAGAATCAGCAAATCAGAGGAGAGAACATGGACACATGTACTGGACCAAGCAATGTGTTTACCACAGGGTAGAGTGGGACGGTAATTACATGGTGACAATAGAGAACAGGTAGACCTATAGTAGATAAGATAGCCAGGGACCGCATTCACCTCATCCACCCTGTATCTACCACAGTGCTAAACAGCCCACATGGATTCACTGATTTCTCAGCCAAAAAAACTTATTATAATAACAAGTGGCACATCAGGATTGTTACACTTCACAATATTATGTGGGTTTCCAAGCTTTGACAGCAGCAACTCATTTTAAGTTACATAAAATAAAATGTTTGTCTTGTTCTATTTGGAATACTAATAGAATGATATACTGTCATGTATTTTTATTTTCTAAAAAAAAATCAGATACAAGAAATGTGTTCAAACATAAAAATATGTCAAACTGCTCACCGATCAACTCCTCCCAAGCCATTTTCCTCAAGGCAGCTCCGTCTGAAGCATGGCGGAAGCGGCCTTTCAATACCAGTTTGAGATGGTTTGCCCCCTTGATCAAAGAGGCCAGCTCATCTGGGCGCCAGTGTTCCCCCTTCTTCTGACTTTCTGAATTATCCATAACCGATATAGTAGAGTTAGCCCCTCCTCTACCCCTTCCTCTTCCACACCCCTGTACACTGTTGCTGGAGACAGATACATTCCCGTCTCTGCCTCTCCCTCTCCCCCTACCCATTGTGGTTGTAAGTATTTCTTGGAATATGTTGGTTCTGCTGGAGGAGCTGGATCCCTCATCTGACGATGCTTTCCCTCTACTGTGAGCCAGAGAACTTAACCTGTTTCCCCTTTTCCCCCTTTTCACTGTCTTGGTTTCCTGGTTGGTAACTAGGGTCATATTCATTGTCGTCAGGATTCTGACGCTGTCCTTTTTTTTTTCTGCTCGTGTTACTTTCATGCTCTGAAGAGGGGTGTTTCCCTTTCCCCCTTTTCTTGCTCAATGCGGTTCTGTTGTACAGGCTTTACATGTAAGCTAAGGCCTGCTCCCCTCCGTCTCTGTCAAACATGGAGGGGTCTATTTTCCCCTCCTCCTTCTCTTCTTCTGCTACATAGTCTTGTTCCTGTTCCTCCCCCTTGTCTTCGTCATCTTCATCACGATTGTCCCTTATGGGCTGTAAATATAGAAATTCATCTTTCAAAACAAAGTGTCAAATGCATGTATTAAAATGTAAGTGGAGAATGAGAGAATACTTCAACAATAGATTAAAACACATGTAGCATTCCATGTACAGTTTAATATTATCTTGTTCTATAGCAGAAAAAAACATCCTGCCATCAAGTCAGGATCGGGCGGTTGGCCCGTTAGTTCTCTGTTTACGGCCAGTAGAACCCTCAGGTTATGCACCCTCTACTTCAAACCTTTCAATCCAGTATCCCCATCAAGGTCATAGGGATTGCTACCTGAGCCTTATTATCATTATCAGGTCATACTGTGTCTGGGACAGTCCCAGGTGGTGATATCTGACTCAACGTTCTCTGTTACCAAAGTCTTCGTGCGTAGTTTCAGTTACATCCTGAGAAGGCTGTCAGGATGGTTATCTAACATCCCTGCTCTAAGGTGTTCAGGCTACAGAGTACAGAAAGATTAAGAGAAGATAAGCCTAAGAAGAGATCTCAATAGTCCAGCAGGTTGTTGCATGGATTGTGCCTTTGATGATAAAAGCATGAAACTTGGCACGGTGGAAGGTAAGGTCCTTACAAAGGTATTTTTTGATAAGGACATCAAAATTTTGTCCTGTGGCTAAAATTGCCACAACCACACTAAAAGGGCTTTAACTTAGACATCCAATTAGACCATCGTAATCTACTTTTTCAAGGTCAAAGACCTCAACTATGTTACTTAGAAAAGGTATGTGGCTGCTGACTAAACTGAACACTAATATGTATAAACTTAACACTAATTACCGCATCTTTACCATTAATTGCAGGCCTATAATTATTTCTGTACCAAGATTTTATATATACATCCTATCACATCAAGTGTGCCTTTTTTGGGCAGTATCCCTTAGGCTAACAGGCATGATGACCTGTCCCATGGGGGTCACGCCTTTCAATCATCCCAGGATTTTGAATATGTTCTGTTTTGGCTAAGGGTAGATAATCAGTTTGAAATGGCCATATAAAAAGAGGTTTATGAATTAACATTCTGATACTGAGCTATCTGTAAAAATTCCATAATGAAGGAAAGAAAAAATATAATCCATTTTCTGGGTGGAGAAATTTTTAGGAAATGAACTTACTTTCCCAAGCAATAAGAATTGAGTGTTAATTACATAATTAATGATATATGTATTCAAGTTTAACAGACCCATAAGACCCATTCAACTTAAATATTGAAGAGCTGTAAGTCACATTGCAGAAGATTAACCATTACAGCTAGGGCCTCAGATGTCTTTAGATTTGATAAGCTTTGGCCATGTGATGCATAAATTCTGCCATTGGTGAGTCACCAAAACCAAAACTGTAATCATGCAACATGCTGATCCTTCCAGAATGTATCAGTCCTCAAGGACTGCATGATGTATGATGGTAGACAAATCTTAACTAAACCATAATTGATATGTTGATCATCTTCATACATGCAACTATACCAATTAGTCTACATTTAGTCTTACCGTAAAACCCTGCGTATGGGCCATGGCTAGTGTGCAAATGAGACTGCCAGTGTGGCTGATATGGACAAAGTTTAGGTGCAACTTATACGTGGGTCTGTATAAATATAATATATATCGTGTTTGATGTAATAAGCGCCCTGGGTGCTTATGACATTTTTTCATGGTGTTTTTAGTAATTAAGAGTTTAATTGTAACCGACATTTTGAAAGGTGAGCCTTTGATCTAGTCTAAAAATGCCCCAAAAAGAGGGATGGGTGCTTATTAGGGGGAGGACGCTTATTACGTCAAATACGGTAACCATATTTACAATTTCTAGACTCCCTGTTAAGCTTATCAGAAATGTCAAAGTTGGGGGTCCAGCTAATATGTGAGTTAGGCTCATACACGAGATTTGGGGCACCATTGTAATACAAAATATTAAGATAACTAAAGGGGATAGAGGCGCTCATTCTGGATACATTCATACACTTCTAAAGTGACTCTTTTGGGTCGGCGAATTGTTACTTTTTTATGCTCATGGCAGTAAAACCTTATTTCTGCTAGTTAATATTCATATAGGCCTGTTGTAAAAATTTACATCTTATCTTAGGAGTTCAGTTAAGTGAATTCCTATTACAATCAGATGTCTGACACCATGTTTTCTCATTGATATTATCATAGAACTTCATTTTCAAAATTGAGATAATATTACATCAAATGATTATGCGAGTGTGGTAACTATAGATATATATATAGCATGAGCATATCATAGAAGACAGGACAGCCAGCCTTGCGGGTATACCAAGAGATCCTTTATTATTGAAGTTTCAAACACAAGTGACTACCTTTAAGACGACTCCCTACTGGTGGAATATTAATTTAACAGATTACAATATTAACCGTCCTCGAAGTTGACTAATTTACAGGCGAGTCAGCGAGTTCACTGACTCGTCTCGCTTGAAGTCCATTTTCCACGACTTATCATTGTATCTCCTGCCTTAAAAGCTGACAACGTAAAGAAAACATATTATTCTTTGATAATCCGCAATAAAATTCAACTCAAATGTCCAAATAGAAGAGGATTGATTGATTTTCGACAAAGTTTAGTCGCCGAAACTTGACTCGTCGTATTCTTGAAATTTGTCCATTTTTTGACGACAACCAAAGGGGTCACAATCGAGTTTTTTTTTTTTTTCATTTTTGCCGCTTTATTGTTACAAATGACATCTGAAATGATGGATGTAACAGTGAAACGCTGTAATATTATGTTTTTATTAGTTATCACCATATTCACGACAGTGTTGTACGTAAATCGTCATGTTGTCAAGGTGACTTGCATAAATTAACGTAAATCGTCATGTTGTCAAGGTGAAGGTCAACGCGGCCGAGGGAGAATCATTGTTTACAAAATGTCTTAGCGTTCTTCTGTGTCAACAACGTGTTGTTATTGTAGTTGGTCTCTTACTACGTATGTAACACTTGAGTACAAAAACCAGACAAGGTAAATTAGACTTTAATATACGGCGACTTTATTGTAAAGGTAACTCTTGGGTATTATAGTACAAGTATAACCAGCGGATATACGAGATCAGAACAGATATATAATACAGTGGGCAACCCTATAGCATAGAGTTAAGCCCGTGAGCACAGGGTGGTCATGTCACGACAGTCCCAAACCTGACTGACTTCCAATGGGGAAGCAGCCGTCTTATATACAGCGCTGCGTAGCCACGTGACCGTACTAGCAGCGCCACCTGTTAGGTTTAGTTATGTAAAATGATTATGTAACAACTACCGACGGTAACCGAAGGTGGTACCGGTACACTACCGTATAGATAACCGAACTAGAGGAGTCGGTGTATGTAACGAACCGACGACACTAGTTAGATGAATAAAACAGTTATTAAACACAATAGAACCGTGTTGTCTTACATCATACAACATACAATAGATATACAACAATAACAGTTAGACTTATAGTCAACCCGTTACACTACCCCCCTTTAGAATGTAGGAAGGGTTGGTTTTATAATAATAATACCTCTTGGATACATTATATACCACGTATATCTATTTATCAACAAGTAACATTTCTACTCATAGTAACAACAGGCATACATACATGAACATACAAGTTAACATGTACATAACAGTTTATATCAACAATATAGTCTTTGTAAAACCATAGTCCCGTAGGCACATGATAAAAACTGTCCAACTGATAGTCCTAGACTAGTATCAGTTAATAGTAAAGGCACCAAATAACCACCTTGGAAACTCAACACATCACCTACTTCATTCAGCAATGGTGCGAATCCGTGTGGAGTTAGTGTCCTTATATATAAATAATAGAACTATAATAGCTCTCACTTCCTTTGGCGAAGAAAAGTTTTATAATTGGAACTATAGTAGTTCCCACTTCCTTTGGCGTAGAAAAGTTTATATATAAAAATCCATAATAGCGTATCCTAAATAAGGTGGGATAGATCGTCATCCTTATTAGGGGCGGTACTCCAGTACCTAGCAGTTTATGGTGGTAGAGATGGATAGAGTCCAGTACCGGTATAGTACTTCCATCTCTTGTGAAATATAAATATAAAAAGGTAGGTCCGTGCCTCCCTATAAATAATTATCACAGGAGGATGATCCATATAATAGTTCATAGGTCACAATAGTAGAATGTGACCACAGGATCAGGAGCCCTGGACAGTAGTAGAGCACCGACGGTTGTGGCTTAGTAGTAAACCACGGTTGAAGACATCAGGCTGCTTCCAGTGTGGTGGCAGTAGAGACTCAGTTAAGTCACGACAGCACCGTCGGTCTGCTTTCGGTTGTCCACGGTTGTCCAGGGGCGTGTAGCTGCGTCGATGGTTTAGTTTTACCTCCGAGGGGCGGAACAGTGCACCCCAGAGGGCCTGACGGGGGACCAACCTTAGGTGTCCATAGGGACACCGCCGGATGGCTTTCCTTCCCCATCAGGACTTCCTCCAGGAGGGGCCTCCGTGGTGTAAACCACAGCAGCCTCCACCTGGAGAGGAAGGGCTCCACCTGGGGCCACCGAGAGGGTACTCGGCGCCGCAGTAGGCTCCCCGCCACTGACCACCCGGGTAGATTGTGCCATGAAAGAAAATGGCATCTCATACCTAGGTGGGTGTACTGACAGTACCGGGGTCACAGGAGGAGCAGGCCTTGCGGCAAGCCCCAACCTGGACTGGAGATCTGGAAAACCAGATCTCTCCCACTCTGTCAGCTTAAACCCGAACTGCCGGAAGAACTTGGCGTCACAAGTTGTCAACCTTGATTCGAGTTGGTCGATCGTAGCCCTCCAGAAGGCATGATCTTGCTCCAGACTCGCCTCGCGCTCGGCAAGGACTCTGGTGCGTTCAGCAACCCAAGCTTTCCCTTCTCGGATAGCCTGTTCTCTGAGCAACTTGTACTGCTCAAAGTACGACTTCTCCAAGAAGGAAACCTGAAACTGGAGTAGCTTACTTGCGTTTTCAGCCATCTTAGCTCTGTAGCACTCAAATCCGGGGACTAGAGTGTCAGAGAATCCAGTATCAAAGGCAGGACCGTCTCCAGGCAACACAGGTAACCCTGCTAGCCCTTCGTCAACAGCCCTGTGCTCAGGGTCTGGAGTTACCTCGTCATCCCTTGCGGGGTCAGAGGTTGCTCCGTGCTGGGGTGGAGCAGTCGGCTGGGCTGACGCCCCATCCGGCTGTTGTACCTCTACCTGTTCAGCGTCACTGACAGGTGAGACACTCTCCTGTGGGGCTGAAGCTTTCTTTTGCTTCTGACTCCACTTATACTGCTTGACATAGTCAGCAGCGACTTGACCCGCCTGCTCGTCACCCAATGAGTTCTGAACAATAGCCAGTGCATCACCCAGTTTCTGTCTCTCCTGCCTGGGCAGTTGATCAGCAACCGAGGGTAATGCAACCGAAGATACCGTGACGGCACCGACGGTTTGGCTACGGTCGACCTCAGATGTTACCGTGGCGGTGGCGACACGTTTCTTCGCAGGTTCACTGCGGGAACGGTCGCGTCCACCTTTGGTATCATCTTTGGATGACTGGCGGCCCCTTTTTAGATTTTTCTTCTTAGGGGGGGTACCCTTTTTGACAGTGGGCATCGGAGCTTCTGTAGCTGGTCCCAGGTCGGTTTGTTCGCACTTGGCGCCCTTACACAACCTCTCCCAGTCAGCCTCCGTGAGGTAGTTCCACTGTTTAAGTTTGTTGGTTCTCCACTTAAACTGTAGATTTCCTACACGTTTGTGGATCCCCCAAACCTTCAGTGCAGCCTCAACTCCACGAGTAATAGTGCGCTTGTGCACGCCCTTATTATCGCAGAGATGCCTCACCAAACCAGATCTCCGTTGGCTACGGAATAGTTCCCCGTCACTGTACTCAGGGCAGGAAGTACTCGTACTTCCACTCACACAGTACAAGTAGGGACGCACATTCATGTGCTTCTCTACCAAATGACGGGCAAACTTGAAAAGGTTTGGCCACCGTTTTGCTGCTGTCGCGGTCCCTTTCAGGCGCTGACAGCGAACGTACGGGCAGGGATCCCCTGGCACGTAGTTCTTCCAAGCATATTTCAGCTTGGGACGGCATGACCTATGGATGTTAGGTTTATTCCCCGCCAACACTGCCTTGAGGTACACGAGGTACCAGTCAATGGGATGGGAATCACCTGTCAACCAGTCTTCGTCGTCTGAACCGTCAACCGTGTGAGGTGCAGGAAGAGCCATTTTGCCATTCTCCTGAATTAAATCAGTCAGGCTCAGGTTCTCCCGGTCATCATCACGGAGACACAGGTTTAGACGGACATGCGCTGCCTTGGCGCGGAGGCGTCGATTGGCTCTGCTCTCTGCAACAGACCAGCCCTCGGCTTCCGCCTTGGCCACTCTGTCAGCAACAGCTTTGAGTCTATCAGCCTCAGTCGGTGCGACCTCTTCGGTAGCGGGAGTTTCAGGGGAAGATGTAATCTTCCTCTTACGCTTCCGTTTCCGTTTGGTCTTAGCACGAACCGTGGACCCGTCTGATGAATCACCATCAGGGACCGTCGGTTCTTGTGCCAATACACCGGCGGGTTTCGGAGAAGATCCCCCTGCAGGGTTCTCCTCCTGGATGATATTACTACCACCCAGACCAGGTTCTGTCTTCGGAACAACATCACCCGACCCCTCAGGGTTAGGTTCAGTTGGTACCGAAGCCGAGCCTTGACCGACGGTTGGAGCACCGGTAGTGTCCATTTCCGTGTCAGACTCGAGAACTCGGTCTTCCCCATCGGAGGCCTCAGCCTTCTCCGGGACCGTGCATTTGCCATCTACACGGGCTGCCATACTGTTAGCTCAGGCGTAGGTGAACCTCACGGTTCACTCACCCGAGCATTTAGTAGCACAGCTACAGTAAACAATAGTGTAGGTACTGCCGGGCAGACCTAGGCACCACTGATCAACACGCTACCCTACGGGCAAACGTGTTGATCTGAAGAAGCCTGGCTGCCTGTGGGGCTTATATACCCCACCCGTCCCCCCTGACCCCGCCCCTTGACCGGCTTCTCAGCCAATCAGAGGTCGCGCCCCGAAGGCGCGCCGAGGTGACCCAATTTCTCACGGCTCATTTGGCGGGAGAAATCGATCAGGTGACGCGGGCAGCGCCCTTCCCACGCCTGGCATATCCGACGGTGGGAACCCTCACTGTTGTTTACAATTTTCGTGGCGGAGCCACCGGATAACCCGGGAATGATATACCGGCATTAGAGGATATACACAGCAGCGTGTTGCTAAGCAATATGTGGTCAAAACTAGTCCCATACTTAGAACTAATCGGCAAAGCCAGCCACCCGCCCTGAACACGTGCTTTTCTACCTCCAACGGATAACCACACCGGATAACCCGTCTCTTCTCGTTGTGTTTTGGTGATCGAGTACCGGGCCAATGACCACCGGCCCAGTACGGAACTGTCCATGGAAATTTAATCAAGCCAGCAGCTAAATGTCGTCGACAAGGTAAGAAAAAAAATGTTTACACAATTTTATCTCGCTCTCTGACACGTGTGCTCCTCCGTAGACCTTGTACCGGTATGTCCAGCAATGGTGACACCGGAGGTTTCACCTTGCTTTGTTTACCGGTGTCTACGGTTAGTCCTTTACGCACAGCTGACCCTTTTTTACGAGGCCTACCGCGCTTGGGCTTGGTAACACACGACTGTGGTTCAATCGGTAATTTCCTAGGACGACCCCTTCGGCGCGCTACCGTCGGTACCGACGGTATGACCGTTGGTCCTGCCTTCGGTAACTTCGGTAGCGCCGGGTCGGTTGGTGCTGGTACTCGACCAGCACCGAGGGAATCTTCACCGTCATCTATATATGGGACTCCATACCAAGGTCGGAGTCTAGCCACATGTGATTTAGTGAGAGTCCCTTTTTGCAACCGTATTACTACAGTAGTTTCACTAACCACCATAGTAACCGTATGCGGACCATCCCAGGAGTACAGGGTCTTGACTTTGGAATTTGGTGTGCTAAATCTCGCGACCTTATCCCCCACCTTGAATTGGCGGAGTTTAAGGCCCGTGTCATAGCCCACCTTCTGCAAACTAGCAGATTTTTCCAAGTTGTCCCTTACTACTCCATAGGACTCGCGTAATGATTGTCGAAGTGATTCAACAAACATCACTGTGCAGGGTTGCTCGAGCTGGTGTCCCTGCACGCCATAGACCATGTCACTTGGCATGACTATGTCTTCACCCATTACGAGCATATTAGGCGTACAGCCCGTCGACGCATGTTCGGTAGCATTGTAAGCATGGGAGATATAGCGAGCGTGCTCATCCCAATCATCCCGGTGCTCATTAACCATTGTCGTGAGACATTGGATCAACGTCCGATTGAAACGTTCCACCATACCATCCGATTGAGGTCGGTAGGGGTTCGTATGCGTCTTGCAGATGTGTATTTTACTACACAGTTCTGCCCACAGTCGAGATTCAAACTCACGACCCTGGTCGGAGTGAAGCATTAAAGGACCTCCCCACGTGAGGATCCAATTCTCGAAAAGTGCTTCTGCGCAGGTAACAGCTGTATGATTTACCAACGGATATACTTGGACATACTTGGTATAGTAGTCCTGTACCACCATCATACAGGTATTCCCACGGGGGGTCGTGTTGAAACCACTAATGATATCAACAGCGATCCGGGCAAATCGAACACCGAATAGCTCTTGACTTAGAGGTAGTTTACCGATACCAGGTCCAGGCTTTGATAAACAGCATTGGGGGCATTGCTTTACCCAACGCCGTATGTCCAAAGTCATACCAGGCCAGTAATATCTACTCTTAATCTTCGCCTCAGTCCGTTGTCTGCCAAAGTGTGCTGAAGTTCGGTGGCCATGACAGTAATTGAGCAACTGTAGTCTGAGTGACAAAGGCACTACAGACTGAGCTGTTCTCTTCCTGCCAGGTTGCACCCTCCAGCGGCACAATACACTGTTCCGTATAAAAAGATTATCCCACTGAGCTAACAGTTGTCTAACTTCTTTACATTCCAGCGAAAGTGCGGGGCGAACAGGCTTGGACAGGCCCAACAACTTCAAGGCGTACACCCTCGAAATAGCCGGATCTGCAAGCTGCTCATCCTTCAAGTGATTTAACGTCCAGTTAGGAACTTTCGCACCCACAGACGCAATCACTGCATTGTGAGACCCACAGTCTCGGCAGTCTACACGGTGACAGTTCCGGATAGGATAGCGGGACAAGCTGTCCGCATTCACATGATCTACTCCACTCCTGTGTATGATATGCTCATTCGTCATGCCAAACTCAGAGAGGTGGTTCAACCATCTACCCATCATCCCCTCAGCGTCCTTGAAGTTAAGGAGCCACTGCAGAGATGAATGATCCGTCCGTACGAGATAATTCCCACCATATAGGAAATGTCTGTACTTTTTTGTGTAAACCACCACTGCCAAGAGTTCACGCTTGGTTGTGCAGTAGTTACGTTGTGTTTTGCTTAGACTGTTGGACGAAAATGCCAGCGGCACTTCTCGCCCATCCTGGATCTGCGACAAGGCAGCACCAATACTTGTATTAGAAGCATCAGTGTCCAAGATGAACTTACCAACAGGTGCAGGGTAGTGCAAAACAGGTGTTTCTAAGAAGAGTCTTTTTAACTCACTGAAAGACTGTTCTGCGGCTGGAGACCAGACTATTTTAGCCTTAGCCTTCTTCTCTCCAATCATCAGCTCTTGTAAGGGAGCTGCGACTCTCGAGAATCCAGGTATAAAATCTCTGTAGTATGAACAAAACCCGATGAAAGAGCGTATCTCCTTCGTGTCCATCGGACGAGGCCAGTTCTGTACCACTTCGATCTTATGAGGATCAGCCATGATGCCATGTTCAGAAACAATTCTACCTAGGTATTCAACTGACTTCCTAAAAAGCTTGCACTTCGAAGGTTTCAATTTCAGACCATATGATAAGATGCGTTTCAGCACAGCTTGGAGGTTCTGTAGAGTTTCCTCCACAGAACCACCGAAGACGATGATGTCGTCCAAGTATACTAGGCACTTTTTCCAAAGTAAACCCCGTAACATGGTTTCCATCATTGCCTCGAAGGTTGCCGGGGCATTGCATAGCCCGAATGGCATGACGTTGAACTCAAATAGTCCCATATGGGTAGAAAATGCGGTTTTTTCTCGGTCCCGGGGGTCCATGCCGATCTGCCAGTAACCAGATTGTAAATCTAGTGTACAGAACCATTTCGCCCCACCCAGAGATTCCACACATTCATCTATCCGAGGTAGAGGATATGCATTCTTCCTAGTGAGTCCGTTCAACTTCCTATAGTCGATACAAAATCGACAGGAACCATCCTTCTTGGTGACCATCACCACAGGACTTGACCATGGGCTCTCACTAGGTTGAATCACATCTTCATCCAACATCTTTTCTACCTCAGCCTCCATAGCACTTTTTTTAGCCATGGGTAACCGACGGTAGGGGATTCTACTGGGAAGCGCGTCCCCAGTGTCAACCCGGTGTTGTACCGTATTGGTACGCCCTAGAGGATCTCCTGGTTGCGCAAAGGCGTCAGATAACTCCGACAGCTCATTTGCCACCATTTCGCTCTCTAGGGTTGTGAGGTGTGACTCACACAACAGGGACCTTAAATGTTTCGGTAGGTTGGATTTAGCTAGAGCCTCTTCGTGGGAAGAGTCTCCCGCCACCACACCTACTTCCACAAAGTCCGTAGTTAGTGAGTCTACCCCATATGCTCGAGTGGTGTTACCAATAGGCGTCCCCTTTCGTAGAGTGATTTCTCTACTACTCGAGTTACAAATCGGTATCACCCCCCAACGAGCGTTGGCCAGGTAAGTATGATAGCCAGCAAGACCTAACTCAGAGAGCTTTTGATCTTCTGGTTCAAACATTCCCGGCCGTTTGGCCTGCACTCCCACGCAGCTGACTAGGACATCAGATACATGTCCTGCTGCCAACTTTGTGTCTTGTGCCACTGACGCCACAGAAGAACCATTCCTTAAAACGCACTGTACAGATTGTTTATAAGGATGTTTAATCTGAAGTCGGCCCGTTGCGGTGTTCATTGTTACCCCGTAAAGAGCAGCAAAGTCCATCCCCAGTATGCCATCATCAGTGATGTCGGTGATGGTTGGACATATCCAGTATGTCTTGCCATCAACCAACATAGGTTTCACAGTTCTGCCATAAGTCTGCATACTATCTCCCGTAGCAGTCCGAGCCTTTACTCCCAGTAGCGGAGCTTCGGGCTGGTTGCAAAGACGGGCCATGAATTTACGATCGACCAAGGTGTGAGATGCACCCGTGTCGACCAAAAATTCACCACGCGTCCCGGAAATAACCAGACTCAGGTACCAACGCTGTCCCCGTAAAGGGACACACTCAGAGGTCAGCATCGGGCTTCCCCCTCCATCCATAGCAACCCCTTTTGTCAGGAGATAATCCCAACATGGGTCGCTCGGGGAGTCTTGAATCACACTGCTCTGGGCAATTGATTCTAACCAAGACTCCTCTAAGCCAGCGACTACAGAATCCTCCGGATTCCGTTCGTCCTTGCCAGCCCCGCCTTGCCAGACGCTTACAGGTTGTACAGACCCTTCTGCCTCTGCGCGGCCTTGGTTCATGGAAGAGTTAACACCGTCTACTAATCCCTTACAGGCATGGCTAACTGTAGGGGCGCCATCCTTGCCAAGAGGATGGGCCCCATTCAGTTTTCCGTCTCCTTTTCGGTTTTAGCAGCGATGGGTGCAGGGGCTTTGCATTCGCTAGCCCAATGACCCATCTTCTGACAGCGTCTACATGGCTGAGGTTTCGTGTCCTTTTTCTTCTTCTTTCTCCTTCCGGATCCAGAATTAGAAGTGGACGCAGAGCTCTTTTCCAAGTGCTTCCGCAACAAACCCTCAATCATCTTTTCCATGTCCCTGTCAGGCATTACTGCCGCCACCTCCTCAGAGGCGGGCTGTTTTTTCTTAGGTGGTTTTGTGGCGGCCTCTACCACCTGAGCTCCTTTCGGGGCTACAGATGGAGCTGCCGACACTCCTCCACTAGGAAAAACAGCCTGTTTGGTGTCATACACATCCGCATGGTCAAAAAGGTCAGCTAGAGATAAGTCCGGCTGCCATTTCTCCCGCAGATATGCCTGGAGATTGGTGTCCCTGACTCCATTGACAAACCTGGAGGTTAACTCCTGGATGACAGTGGGGGTGTCAGGTCTACATCCCTGATAACACTCGGATATCAGTTCTTGTAGAGCAAATCCGTAGGATCTCAGATGCTCGTCCTTGCGTTGGACACGTTTGAGCAGCTGAGTCCTTGGGTCATGCTCACCAATCTTCCCAATCGCCCATTCAGCTGTTTCTTCAAGTGAGCTCAATGTCTTGATCTTCACTCTCTCGAACGCCAAAAGGGCTGGTTCACCTGGCCCGTTGCAGAGTGCTTGCTTCAGAGCAACCAGCGCTTGCTGATTGTTCCAGCGATTGCTCTCCACAATAGCCTTGAACCGAACTTTGTACTTTCTCCAGGGTGGCGACCCTGTGAAAGGCGGAATATCGATGGCCTTTTGACGGGCTGCATCAGGATGTTTGATCTCCCCAAAGTTGAAAGGAGCATATCGTTCATCCAGTTCATCGATGTCCCGCGGGACGATGTCTGTCCCCAGCTTCTCAATAGCCGGGTTCCGGTCGTACTTAGCCCGCTGGACAGGAGTTAAGCCCTGTCTAGCTCTGGGTTTCGGTACTGGAACTGAGACCATGGTGTGCTGTTGGTTCAACATCGTTGAACCAGTAGATGGGTGGGTGTACCCTGGAGGTGTTGCCGTGCCTCCAAAGGCGCCACCACAGACCGGAGTCTGTAGATAGCTAGCCCCCATCTGAGGTGTCATACCTGTTACCGTGGTGTGTACTAGCGGCGGGACACTTGAAGGTGTCACTGTCGTGTATACACTGGGTATGGGTATGACTGGAGGTACCACCGTGGAAGGTGGTGGTACTTTCTCCGACTTCGTCTTCAGGTCCTGATTGACTTGCCTTAAGCTTGCGAGGTCCTGTCTGGCTAAGTGGAGCTGCGTGCTCAAATCCTTTCCCAAGGAAGTTAAGCTTGCAACCTCACATTCGCCGGACACCCTCTGGTGCAAAAGTTTGTCAACCTCCACCTTGTGGGAAGCCATCTCGTTCTGGAGTTCCAGTAGGAACTTTTTCTTCTCATCAACCTCCCTTAGGAATAACTTCCTAGTTTGATTGATGGAAGCAAGTTCCCTCCGGGCTTCAGCGAGCTCATGCAACTCAGTCTCCTTGGTGGGGATCCCCATGGCAGCTAGTAGGTCCCCATCCAGTGGTAAACTGGATGGCTCCTCTACTGCTGGCGGGTACCCCTTACCAGGAGCTTCTGTTGCCACGTTAGTTTTCTTTGATGGCCCGCCACCCCCCATACCGTTCGGTGTAGGAGTGGCACCATCAGTGAAAACCGACGTGTCTGGATCCAATGAAGGATCTGCTACCGTCGGTGTAGAACCGAAGGCAGCTGGGCCGAGAGTTTTAGGCTCTCTACCCGGTATTTTCTGACCCTCAGGACAGAAAAGATTCGTGGAAAGGGAGTCCAACGATCTCCTGGAGCTTATATCAAAGGGTCCTGGGATTGGAGATTGCTCCCCATCCTCTCCTTTGGTAAAGGCTTCCACAATAGGATCACCTATTGCTTCTTGGGAGAGGTCGTCCCCGGGCACCTGCAAGGCTGCCCGGCCCTCCCGCCTATTAGATTTGCCTGTGAAGAAGCGTACATTCTGTACGGCTTCTTCACGTTCCTCAGCAGGGGTTTTAGTCCTGCCGCTGAACGAGCTGACAAAATCGTATAGGTAATCCATATACTGTAAGTCTATTTAATACCCTATCAATGGTCGGTTCGTCAAGTGGTCACGGCACCAATGTAGTTGGTCTCTTACTACGTATGTAACACTTGAGTACAAAAACCAGACAAGGTAAATTAGACTTTAATATACGGCGACTTTATTGTAAAGGTAACTCTTGGGTATTATAGTACAAGTATAACCAGCGGATATACGAGATCAGAACAGATATATAATACAGTGGGCAACCCTATAGCATAGAGTTAAGCCCGTGAGCACAGGGTGGTCATGTCACGACAGTCCCAAACCTGACTGACTTCCAATGGGGAAGCAGCCGTCTTATATACAGCGCTGCGTAGCCACGTGACCGTACTAGCAGCGCCACCTGTTAGGTTTAGTTATGTAAAATGATTATGTAACAACTACCGACGGTAACCGAAGGTGGTACCGGTACACTACCGTATAGATAACCGAACTAGAGGAGTCGGTGTATGTAACGAACCGACGACACTAGTTAGATGAATAAAACAGTTATTAAACACAATAGAACCGTGTTGTCTTACATCATACAACATACAATAGATATACAACAATAACAGTTAGACTTATAGTCAACCCGTTACACTATCATCAATAAGGTATCCAAAATAAAATGAAAGTGGTATTCTTTCTATATTATTGTTTCAAAATAGGTTAAAATGATTCAAGTGGACGAAAACTATTATTAATTTGCCAGTCGGGGAAGACATACGCAACGTATGCTCCCCGCGGTCGCTCCTGGCCGCCTTAAGTAGGTCAAATCCTGCGCAGACTGGATGCGCATCAACTACCGTCGCTGTCAGTTCTGAAAGTCGGCGGCGTCTCACTTTCTAAATATATTATCCATGTATTTCAGTCTAATGGCAATGTATAAATACACCCAGTATATCTATTTACCTCTGTTCTGCAAGTGGTGTGTGCTTTTTAGACTAAAAACAATAAAGAAACGTCTGTTATCTATCATTCTGCGAACCCGGTGTCTGCGCTAAAACGTAAACAATGCTGTCAATCTCAGCCCGGCAATTTTCAAAAGCCAAAACCCGATCGTTTCCTTCCAGGGAATTAACTATAATTTATATACTGGACCACAAGACTACATTCAACTGTTGCCAAGTCATGGGGAATATAGTTTTATAAAGCATACGTCAAATCCAGTTGTTTTTATTGGCTTGGCAACCCCTGGCATGAAAAAGTTGTCTCTCGGTCTAGGGAGCCGGTCTAGGCCTACGAATTGAATTTTTCAGTCATTCCGTCAGCTAGTCTCATATTGTGGAATGTCACCACAACATATTTTTTTTAGGGGACTAGGCCTATTTACACATACATCAATATAGCTTATTTGCAAGTAGGGGGGGGGGTTAAACTGGGGGTGAATAGAGATATTGAATCTGAACCTTTAGTATAGATTGGGGGTCCTTAAAAGGACCTTTGTTGGGGGGGGGGGTTACTCTTCAATTGATTTTTTTTTGGACACACAGTCAGGACAGTCCGGACAGTATGCTGCTCTACCTCTGTTTTGAAAGTCTTTCAAGGCAGTCTCCCTCCTTTCTAACTCATCATCCATATGCTTCTTTATTTTCTTTGCAAACTGCAGAATTCTTTCCTTCCTTTCCTTCTCCTTCCTTTCTTCTTCCTTGATCTTTTCCCTGTCCTTTCTCTTCTCTTCCTTGAACTTCCTCACCTCCTCCCTCTCTCTTATCATGGCTGCCTGCCTTTCCAACCTCACTTGTCTCCGCTCCTCCATTTCTCTATCCATGTCTGGCTCATGCCACCCATACTCATAGCTAGTATCTAGCCATGGTGGTAAATATCCTAGCTCTCCTACTACACCGTCGTCTAATACTTTTTTCAGGAAATCGTCCATACTGACGCAAGTCACCAAATGACACTTGTGTCTGTGTGGAGTGTGCTTTTATAGGCCTAGCGTCTATGAGCGCGGACGTCTGTGTACTCCCCCCTCTCCTCCAAATTTTTTTTTTTACTGAACCTGACATAACCTAAAGTTGTGTTTCTTGCGGAGCACACTTTTATATGTTGCACTGTGTTGTGTCCTCAATAAAATACCATTTGAAGTGCATAAAATACATCATAAGTTACATGTATGTATGCAAAAAAAATTTAAAAAAAATTATCGTCTTTGTTAAAGTTATTTAGATATTATTTCCATGGAGTTTTGATGGTTGTGGTCATGTTCATATAATGTTGGCCATAAGGTACACATAAAGTACTAACATAAACTTATAATAACATGAATGTGGTATATTTTATTCTAACAGTAAATAGCAAACTCAAATTAGAACACATAGCATTAAATATTATTGATAATATTAGGTATTTCATTTATAAACGAGCACAGCTTGCAAGACCCAGTCGACTTCAGTTGACAACGTTCAACTAATCCATCTTGTGCTGTATGCCATACACGTTTAAAATAATCTTATTTGTATTCATGTCTCAATATTTGAATTCCTATTTACATTATGCTTTATTTCTCCAACATATTCATTGCTTTGTTGTTCATCCAAATACAATGGTAATAGTAAAACTGGGCGTAAACCGGCCATTGAGTAGGAAAGAAAACATCAAGAGTCGTGCGGTATCATTAAGCCCCGCCCCCATCTCCAAATATGGCACACCAACCAAAGGCGTGCGGTATCATTAAGGCCCGCCCACATTTCCAAATATGGCACGCCATCCAGTGGACGCCCATCAATCACAGGACACTGCCGCACGCTCATTGGTTGATGTGTCAGTGAAGTCAGAGAAGTAGCGACAAAGTTTCACCGCCTGAGGGTCATCAAAGTGTACTTTTGAAGAAATAAAACTATTTTTCATCAAAATATAGGTGTCAATGCATATTACATCCTAAAATAACTCTTATTTTCGCTTTTCAATGGTTATTTTTGATGGAGAGTTGATGAAACGAGCAATTTATAGACCGTCACCGCCACTTCGGGTTTGTTGACATCGGACTATAAGAGAGCGCTTCAGACAAGTTTGAAGGCATTCTGAGTTCTTTCAACGTGAGTGTCAAGACGTGCGCACTGTTGGTTATTATTTTTGCTGTGGAAATGTCATGTAAATCTCAAGTAAATTTTGTGAAATTCAGGTAAAATTCAATTGACAACAAATTTATGCTACCTACGGTTATTTTAATGTGAATAACTTCGGTAAATAATGTTAATTAAACACATATGTGGTTCATTCATTCATTCATTCACACATTCTTTCTTTTTTCTTGGACACCCAGTTCCCAGAATACAGCCTCGGCATTCTCCAAGTCAATTCACAGTTCAACATCATCATCATCATCATCATCAAGTCAATTTCAAGTTCAAGTTCTGAGATCAAGACACTCCACGTCAATCACTGTGTCAACTTCAAGTGTATATCAAGATCAAGACACTCCACGTCAATCACCGTAAGTTGTTTTCTTCAATATACAAAGAAATAGGAGAGTAACTGTGTGTGTGTGAGTGGGGGGGGGGGGAGGGGTCAGATGCTAACACGTCACATCTCACAGTTCCTGTCCTATTTTAGGGTTATTGAGTTGTTGATTTAAAGCAAACACTTTTCAAAAAAATTGTCCGCATTTTCTGAATCATTTAGTCTGTATATCCTTCTTCTGGGCTTAAAGTTGAGAAGTATAATATGGCTAACTTATGAATAAGAATAAATTCATATTCCGTTGTAAAATGGAGCCACCTTTTTGCAAATTAGTCTTTTAAAAAAAACTACCGTAAATTCAGTGCAGTGTGTTTGCTTTTACACCATCTCAAGTTATTTGTTTTATGTTTTCATGTGCATATCATTTTCTGGTGTCATGTAAGATGTATTCAAGTATGAAGTCGCCAAAATGCACTGACTCACAAGGTCAAGACTAGGTCTTACCAGACCACAGTTTATGATCTTTGGACGGTGGTGTTTATGCACATATCATGACGAACCTTTTGAGAGTGTATCAATCCCATAGCATTGGTATCATGCATAAATGCAGTCCTCACGAGTTCATGTCACTCTGCAAAGAAAGGGCATACTCCATCAACCCTTGAATGACAGCATCATGGCCCAATGTATCATCCTCTTTTGTCGTCATTATGCATGAATGCAGCAAGTAACTCGTGAGGCGTGCATTCAAGCACTATGCCAACCCTACATGGTTGAGACACTCCGGGTCTGCATCATAACACTCGCTGGGGTTGGGGCTGCATTGGTGCATCATTCCATCAAATGTTAGCTTTCAGTGACATGCCATCCTTAAAGGGTTAAAGCACTCTGCTGTCTTAAAGGGTTAACAAGTGTATTATTATGTTTAATTTGTTACTTGAAATAATCTATAAAGAATTTATGGCAAGCATGTTCTAGCGGTATTATTATTATGATATGATCTCTATAATTTCAAAATTCTCAGATTTCAAAATTCCCCAACCCCCCCCACTGAAGTAAAAAATTGACCCATTTTCCTGGAAATATTTTTTTCTGTAATTTCAAGGTCTATATTAGATTGTGTACAAGTGTCATATTTGAGAAATAGGCCTAACTCCCCGAAATGGGCACTTTAGTTTTGGTCACATTGGTCTGTCAGTCCATACCGGTACTGTGTAGTTTAAGTTGTGCTCAGATTTCAAAATTCCCCAACCCCCCCCACTGAAGTAAAAAATTGACCCATTTTCCTGGAAATATTTTTTTCTGTAATTTCAAGGTCTATATTAGATTGTGTACAAGTGTCATATTTGAGAAATAGGCCTAACTCCCCGAAATGGGCACTTTAGTTTTGGTCACATTGGTGTGTGAGTTCATACCGGTACTGTATAGTTTAAGTTGTGCTCAAATTTCAAAATTCCGCAAGTAACAAATTTCAAGGTCTATATTAGATTGTGTGCAGGTGTGATATTGGAGATATAGGCCTAACCCTTTATATGATATGTTTATAGGTCAATCCTAAATTAACAAATTCTCCACTCAAATTTTCTCACTCTACACATAAGTACCGGTATCATAATTTCCATTATAAAAACTGGGACGCTAGCCTCTTTACCAACATTGGTGTGTCACATTTCACATATCTGTATTTATGCCTATTTAAAATTATGCGTGTACAGGTCAAGCGTAATACAGGAGAAATGGTAGCAAGGTCCACTTATAAATGCCGTTCCCACCAAGAACGTGTTTCTGTTAGTAGCATTGCCTATATAAAATGGGTATTTATATTTCAGAAGACCTATTCATGCAACTTGCACATACCTTAGTACACTACTTAACTGTTCAGGGGTGGCATCATCTATTTATGTATCATCCCTTTTGCCCTCATTATACATCAATTTATGCATAAATGCATTTCTAGAAATGTGTATGTGTAACTGGCATGTGAAGCAACAATCTCATTCAGGCCAGTGCCATAGTCTATATGTAAAAAAAAAAAAAGTGGGCGTAGTGTGCCCTGTATAGTATAGGGGGCGCCACGTCAAGAATACATATCAGGCAGTAGCATTGCCTATGTAAAATCTCAAGATATAATTTTACAGGCTATTTCAGTCATACACAGGGCGTATTTGTATGGTACAGGGGGCGCCACCCCAACAACACCTATCAGCCAGTACTATTGCCTATTTAAGAACTGAAAATATAATTTTACAGTGTATTTCAGTCACACACGGGACGTATTTCTAGCAGGCTGAAACTAAAAATAAGTACACATGTCAGCCAGTAGCCTTGCATATGTAGAAATTCAATATATAAGTCATGTAACTATGCATGGTTCTATTCAACAATATTTTGGTCTGCCATCGTCACAAGTGTAACAGTCCAGTTACTCTGAAAATATCAAGGTTGTATCCATCTTTCAGAAATAATAACTAACAACTAAACTAATAACAGTTGTCTGCTTGGTTGACATGTCCTTTAGTTCATTCAAGTCCCTAAAGTGATAACTGTGCTGTATCAATTTAAATGCAGTGTTCTTGGGTTGTGTATTGAATCAAGCGTAGTGTTCCTGAGTTGTTTGAAATATCTTCCTTAGTTTTATGTTAGTAAGAAAGTAAATCCCGAGTTGGTCTTAAACCAAGGTTATGTGAGTAGGTGCATGGTAAACTGGGTGTACTCACAGTTAATGTCCCTGCCACTCTCCGGTAAATCCATGTCATGTCACATATTTCACATGCCACTTCCACTGCCAGTAACTCACAGGTATATTTCCTTTAGCACTTTGCAAGTGTGTTTATTTACCTTTAATGTGAGTTATGGCTTGCAGGTGGGCCTTTTTATCACATATCACCACATGTATTACCCACTGCCAAACACAGAAGTGTTCACTTTCACAATCATTTCATGTGATTATAGCTGGCTTTCAAGGTGGGTCTAAAACACTATCATGCAGAACACACTCATATCCCACTGCCAAAAATTTTCATCTTAATGTAACATCTCCTTGATGTGTTAATTAATGGCTTTCAAGGTGGGTAGTAATGGACGTGGTCTTTTGACCTGGCTGAATTGCATACACACATCTGCTCGGTCAACATCTCCTTGATGGGATACTGAGCAAGACCTTCTTGAATAAACTCATGACTTGACATGCTTTTGATGACGTCGCAGGCCAGTATGGTTAGGGTTGTGTCGTATACTGCATATCTGAAGGTCGGCAGGTCATTTTAGTCTTCTGTGGGTGGTAGTTCCATCTATAATAACAAGAGAAATTCAATTAAACATGGCGTTAATACTAATACTAAAAATAATAATAATTATATATTTTATTCTATGGCTGTATACAATTCATCGAAAAGTATAAAAGTAAAGACATTCCCTAATAAAAATAATTCCCTTTACAGGTGTCAATATGAGCTGCGACGATTTATACCTGTTTACTGTGAGAGCACATCTTGAAATTACATATGCGCAAGAGATATGGGAGTTTATCTCAAAGGGACAAAAAGAAGGGGAACCTTTCCAGAGTTACAATAGTGAGTGTCATTATTGGTATTGTGCTATCAACAACATTATAAATACTCTGCAGAAGGAGGGAGTGTTTTACCAAGTAGCTATCCACAAAGACAGCACTTGCCTCCTGTCCGACATGGAGAAAGGTTGGGGTTGTATCCACATAATATTTCAAGATCGTTTCTGTCCATTGTTCCATAAGTGGACACTAATGGACAACTGCGGTCTGAGTTATCTCAGCTCGCTGTCAAGGGAGACTGCTTACATGTTTGAGCCCATGCAAGACAACGGAGAATTTTATGTCATGGAGACAGGCAGCACAGTCGCGATGGGGAACTTTTAAGTCAACTGGGTAGGTACGTTGTATTGTTGTTCGTCTGTTCTGGTGGGTAACACCTAACATGGTCTACTGTCTTCTTTTCTCAAAACCCACAGTCACAGTCACGACATGTTTCCCAAATTGAGAGACCTTGCTGCTGCAGCTCTTCCTGTATGTCAGCAGGATCACTGGCTTACTAAGCGTCTGTACGCCGATGTTTTCGCCGATGAATTGCAGGTTGTGGAGATTGAGCGACCGTCTACAGAGCTTCATGTCAATGGTCCACTTACTATTAGTCCTCTTGCCTATGGGGTCGGGTGTTTTGTCTCTCTGAACGAGGATGTGACCTATCTTTTCCCGCATTGTGAATATCATTTTCATTCTAAAACAATTTCAAACATGTGCCAGGACGACGTTACAATGTTCATTCAGGTGTACATACGGTCGCGTGTTGTTTCGGGAGATGACTTTCTCAAGTCCACTGACCTTCACTTATTCCCCATGACTGAAGCTGTCACCCTTCGTCTTCAGCAAGCTACAGTGCTGAGGTGTGCAGAGTATAGTTCTGTGGTCAAACGCACCATACGAATAATACCCCTGAACGATATCTCTGTTACCTGTGTCGAAACATCCATATCCGAAGACCTGTGGTTTTCAAAGAGTGCGGACGAAGAATGAACATATGTCTATTCTTCCCTCTTCCATTTTTCAGATAAAAGTCATGCCTGTTTTCCCCACACTGAAACTGTTGGCATTAAATGCTGTGGTGGATAACGGATTGGAAATGTCTCCTCTGCTTGTGGCTTCCAATCCCTTTCATACCAAAACAATTTTGGCAGTGGTCAAGCAGCCCATCTTTGCACCTGTAAATATTGCCCTACCTCGACACGTTCAGGTCAAGTCTACAGCATTTGAATTGGGGGTATATTTTTGTTTGTCTCCTGGCATTGATGTTTTCTGTCAACTGGCTGAGTACAACAAGGAAGACAATATAATATCTTACGGCCACACGGACAAGTCTGTACAGGCTGAGGCCTGTGGATACATGGTGGAGGTGTACTATGATTCCAGCCTTTTGCGACCGCGAGAAATTGTTGCTGAAATGTTCACCCTTGGATTTAACACGTCCATCCCCCAGTATGCTGTGTCAGAGTACATCTCTGTTCAATATGGCTACTTCACCAATGATGACACAAGGCAGACCGAGGGGGAGTGTTCAGAGGGTGATCTGAGTTCAATTCAGTCGGCGGACTATTGCGTGGACATGTTCCCCACTCCCGAATCTCCAGGTAGTCTGCCACCGAATATGGTAGTGGAGTTTGAGGACAGAGAATTGGAGCAGTATCTGAACCAAATTGTCGACATGGATGAGTCTGTCTGGCAGGCCTGTGATTGGGGTTCATTACCTGCGGAGGCATTTCAAATTGGCAACTCAGCTATGTACCCTGAAAGCGAAGGATGGGGTGAAGTAGAGGAAAACCTAGAAGAGCAGTTGGAAGTCTCCACACGGACTACTATACTCCACAAAATGACCTTTCTTTCCACGGGGGAAGTATTATTTTCCCCGTCTTCTAGAGGGTTATCTCAACAGTGTTGTGAACTGTTGTATGGTGTGTACAACAGCGACAATATAAATTAAAATAATTTCTCTGCTCCCTCTTTCTTGCAGCCTTCTCTGCGTTGTGCAAGGCAACATAATTAGCCATACAATACCAGTACTACAGTTGCTATGGAGTCTGGAGTGTTCCATGAGCAATCTTCTCAGGAAAATGGTGAAAAGTGGACTGCCGATATGTGTGGAGTCCTCCGTAATGTCTATGCGGACGTGGTAGAACGCAGAAATTTAGCGCTCAGTCCAGCCGAGTTATCAGCCATGATGGAAGATCAATGGAACGTAATGTATCCTGATAGTCCCGTGAGTGGCCTCTCCTTAATTCGTATTTACCACCTGTTAGAGGAGAAAACCCCTGCTTACTTTAATATCAGACCACCTGCCTATTCAGAATGTGTCAAGAAAGAGCTGCCAGAGAAGAAAAAGACAGTCTACACAAAGTGGACCGAGGCCATGACTGAAAACCTGGAAATGTGTGGTGCGGCAGCGTTGAAAATCGAAGCAGAGTTTAGGTTTACGGAGGAATGTAGTCTAAAATTTGGTAAATTGATATTGGTTCAATGGAAGAAAATTTACCCAGACGCCAAGCAGTCGTCCCAGGCACTCGTAAAGCGTTACCAAAAGCTCAGGGAGAATGCAGAGCTCAGGGGATCGGTACAGTTCCCACGCGACGCTGAGTGGTTCGCAAAAAGAGACGCAGCCATTCGGTCTCATGGTCCAGGTGGAGATGCAGGGTCAGAAGAGCAGTCAGACGTTCCTCTGTTGCCCAAAGGACCAGGTGGAGACGGGTGTACAGATGGCGTGGATTATTTCAACAAAGACAAGAAGCGCAATAGAAGGGGAAAACCTACAGTATGTTATTATGAATCTTCCCAATCTGAGGACCAATCTCAGGAACAGGCTAAGCGTAGAGCATGTGACATGGATGTTGACTTTGTTTTGGACGAGCCCTTTCTGCAACAAAATTCACATGTGGTTGGTGTAGACGTTTCTGCAGAAGAGGAGGTCGATCCCCCGGTCAAATACAAGCGAAAGACAAAAGGTCCAGTTGTTTTTGATGAGGACGAAGATGTTGAAGACGACCATGAGCAGGAAGACGTCAACGCTCCGGTGGCTGATGGAATGGCCATAGTTAAGGTAGCGAAGGCGCGAGTCAAGTGGACTCCTCATTTGGTGGAAATGCTGAAGCTTGCTATGCAGCGTACAGAAGAGCAAATTTGCATGCCCAACATCAATAGCTTCCATGGAATGAGGTCACATCTACTTGCTGCACATTTCAATAATCATGTGCCAGAGTGTAATGTACACCAATCAAAAATAGTCAGTAAGGCCAGTAAGCTTAAGAAGGAAAGAAAGAAAGCCAAATGGTCTGATTTACCAGGTGAAGGAAAAGAGGCTGAGACGGGAGATAACGCCGGCCAGGCTGACATGCCTAATGACATGTGTTTCAATTTAAGCATTCTTAGTACTATTGTGTATAACCGTCTAATCAAGACGCAGGTAGAGCGTAGCCGAGATCGGCTGTTTCAGGCAGTTTGCTTTAATTGTGGCATGTTGCTTTATGGCAATGTAAAGTATGGTCATTTGTTCCACCGCAAGAAAGGACCGAATGAACCCCCTGCGCGTATAACATATTCGATGAGTGACTACGAGTTTGAGCTTCCCTACGAGTTCACCGATTTGGATGGAAACACGGTGGTACATAAGTTCTATGCCTGTTATCAGTGTAGACGTCGTCCTATGAATTACTACCCATGCACTGCCAACATCAATCCGGATCCATCTCATCCTGCCATCTTTCGGTTGCCTGAGGTTGTCAGTGCACTGCGCAACGATCACGAGAAGGGCAATGCTTCTCTTGCCAACATATTTTCTACTACCCAGAAGGCTAACAACAAGGCACGACGTATTTGGGTTCACAAAGTTGGAGAAGTCAATGTTTTGCCGAGAGTTGCACATAACTACGCAGGCCTGTACGGTTACATGGTCAGACGTCCGGACGAGGAGGCGCAGAATGTCTCTGATGAGAGAATAGTTGCAGCTGTGAAATTCTTTGGTCGAAACAATTTTCTGTTCAAAGATTTCAAATCAAACTATGAGACACTGTACCGGTATGCCGACATAGATCTACTTCCCACTGAGACAGACTGTCCAGATGCTCGAGGCCACCCTATATGTGAACACCTCAACGATGAATCAGTAGCATGGGCTGTCCCTCTGGACCCTGAAAGGGGTTTGCCACGTCTTAATCCACATGAGGACATCATCGGTGTCCAACATTCACGCGAATTTGCTGTGGACCTCAATAAGGGCATCTCATACAGGGATAAGCACTTGGAGGCAAAGGCATGGACATGGCTATTTCCATATGGTCATGGGAGTTGGTTTGAGCGTTCCGATCTCAAACCAATGCAGTACATCAAGCTCCGGGTTCTCTGCTATGATTCCCGGTGGAGATCCGACATCAACTATTCGTTCTTTTGGGTGGACCGCTTGATTAAAGATCGCTTATTCTATGTGGCGAAAACCAGAGTCATTACTACAGAGCCGGGTACCGAGGTTCCCAATGTGGGTCAGCTACGAGAGAGTAATTCCAGCACCGAAGGAAAGTTCTCGCAGTTTGGAAGTACACTGCCAAACACTGTGGTCGGCAGTAAGTCATATTGGAAGGCGAGGCTGCTTGAGCTGGTGGCCGTCAGTACGGAATTGGGACAGCCAGACTTCTTCATCACACTCACACAGAACGACGGATGGCCCGAACTGCAAACGGTGGTGAAGCATGGCTATGGGGCCTATCCAACAGTACCTGATGGTCGAATCTGTACAGATTCAAACACGTCGTCGACGGTTCTCTTCTCGGTGGAGACAACTGTCGCATTCTTCAAACGTTTCGCACAGTTCAAGTCTTATGTGCTGCAGAACGAAAACGGCCCCATTGGTAAGGTCCGTGATTCGTGGTACAGAGTAGAATTTCAAGGGCGCGGAGCTATTCATATTCACATGGTGGTGTGGTGTGAGCCCGGCACTATTCCAGCGGATGCGGTGAGAGCTGAATTTCCCCGGCCGGAGAGCCGTGAACAGCACAAGGACTCTGTAAAGGAAATGCGGAATGTGGTGGGCCAGTTCCAAATCCACGAGTGTCGTCCAGCCAGATGTTTCCCTCGAGTGGCAGGCAAAATCATCAGAAAGTGTAAGTACGGATTCCCATTTGAACTGACAGACGAGGATGGGCCTGCCGAGGGTGGCATCCGCTACAACTACAAGAGACGTCATGAGGAAGACGTCAGGGTATCGTCGTACAACCTGTCTATTCTTTTGACTTGGCAGGCACATATGAACATTCAGCGAGTGACCCATTCTGGTTGGGAGATGTACTTAGCCAAGTACATCAGTAAAGCCGAGCCGTCCTTTGACATGCTCTTGCCCGAGGAGACAAGCGAGGTGGAGAGGTTCCTGCGCACACGTCTCATCGGCAGATTGGAAGCTGACTGCATACTTCTGGGGTACAACATGTGTCGCTGCACCCGTGAGGTTGTCTTCTGTCCGACCTCCATCAATCCGAGCATGCGGTGCATGAAGAGAAATATTCACCTTAAAGGAGATCCCGACTCAACCGACATCTACTACGACAATGGATTGATGAAGTATCTGGATCGTCCTTCCCAGTTGAAGGACATGCTGTATGCCGAATATGTCAAGTGTTACAGATTAGTAGCGAGTGTAACGTCCGATCTACATGAGGAACAGGAAGAGTATCATCGAGATTTTGAAGATGACGCTCCTCCACTGAAAGATGCCAAGGGACGTTTACTCAAGAGACGCAAGCAAGGCAAAGAAGCCGTCCCGCGCTGGCGGTTCTGTCTGCCTTATGGTGAATCTCAGGAGGCGTATTATGAGCAAATTCTCGTCCAAAGGTTCCCTTGGACTACAGACACAATCGGCAGCATCATTTCACCCGATAATGTGTCAAAGACTTATCAGGAGGAGTGTGCCATCCGTGACCTCATTGACAAGCAGTCAGACGCTGAGACTATGTTGCGTGAGGCTGCCGTCCGTGGATTTGATATGCGATTCATTAAGACCATAGCTCAGCATATGGTGGACAAGGAGTGGATGACCACTGAGGAGACTGACGCGTTGCTTGGGGAAATTGAGGAAAACCGTCCTCCAGTGGTCGAAAGACGTAAGCAGGTTGAGGTGGACGACGAGGATGAATTTGATATGGGAGACATGGGAGTGAGAGCGCCACCTATGGAGGACATAGATGCTTTGAAAGCTCAGTTGAATGCCGACCAAAGGCGAGCTCTGGACTACATGAATGGTGAAATAGCTGCAGAAAGACAGTTACTCGTCAACGTAGTTGGTGCTGCCGGCACTGGGAAGTCCTTCTTGCTGAAAACATTTATTGCATGCTGCCGACAACAACACCATCTCACTGTCAAGGTTATGGCCAGTACAGGGATAGCAGCTCATCTGATAGGAGGCTGTACTGTTCACAGTGCTTTTAAAATGGATATAAAAGCCCAATCCTTTCTGTACAAGGGCAGAGTTATTGCCAAAATGATGAGGGAAACTGATGTCTTTATCATTGACGAGTTCTCGCTGTTGGAGGCGAAAGTCATGATGGAAATAGATAACGTCATGAAGGCCATGTCCTGTGGCAAGTATAACCATACACCATTCGGTCACAGACATGTGGTATTGTTGGGGGATCCGGCTCAGCTGCCAGCCATTGATTTGGATATTTATGGCATTTGGACGTGGAACGGTTTCTTCAAATCTATTATACTGAATGAGGTCATGCGTCAAGACGACCCAGAGTTCCTGGCCATGTTACAGGACGTCAGGCGTGGTAACCTTAATCAAACATCTTTGGCCACACTGCGAAAACGTGTAGTCCCTCCTTCTTCCTACCCGAAACATGCAGCAGATTATGGCGTAAACGATGCGGTCATCGTGTCTCATCGTGTCGACAGGGATTCAATAAACAACGCCATACTTGAGAACATGGAGGGAGAGGAAACAGTTTTTACGGCCATCGACCTCAACAAGCAAGGCAATCCTGCCACGGCTGAGGAGTCAAAAAACATTGACATTTTCCAGAAAAGTTCTTTCCCGCGAGAGATACGTCTCAAGGTTGGAGCTCGGGTCATTCTCCTGAGAAACATGGAAATAGAGGCCGGATGGGTCAATGGCACTAGGGCTGAGGTTGTGCGAATCGTCAGCCAGAACTGTATTATCATACGTCATCTGGTCGACGGTACGGAGTTGTTGTTGGGACGTGTTGAACAAGATGTCGCATACGAGCATGCAACTGGCTCGCTAATGAGGAACCAGCTGCCTATTACACTGGGATGGTGTCTTACAACTCACAAGGTCCAAGGTATGACACTGGATCGGGCGTATGTTAAAATGGACGGTAAATTCTTTGCCAGTGGTCAGGCGTACACCGCACTGAGCAGAGTGCGACGGTGTTCTGATCTCACTCTGTTTGCCTTCGAACCAGTGGCAGTACGTCTCAGCCCGAGACATGCCTTAGTGCTGCAATATATGGAGTCTACTAATGTCCTTTCTCCTGACGCCAAAGACATCAAGAGTAAAGAGATGAGGGCTCTGGTGAATCTCATAAAAAGTACACCGTATGACCCAGAAAAAGAGCTGAAAAGGCAGGCCCGAAGTAAGAAATTCAAAAAGTTTATCAATGACTCTGTCAAGAGGGCCAATGGAATTCCAGTTTCAAATCCTAGGAATAAATCCAAAACGTCGAAAAGGCCAGCTCCAAGTTCAAGTCCTAGCAAGAAATCAAAGACGTCGAAAAGGCCAGCTCCAAGTTCAAGTCCAAGCAAGCCAAATAAGCGAAAGAGGGCGTCGGATCCTCCTCCTACTAAGGTTGCCGACGAGGCTGGTCATGATAATGCCGCAGAGCAGCCAATACCTGGATCTGGTCAAGCTGGGGAATCCTGCCACTCTCCGCCTGTTTCCAAAGGTGTTTGTCGAACTATTCCCAAGGTGCGACAAGGAGGCATAGTGCGTTACCAAGCCAGGGCCGGTCCCCTTTCTGACGCCCCAGAAGTGTTCATGTGGAAGAAGTCTCTGGCTAACCACATGCTGAACGAGGACTGTCATCGTACTCCCCTCATACCAGTCGACCGGTTTCCTTCTATGGTGCCCCAAAGTCATGTCACATCTCTCAATGATGCTGGCATGGGACTTGACGTCATAAAAGGTGATGGAAACTGCTTCTACAGAGCGATATCAAAGGAGTTGTTTGGCACACAGGAATACTACCACGTTATAAGGTTGCATGCCATTCACTTTCTGCAGCTCCATCTGGACGTCCATATGCCTGTTATTACTGATGACATGGCCATCCAACGTCTTCTGCGTAATCCTGATGTGTTGATAAGTCGACAGGATGCTGCTGACTATGTAGATAGGCATTACGAAGACAGGACATGGGCGTATAGCGCAAACTGCTATGCTGTGGCGGGCATGCTGGGTTGTGACATCCGAGTACTTAAACTCAATCCAAAAGGTGACTCGGTTTGGCACGTGGTCTCTCCGTTGGTGGCACTGGACGACAGGATTGTCCCCGCCCCGCCACAGCATTACACTCCTGTTATCTATAATGAACAGGTTGAAGGTCAGGGCACACATTTCACTCGTTGTTACAAAATGGCACCGCTGCCTGATGTAGAGTAGCCCTTCTAACAGTCATTGTGTATATGTAGTCAGTCACTCAAAAATATTTTTAAACCAATTAAAAACTGCAGTCCTCACCTATGTCAAACGGTGTGTTTGTGCATCATCAATGCAGTCCTGGCCGAAAACACAGTTCAATTTGTGTGGCCAGTTTGTGCATCTGCAGTCCTGGTGTGGCATACGGCTAATGTCAACCAGATTGTGCATACAGTATAAACCATAACAAAAATCAAAGCATCGCTACAGACATCTTTCATCTAGGTGGGTAAAAAATCAAATAAGTGTTACCGTTTATTTATTTATTTACTATTCATAATAAACGCTCATTTGAAATACGCACAAATGTTATTAAAGAAAAGAAATATTTCATTTGCTGATATCTTAGCTGTATTTATCTGTCAATTGTGTAAGAATGTTTTATCTTGATAGTCATTGTTGTACTAATACTACTACTACAGCTACTAATAAGTTATCGGTAGCTGTAATTGTCTTACCATATTCTTAAAGTCTGCTTGTGTTGAATGGCAGATGAGTGACGTCTGTACGGCTGCAGACCTTGGACATGTGCGAGGGGTGGTGGTGGGCGACTCCCTGCTGAGGTGGGCCGAGCTCCCGGGCTTTGTATACATACCAGTGGCAACGAGCGCACAGTTAAGATGCAATCTGCAGAAAGTTCGTAAGGAGATAGGAAACTGCCTCGTGGTATGTTGCGGGTCCAACGACCTGGCGGACGGATCAAGTTACCAGGATGTGGTATCACATTTAATCGAGTTCAAAAATGAGGTAACTATCTAGTCTTCACAGTATTATACGTTAAAGTACTATAATCTAATAATAATACTACTATCCTATAATATAATAATATAAGTCATAGGTAATGTATTGTACAAAGTAGTAGCGGCCTGATAATTTACGAAAAACTACATTTTTTATGAGAAAGGGTTAAAAAATATGGAATATTCAGCAGACACGGTTTGTTATCTTCCACATATCTCTGTTTGTGACCGTGAAATTTTGGTGTAGGGCAGGGGCAAGCCTAAGCGGGAAAATTTTCACTTTGAATATTTTGTGTCGTGGCTATGTGGACTACGACAATCGTGTACCAAATATCATAATTTACAAAAAACTTTATTGGGTGAGAAATGTTTGGGGGGGGGGGAAATGCAATCTTTACCATAATCAGTGTGTGAATAATATTATTGTCAATATTTTTAGGCCAGCAGGCTTTTCGATGAAGTTTTAATATGTACTGTGCCACGGCGCCGACAGCTCAAACCCTTCGTGCGGAAGACTCTGAACAAGTGAGTGCAATGTTTTTCAAGTCGGTCAAATATAAAACATGGAATACAGTTTACTTTAGGAATGCGTACATGTCTGTGTTGCCAGTAGTTTAATTTTTTTTTTTAAAGAAAAATGCAATTGGTCAAGAAATTAAATTATCTTTAAGAAAGTTGGTGTTCACTTTCAACCCATCAACATTTCATTGCCTCGAAATTTGGTGTAGTAAATGAAACGCTAAGTTTTAATAAGTGACTCACCTTAACAATATCTGAATTTTCAGACGCATCCGTTCCCACTTCGAGGGCAGGGTGATTGACTTGGATCGTGCCCTGCCCGAGTTTCGGCTGTTCCGCAACGACCGCATCCATCCATTGCGGGCGGGTCTAGTCAGAATCGAGAAAGCAGTAAGTGATGTGGTTAAGGTAAGTCTTAAGCACTATAACATTGAATCATTTAAAGAACAAATGCCAAATTTTGCACCATAGTGAAAACTGTTATTTTCATTTTATAAAAATAATAAAAAATAAGCAGACATAATAATAAAAGTAGCATTGATCTATATGAATAGTATAAATTTCATTCTGCCATCTATTTCTGCCATGTATTATTAAGTCTACACATTTTCTGCCACCAGCCTCTTAGCATGGCTGACAAGCCGGAGGCAGCCAAAGAGGAGGCTGAGGTGCCCATGGAAGCCGACAATGGGGTGGCAGTAGGGGTAGACGATGGGTCGTTCGACCAGGTTCAAGAGGTAACTATAAATCTATGTTTTTAATGCTTCATACAGTAACACTGAATTAACTAAATGGTCAAACAGCACTACAAGGCACATGTTTCTTATCTCATCATAGTTGAAATGCTGCGTGCTCATTTTTCACCGGTAAAAAGGTCATCTATTTTTTCCTGTGCTGTTCTTTTCAGACAGTTGTTTGTATATTTGTTGCTATTTGTTATCAATTCAGATCAGTCAGACAGGTGGAGACGGAGCAGCACGGGTTGGTCAGATGCTAAGAGGGGGGGGACGGGGTATCATCAGGAGCCGACTCGGCCACAAATCAGTAAGTATCTCACATATAGAACTTCTTTGGTTTACTTTGTCTGTTATTTGTTAACGTGTATAACATGCATTACAGTTCTTTACTTCTGTATGCAGTTGCTCTTTGTCATACAGGGTCAGTTTACACGTACAGTGCTTTTGGACTTACTTTGGTTTTCTTTACAGAGGGGTGGCGTACATAAACGCCAGAACCACAAGAGGCGACATGCTCGTGGTGCTCGTGGTGGTCGGGTCCCGCCAACTCGTGGTGGTCATGCTGGATATGGTGGCGCCAACCACAAGCGGGTCTTGGGAAGTCGTGGTGCAGGGCCAGTTCACTCCGTTGCGCATCCAGGGCCAGTTCACTCCGTTGCGCGTCCAGTGGCAGTTCCAGTTCCTGCGCCGCTGCCGCGTTCAGCCAAACCAACAATTGTGATCGAAAATGTAAGTGCTTTTACAAACTTATTGAGTAAGCGCAAGTGGTGTATTTCTTTTTTTAAATTCATTTTGAAGTATTATGGTATGTAAGGGTGTTTAATGTGACAAATAGAATCGTCCATTCAATATTAATCATTTAATACATTAAATCATTTAATACATTCTCACTATGCACCGCTATGTGGTATATCCTGCCATTGTTTAATGTGAAACATCACAATGTTAAACTTACCTGTGGTTCACTTTCTCTTTATTGTAGGCCACGTTCTACTGGGGTACAGAGATGTGAATAAGTCACCATGAGCCATTGAGCTGCAATCAAAACCGTCATGTATATAATATATTATAAGTTATCTTCTCCACACCTATGTACATATATATCACTACCATACATCTTATATTTTTTCATCTATTTATATATTGTATTTAATCTATGTATATATATCAGCTAATGTCAGCCAGAAAAATTATCAGAATAATGGAAATAAAATTAATTCTTAAATTATATTGAACTCAATGACTTTGTTGCCTTCTTTGCCACACATTGAATATAGATCAGAAAAAGGAAAATAAATAAAAATTGCGGACTTACCTTGATAAATTCCAAAAAAAATCCTAGGTTTAGAAAAATTTTAAAAGAAAAAAGGTCAAAGGTAAAACACATGGCTCATTCGGGCTAACTCCCGGGGGGGGGGGCACTCTCACATTTATGTATACCATGTGTGTACATCACCCTTAATTTAGACCCCAGTAGTATAGTATGTATCGGAACGGGACTATAGTTAAGTACTGTTTATTACTCAATCGACATGCAGCCAATCAGAGGCCTCCATTTGGTCACGTGACCGGAAGTGACCTACTTAGGGGATTAGTGGTGACGTCACGTGACCTAGTTAGCCAATCAGAGGCCTCCATTTGGTCACGTGACTGGAAGTGACCTACTTAGGGGATTAGCGGTGCATTCTGGGTAACCCTGCAGCCAATCAGAGGCCTCCATTGGGTGACCGGAAGTGACCTACTTAGGGGATGGTGCATTCTGGGTAACCTACTGACCTACTTAGGGGACCGGAAGTGACGTCATATGACCTAATTTAGGATCACGTGATCGGAAGTGACCTGATGAGTCACGTGACCGGAAGTGACGTCACACGACTTAATGGCCAATCGGAAGCGACCTGATTGATCACGTGACCGGAAGAAGAAGAAGTTTTTTTTTTGTTTAGGATCCCGTGACTGGAAGCGACGTCGTCACATGAGTGACGCTTTAAGAGACTGCGCGACTTACTAGTAAAAGAAGCCGTATGATAATAAAAACACAACAATATTTTCTTTTAATTTTTTTTTATTTTTTTTTTTCAATCTTGATAAACACTCTATTTTTGAAAAGATGCACACGCTTATTTTTTTTTTTTTTTTTTTCATATCTCTAAAGGACTCGTTGTCACACCGTCAGAATGCACGCGACGCTTATAATACAAGTAGCGCACGCCGTCTTTCTCTATGGTGTAGGTGACCATTTTGTTTCGCACCACTTTGAAATTTCTATTTACAGCAATGAGAGTTTTTCGTTGGCGAAGAACATCCAAGAAGGCGTCTGGTTCCTGGGGGTTTTGTTTCTTCTGTACGCCTTTTGCACTCCATTTTTTGGATTTTCTTTCACCGGTGTCGCTGACTCGATCGTAGCAAATGTAAGTCTTAGGGTTGAGACTTAGGATCCCGTCACCTTCCCACTCCGCTTTCATGAGCCCCGAAGTTCTCAGATCGTGAAGGTACCGTCTCTCACAACATCCGCCGGGCGGCGCACACCATTCTCGCACTCTTTCCGTTTTTGTCTTCACGAAAAGCTCTAAGTGCTCGTCGCACACCGCTGTCGGAAGCCACTTTCGTTTCTCTCTGAAGTACGTCTCTCTCAGGCGAGGTTTCACTAGGTCATCCAACGTGGCACCGCTGAGAGCCATGTAAAGACTGTCGGTGTCCATTTGACAAAGGGCATAATCGCGCCGATCGACGAATCTATCCAAGAAGTCGTATGTGAACTCTAACATTTTCAACTTCGCGTACTGGTATACCATGAACCCTATCTGAATAGGGAGGTTGTTCTTGACCGTTTTCGGTTGTAGTTCGACTTCAAACAGATCGGAAGTCAACTCGGACGCCTTTTTGAAGCGCCACGAATTGGCCAATAGTTCGAACTTCCGACTGTCAGTGTATCTCACCGCCGTGTGTTTTTCTTTGTTGCAGATTGTTTTACCGTACGTAGCGTTTCCCATTAACTTGTAACAGTCTGACAGAATTTTCTCGTTCTCGTTCACGTCGCCACGTCTTCGCGCCGCCGTCACTTCGTCCGCGAAACCGGCAAAGGAGCGTTTAGGTAGGTATTCTACCACCAGCTGCACTTTGGTGACTATCAAACCGTGCTCTAAATACCACTTGAGAAGCGGCGTTCCCAAGAGAATATTTTTTCCGTGGTAACTCCCTATCAGACATCTCTGAGGCGTGCTCAACAGCTTTTCTTCCTGCGCAAAGTCTGACATGTGAGGGCCTATGTCCGATTTTGAAACGGTCGCGTTCTTGAAAACGGGGGTCATTTCTTCGAAGTACTCTCGTAGGTGAGGCGGCGTAGTGATGTCCACTTGAACTAAACCGAACATTTTCTCCTCTTTCACAGCGGAAAGGATGTCGCTCTCGCTCATCGCGTTTCGAGACACTTTCAAAGCGTCAACCTTCCAGCGTTGTTGGGAGGCCTTGACCCGCTCATCTCGACGCTTCATCTCTCGCCATTCGCACTCCCACACGACGACCAGCTTGTAACCTAACGCTTTCAAGTAAGCGCTTACTCTGGTCGTTCTGTCGCGTCTCTCCTCTCTCAGTGAAGCGCACTGATATCGGTGCGACGGTATGCACTCGTGAGCGTGGAACCAACACCCGTGAAACTGGAAAACCGTATTAGAGGCCGCGTGAAATCCGTCCACGCGAATTCTCCGACAGCCTACCGCCATCTCGCCGCCGTTCAGAGCGTGGCGCAGTTTCACGTCGCGGTCGTGCTCTACGAAGCGTAACCACTCCAAAGCGCTGTGAGAGTTTCTTTGCCTGATTTCGGGCTTGAACTCGGTCTCGGGCCGTCTCACCGCGTAATAGCCCGTGCAGTGCGCTTCGCTCATGCAGCGCAAGTACAGAGAGTTAGCGTCTAGTCCTAGGATGTGTTGGCACGGTCTCGCTTCTTCGCCGTACTTGTGCTCCCTTATCCGCGTGGTGCCCTTCTCGTGAAATCTATGGAAGATGATGGAAGGACCGCCGACTAGATTCTCTTTGATCAGAGCGT
This sequence comes from Harmothoe impar, assembly GCA_947462335.1. Taxonomy (NCBI): domain Eukaryota; kingdom Metazoa; phylum Annelida; class Polychaeta; order Phyllodocida; family Polynoidae; genus Harmothoe; species Harmothoe impar. The sequence continues at coordinate 7,005,906 of OX381716.1, read as the reverse complement.
GGAGGACGGCGTCGAACTGGGGAAACGTTGTGAACGCGTCTTCTAGGTTTTGGAAGAGGAAGCGTAAAGTCAAACCGGCGAGAGAAACTCCGTCTTTCAACATGTCGATGCCGCGATCTTGGAAAAATTTAGCGTGATTTTTCAGAGCTTCTATGAAAGGTTTCACGTCTTTGTTGTTGTAGTGGATCAAGTAGTCTTCCATAGTTTGCATCTTCTCGTCGGACCAAACTTTCTGACATGCGGCGTAGTCGGATTCGGACATTTTGACGCCCGTCAGCTCGCTGTCGAAAGCCGATCTCGGCGGCAGCGTTCTGTTTGCCAGTTTCCTGGTAGACGTCATCCATTCGTAAGGAAAGTGACCTTTCTCTTCGTTCCTGGTGAAAGCTCGCAAATAGGTCGCGTAGTTGTAACCGGGTGCCAAATAGTTGACTACGTCCAAGAAAACCGTGTGCTGTGTGTAAACCGCCAAGTATTGATTGCTTCTCTTTATGACGCTGAATTCTTGGTTTCTTCGGTCTCCGGAGGCGAAGAACGAGTGAAGGCGTATTTTGATCAGGTTCAAGTCGTAACGCCCCGAGTTGAAGCCCACCACTGGAGCTTGACGGATGTATCTCAGAAGACGCTTCTTCAGTTGAACTAACGGGTGTCTGGTCTGAGCCGCAGCGAAGCCGCCTGGAGAAGGGGTGGTGAACGTCGCCTCCTCCAGCAGGAGAGCTTCACCTATCGCCGCATCTAACTTCGCTAACGTCGGTCGGTAAAGTTCTAGCACAGCTTCCCCGATCGCTTTGGCGTTCTCGTTTATGTGATTTAAAACTCGGTCCAACAAGGGGTCGGAATCTGCGTCGGACGCTCTGACGAAGCAGACGGGCCCCTCCCACCCCGGAAAGTCGGATGCGACGCTAGCCGACAAAGGGACGTGATCCCACAGCAGGGACACGTGCTCCGTCGACGGTTCTTTGCACGGTCTGAAGAAAGCCTCGAAATCGAAGGCGATCTTGTAAGGGTAGATTCCGGAATGTCCGTCGGGGGGAAAAATGGAGAAGTCTGCTAGCGCTTCGAAAATCGTTCTCGAATTTTGGTAGATGCCACCTACGTAGCGCAACTTGACTTGTCGGCAAGAGGAAAGCTGGTTCCTGTGTCTCTTCAGCAAGAACTCGGTGGTGAACGCCGCCTTACACTTGCAACATTCGTATATGCCCGCGTACGCGTTGAAGTCCGTGACGAGAGAGACGTGCAAACCGCCTTTCGCCGTCAGGTGTAGGTTGACTTTACCTCGGGCGGCCACAGTTCTGGAAGGCGGTCTGATCAGAGTAACGCGTCTTCTCAACTTCCGCCCCGGCACTTGACGCGACGCGGTGTAAACCGCTATTTGTACGTCAAACAAGTTCTCTAACGCGGGTAAGTCGCGGATGTTCAGACCCGGAAAGGATTCAGGTGTGGCAGCGGGACAGAACTGACGTAACAAATCTGAAGCGCGCTTGCTGGTGTTGTATAAGTGAAAGGAAATGCAGCGGAAGATGCAGAGGTTGTCCTTGTTGGGAAAATCTAACACGCCGCTTCTCTTTCCAACTCGACCGGCCTGAGTGATCCTACCGCCTATGGGGAATTCCCCCGGTCCCATGTAAACGCAGATGTTCAAATTGGTAGGAAAAAGAACGTGCCACTTGGTGTCAGCGTCGCAAAGTTTCCGTACCTCCTCGCAAGCGACGGTGTTTTGCATCTTTGAGAGGAGCTCTTCCAAAGTTTCTGAATTAGTTACAGTAGGGAGCGGTTGTATGAGAGTTGCGTTGTTCTGGGAGGCGTGGAAGTAGCGCAGTTTGCTCTTGTCTTCTCTGTGTTGTAACAGTAAGCCTACCGAGAAACCCACTTTGTATCTGAATCTTTGTGTCAAGTGAATGCGACGCATAGTATCTACAGCGTCACTCAACTCGCCGGTTGGTAGCCTGAAGTTTGTTACACTCACGCGAGTCCCGTGCATCCTGACGCCCGTTTGTATCGCAGGCCAATTCGCCGTGAACGTTTCCTCCCCGTTCGGTACAGCACATATGCGCGGAGGGACGGTCACCCCGTCCAGAGATTCGCGTCGACAAGCGCTCTTTCGGCAATCCCCTTCGCCGCATAGAGGGCAAAACTTAGCTACTACTCTACAATTTTCTACGTGTCTCTCGTGGTTGTACGCTCTTTTAAACATTTTGAAACACTTTTCGCATACGTACTGTGTCATGTTTTTTTTCACTCGGTTACCAACTACTTAGCCGTCTAACTATCTATCTATCTATCTAGCCATCTATCAATCTGTCGTCTATGTAACTATCTTTCTGTCTGCTGTCTGTGTATCCGTCTGTCTGTCTGTCTGTCTGTCTGTCTCATACAGCGTACGTCAAACGCTGTGTGTGTGTGTGTGCGCGCGTGAGCGTTGAGCGTCTCTCATTCCGAATCTATGCCGAGATATTTCAGAATGATCTCTGTTTTGTCATCCAACTCTTTGAGCGCTCTGGCGGACAGCGTCACCCCCTGCTGTGTGGGTTTTTTGTCAGGACCTTCGTACTTGCGCACGTGGACGAGGTTCTTACCGCTGTAGTAGCTCACAGCTGCGTACACTTCGCCCGCCTCATCCAGCACTGCGAACCAGGGGGTGTGATTAGGTTTTCCTTGCGCGGCCGCTGTGTCGCGTATGCGCACCACTGCGCGGATATCGGCGATGCGTGCTATGAGCTCGCGCAGCGCGTCGGCCGTGAAGTGCACTCGCTTGCTTCTGGTCAGAGACGCCTCTTTCACCTGGCCGTCTTTTGTGTAGCGCGGCCTCCTAGACAGTCTAGCCACGTCCTCCCAGATCTCCAGCGTCAAAGCTCCGTCTAAGCAGAACTCTAACCCGAGTGTTTTCTCTGCTTCTTCTCGTCCATCTCCTTCTTTTTCTTGTATTTTTCTCTTCTTAGTGGGCCTTGTTGTTCTGGAACTCACCTTAGAACGTTTCACACCCGCAGGATGAGTAACACCATCAGCGTGAGCTGAATCAGCAGCAGAACCGATAGCAGGAGCAGCGTCAGCGCTGGTGGTATCGGAGGTCTCGTTGTTGGAACAGCGCAGCCACACGCCGTCCGTGCTGTGTGTAGCGGTAGAAGATGAAGCGCCGCCGCCGCCCTCGTAAGGTGGCGGTGAGGGCAGTCGCCACGGACCGGACGGGGGGGCGCTAGCAGTGGAGGAAGTGAGGTCGAAAGGTCGAAGAGGGAAGCCGAAAAACGTACCGCTCACCCCTTGCCCTTCGGGTTCTTCGTACGCCTCGTCGTCAGCGTCGTTCTCTGTCTCACCCTGTTGCTGCTCCTCCTCCTCCTCTTCTTCTCGGTTCAGGGGCTGAGTGTCCGAATAGCTGTAACTCTCAGCGCGAGCGGCGTCGAGGGCGTCCGTCGATGTAGTGGTGGAGGAGAGGGGCTGTGCAACGTGCGGCAGGTCATCAAAGTCATCAACAGTAGTGGGGAGGTAAAAACCCGGTTGCCAGTACTGCGCTGTGCCAGGAGCGTTGTCGTCAGTAGTAGTAGCAGTAGCAGCAAGTGCAGCAGAAGCAGCCGCAGCAGGCGCAGCCGCAGCAGACGCAACAGTAGCAGGCGCAGCAGCAGCCTCAGCAGGCGCAGCCGTAGCAAGCGCAGCAGTAGCAGGCGCAGCAGCAGCAGCAGCAGCAGCAGCAGCGGCAGGCGGGACGGCGGTAGCAGCGGCAGCGCGCTTAGCAGCAACGTGTACCGTCGCGAGTGTAACAACGTCGCTAGCACGACGACTGCTACCAGTAGTACTACTAGTACTACTACCACTACTACTACTACTGCTACTACTAGTGCTACTGCTACTACTACTACTACTACTACTGCCGCGAGCGCTCGCTACAGCAGGAGGGTGATAAGACCAACCGGCTGCGGCGGTAGTCTCATGTTCAGTAGCAAGAGCAGGCACTGACGCTAAACGAACGCTGTTCCGCGTAGTCTTCTTGTTCTTGAACGCCGCTAGCTGTTGTCTTTTGCTCATGGTGGTGACTGTAGAGAGCAGCAAAAAAGAATGAGTGAGTGAATGGAGGTTTCCAAGCCCCTTATATACGCCTTCTCGCTTCTAGAGCTAAGCTACTTACCGACCCTGTTCAGCTGCCGCCGGCTGGCCGGCGGCCATTCACAAAGAGAAACAAAAAGACATAAGGCATGACGTTTTCAGCTGGATCCCTTTCCCCCCCCCCTCTTTTGAGAGATCGACTGTGATGATGAGCTAAGCCGCTTACCACCCTGTTCAGCAATTCAACGCGCATTAGCTGTATAAAGGGTTAAGCGGTTGCTGCCTGCCGTCGACTGACCGGCGGCGGCCATTCACAAAGACATAAGGTATGACGTTTTCAGCTGGATCCCTTTTTGAGGGATCCACTGTGGTGAGCTAAGCCGCTTACCACCCTGTTCAGCCATTCAGCGCGCGTTAGCTGTATAAAGGATTAACGGTAACGGTGATGAGCTTACAGTGTGTATACAAAAAAAAACTACAGGAGGCGTGTGGCGTGAAGCAGGACCCCCCTAAGACGAACGTGTCTGTCTGTGAGTAGAGGCGTGTGCATGTGGTGAGCGACTTAAGTGTAAGACAAAAATCGCCACCTCCTGCCGTGGTGAGTAGACCGGGCCGGCCAGGCGGGCGGGCGGCCGGCTAGTTCAATAGGGAGGGGTGACAGCTGCCTAAGGCTGTGCATGAAAAAAAATCCGATTTTCACCTGACCTCTGACGTTTGTTACAATGAATGTCAGAGGGAGGGAGACGTCCTCGGGTAGGGGGTAGGAGGTATTAAGGCTATGAGTGAGGAAAAAACACCGTTTTCAGCTGGTCTCCACGGATAGCGATGCCACACCCCCTCGTCATCTAAGCTCTTAAGGAGCGGAGCGGCTGAAAAAGCGTCATGCGGACAGGGTGCTAGACAGCTGGAGCGCTGTTGGAAATGGGATTAAACTCCCTCTGTATAAAAAGCTCTCATTTCTGTTGGAAAAAAAACATATCACCTCTGACCCCAGTAACGGCTACTACCACCACCACCGCCACCACCACCACCGCCGCCACCGCCGCCGCCGCCGCCGCCGCCGCCGCTGCCGCCGCCGCCAAGACGAGACGAGATGGCTCAAGCTATTCCACTTTCAAGCTCGCCTTCACCGCCCGGTGCGCCTGAAAAAAAGTTAATGCGGCTTGACGACGTGAGACGCGGCGCGAGGCAGCAGACCGATGATGGGGAGACCCGACAGGTAGGACAGCGGCGGTTAGCCTATAGCGACGCCTTGCTTCGTCAACTAGGTAAAGAGTTGAGCGGCTGTTGGAGAGAGTTGGGCAGTAGCTTAAAAGTCAGCGCCGCCCGTATGGATGCTCTAGTAGAGCGCAGTGTCAAGACACCGGAGGAGCTGTGTACGGCGATGTTCCGAGTGTGGTGGGGTGAAACCCCGCATCGTCATAGATGGGGCGAGCTCGGTCGCGTCTTCACCCGCATAAGACGCATGGAACTGTTGGCTCAGTGGATGGCCCTTCTCCACAGACAGGGGTTGGATTTCGAAAACCCCGACTCGCGCGCGATGCATAAGCACTTGGGCACCCTCGGCAGACGTCTGGGTAGCAGGTGGAAAGAGGTGGGGGACCATTTAAAATTGTCGCCTGAGAGGTTAGATAAGATCGCTGAAGAATGCGAATACGGAGGAAGTCCCGCTGAGTGGGCCTTCCGAGTGTTGAAAATGTGGCAAGATGAAGCTGACGGCGCCGGCGGTACGCCTTTTGAACTCCTTCGAGTGTTGACTGAGGACATGGGAAAGTTTGGCCTCGGCATCGCGATATTACTTGACTTTATCAAGCAAGAAACAACGAGAACGACGGACATGTGAATTGTTGTGTTTTATTTTCATACGTCTTCTTTATTAGTAAGTAAAAAAAAAAATATCATAACAATTAAGACGCGCGATCTCTTAAAGTGTCACTTCCTCCAGTCGCAGCTGATCGCCTCATCGCAGCACGTGATAAACAAAAAAAAAACGAAGAGACACGCTTCTTCCTCTCGAGAGGAAGAAGCGTGTCTCTCGATTGAAATCTTTTTCTTTTCTTTTTTTCTTAAAAGAGACAAACGCCCCTTAGAGTGCTCCCCCACCCCCCTAGAGTGCCCCCCTCCCCCCTCCCCCCCTCCCCCCCACCACCCGCCCCATGCATCCTAAAAGCGCCCCCCTCCCCATGCATCTTAAAGAAGCCCCCCTCCCCCCCTCTCCTCCCCTCCCCCCCTTATACACTCTAAAGAACGCTTCTACCTAGTTCAATAAGTCACTTCCAGTCGCTCGTAAAACAATAAAAAATGAAAAAAAAAGAAAAAAAAACTTATATCGTAGTGTTTTTTATTAGTTTACCGAAAAAAAATAAGAGACTCGCCTCCTCCTCCAAAAAAAAAAGATATCACATTTTAAAGCCCGTGACCCCTTAAAGACGCTCATCTCTTCATTAAGTCGCGTGACGTCACTTCTTCTTCTTCTTCTTCTTCTTCTTCTTCTTCTTCTTCTTCTTCCGGTCACGTGATCAATCAGGTCACTTCCGGTCACGTGATCCTCAATGAGGTCACTTCCGGTTGGCCATTAGGTCATGTGACGTCACTTCCGGTCCCCTAAGTAGGTCAGTAGGTTACCCAGAATGCACCATCCCCTAAGTAGGTCACTTCCGGTCACCCAATGGAGGCCTCTGATTGGCTTCAGGGTTACCCAGAATGCACCGCTAATCCCCTAAGTAGGTCACTTCCGGTCACGTGACCAAATGGAGGCCTCTGATTGGCTAACTAGGTCACGTGACGTCACCACTAATCCCCTAAGTAGGTCACTTCCGGTCACGTGACCAAATGGAGGCCTCTGATTGGCTGCATGTCGATTGAGTAATAAACAGTACTTAACTATAGTCCCGTTCCGATACATACTATACTACTGACCCCTTTTACCGGGACAAAATCCACAAGCAACACTACTGTTTTGGCGGCATAACTCCCAGAAATGTGCAAAAATCAGGACCTTTTTCATGGGACATCACCCCAAATTTGCCAAAATCAACCCCTTATTTAACAGAAACTGTGGGACATTTTGGGTGGATATTCCAGGCCTAAAAACATATCCCTTTTCGCTCAAAATTGGCTGAAAAAGGACGCACAATGGCCGGTCGGCCCGTACCCGCCTGTGGGGCTAAAAAAGCACCCCTTTCCCGGTATTTTGTGTACGCATATAGTTACTATAGATGACATAGGGAGTGCCCCCCCCCCCCCGGGGGGCTCACTGGAAAATGATAGAAGTTTGAAAATGACAGCGTGGCTACCCGGTAGTGCTTTAACATAGGGAGTCTATGGGCGCCGACTGACAGTGGCTCAATGCTGTGGGCGGGCATATTGGAGCGCCAAATTGGTTCATCATATAGAGTAATAAACTGCACTTACGGTTAGTTGAACTAAGTAAGTCCTGTCTCTGTTGTTCAATCATGCTGTAACGGCAATCTTGCACTCATACTAATTCAAATATACTTAGTAAATAACTGTTCAACATGGATATAGCCTAATCGTGTTGTTTACTTGAAGCCGTTAGAAACCGTTGTTGAATTCAAGAAATGCCAATGTCCCTTGTCGATTATAAGAAATAGGTCTTGTCCCTTGTCACTAGACCCATGTCGATTTGTCGATTTTACCTGTCTGGAGCCCTATTATATACCTTTAAGGGAGTGATCATTTTTTAACAACAAGGGGGGGGGGGGCGGTGTTCTTCCGCGGGATTCCCCCCCCCCCCGGTAAAGGGGTTCAAATCGCCCCCCACCTAAAGGGGTGTAAAAAAACGGAAAGCCAACCCCATTTAGGGGGGGGGTGCTGTTTGGAAAAAGAAAAATACGTCTCTTTATTCTTTTTCTTTTATTCAATTGTAATGCATGTACTAAATCACCTATTTTTCTCTCCACTTTCCACAGAGTTTTCTACTCGTACGAGGTGCTAGTGACGCCGGCGTGTCCCTGGGCCCCGCCCGGATGGCACCTGCCGTCTAACCCTCCGCAGGCACAGGCCTTGGGCCCCATGGGCCCTTTTGGGTTGGCACCGTTTGTGTGGGGGCCAACCCCCCAACTACTAAATGGAAATTGAGGTAGGTTTTTTTGAATAGAATAATTCATTATAAACTCCACACTACTGCTTGATCCTGTAAGGGAGTGTTCATTTATTATTTACAGGGGGGGGGGTGGTGGGTATGTGGGGGGGGGGCGTAAACATTTCCCACCCCTTCTCAGGGGGGTGGGTAAACAATTCTTAATCCTCTTGAGGGGGGGGGGGGGCGTAAAAATGTAATTCCCTTTTTACCCAAGAAGCCCGCCCGTTACTATAGTTCAAATGGGGGGGGGGGTTCGGCTAGGGAGGCGCGAAACATTACACGTTCTCTAGAAGGGGGGGGGGGGGGCGTGATTATTTTTTCCCCCTTCCGCATGAAATCTCACCACCCTTCCCCCCCTGTAACTGTAATGTGGAATTCAATGCTGGACAGAAATACCAAATTTCTCTCCCCCCCCACTCCCTGAGTTAGAAAATTAAGCAAATGAGCTAGGAATATTTTTAAACATTAATTGAGGGTCTATATTTACGTCTGTGTAAGTGGCAGTTTTTAGAATTTGGGCTAACTCCCTCAAAAAGTAAGATTACTTTTGGTCAAATTGCAGTCTAAGGCAGTACTTAGGAGTTCAATTCTGCACAGAGATACCACATTTCTCTACCCATATCCCCTGAGTCAAAAAATTAACCAAATGAGCTAGGAATACTTTTAAACCTAAATTTAGGGTCTATATTTACATGTGTGTAAGAGGCAGTTTTTAGAATTTGGGATAACCTACTGAAAAAAAAGATTACTTTTGATCACATTGGACGCTCAGGCAGTACTGTCGAGTTCAATGCTGGACAGAAATACCACATTTCTCTCCCCCCACCCCCTGAGTCAAAAATTAGGCAAATCATCTAGGAATACTTTTAATCAAGAATTTAGGGTCTATATTTATGTGTGTGTAAGTGGCAGTTTTTAGAATTTGGGCTAACTCCCTCAAAAATTAAGATTACTTTTGGTCGAATTGCAGTGTAAGGCAGTAGTGAGGAGTTCAATTCTGCACAGAGATACCACATTTCTCTACCCACATCCCCTAAGTCAAAAAATTAACCAAATGAGCTAGGAATACTTTTAAACCTAAATTTAGGGTCTATATTCAACTGTGTGTAAGCCACAGTTTTGAGAAATAGGGCTAACCCCCTAAAAATTTTTTTATTATTGATCACATGGGACGCTCAAGCAGTACTGTGGAGTTTAAGGTCAGACGAAAATACCAAATGTCTCTCCCCCCAGCCCCCGAGTCAAAAAATAAGACCTAAAACGGCCCTGACCTCCACAGCCACCTGCTTGCCTATATGCACTTGCTCACCCACACATCACCAGCTCACCCACACCCACCTGCTCGCCCATACCAACCTGCTCAACTGAAATAAGATACCATACTAGTGTGACACATGATTTGAGGGTAGCTTTGACCCAGGAATACATTCCTGCTCTCAGAACTGACAAATAATTCATTGTTCCTGACATAAAATTTATGGATTCAGTCATTTAGTCCATCAATTCAATCCCTTTTTCACCCTGACCCTAAGTCGTTTGCGATGTCAATCACATATTCAATCTTTACTTACATTTAATTTTCATTTTAAACGTTATAGATAAATACAGTGAAAAAAAAGAAAACTAACTGCAAACAACAGTATCACAAAAAAAAGCCCTGGTTCACATGTGATATATATCACGTATACCATTCATTTTTAAACTGTATAAGTCCAATCAGTCTATCTGTCATATTAGGTATGTATATTTAGAACTGTTTTACCATCCTTTCCCTGTCTGTTTTTTCCATTACTAGCTGCCACGCGGGTTCTTCTTCGAATCAGCGAAGGCCTCCGCCATGTTGCGGAACTTAAAGCCAGGAAGGCAAGGGGGAGTTTGCAGTGTACGGCAGCAGTATTGATTTCATGAAGAAATGAAGTATTTTGCGAAGCCGTTTAATAACACACGGCCAAGCATTCATCAGCCGACAAAAGTAGAAAGGTCCACCCGCCTTGGAACTGTCTGTGTGGTGTGGTGGTACTCCACAGAAGGTAGACACATGATGGCTCACACCGGAGAGAGACACTAATCGTTCCTATGAATATTTGACAAGAGAAGACAAATTTTAACTTTGTTAGGTACACTAAAAATGCATAATGGCTCACACGGGAGAAAAATGACCTGTGTGTTCAGACTGCGGTAAAGGATTCAGTCAGAAAGGTAACCTAAAGACACACATGATGACCCACACAGGAGAGAAACCTCATGTGTGTTTAGACTGTGGTAAAGGATTCAGTCAGCTAGTTAACCTAAAGCGCCATACAACCGTAAGGCGCCGGGTCTGTGCCTGTAACACAAACTGTACATGGTGTACCACAGCCTCAGAGGTCAGACGCATTGTACGGCCCCTGTCACCCCTATCATCCTGTCCACACCCACGGTACCACCTATCCAGTTAGGACTGAAGGCTGCAGAGAGCACAGGACAGACTATAGAGAGGCTCAACTCCTTGGTCAATGCTAGTGGTAACTCAATCATTAAAACGTGTAGATATGTGATATCTGAATGCATAAGCTTTGTAAATTTGTAAATTCTGACCATTTTATGTTGAGAAGAAAACATGGGTTAAATTGCATGTACACCTTTTCTATGTTGTACCTAATTCACAGTTATTGATTAACAATCATTCAGACTGGTGAAAAATTGTATTTTGGTTCAGACCGTGGTGTGGGATTCATTTATAAAGCTGATTTTATGAAACACATGAGGACCCACACAGGGGAGAAATTATGTGTAATCATAATCATACATTCCACGTAATAGGCGCACAGGGCCTACCAAGCGCACACCCCCCCCCGTTTTTTGGCGAATTCTAAAAATATAAATAACGCTAAAAAAAATATCAATTTTGGACCCCCTTTGAACTTTTAAGTAGTGAAATTTGTCAATAATCTTTTTTTTAAATGCCCTGTGCGCTTATTACGCCTAATACTCTATTCTATTCTATTATTTAACAGATTACTATTTTTATATCATATTGTTAATATTTAATATTGTTAATATTTAAATACCATAATCATTCTTAGCGAATACATAACCAATATTAGAAGGTGAATGTGTCACTTGGTCACAGACGTAGGGGTACAGTAGACTGGACAGACCCATGTCTCTCTAGTCTATATCACCCCCACGTCTGGGACCAAGTGACACATTCACCTTCTAATATTGTATTTAATATATTCAAATTAAACTAATCAAGAAATTTGTCATATTTGTATTCAAATAAAAATCATTAATAAATATTTTAACTTTGAAGAGAAAAGTTGTTTGATACAGTTCATTGTTCAATTGTTCTTTTGCTCATAGATTACATTTCAAAAAAGTAAAGCATCGGCAGGTTATTCATAAGCAGGAGCCACTGGGAGCAAGGTGTACTTATATATGCCGTTCCAACCAACAATGTTTTTCGCTTACTAGCATTGCCTATATAGAAAGTACTTTTATTTATTTTTTATCAAAATCCAATGTATATTAGCTAGGTAGCCACATAGGACCATCGTGCAATTCTGGCCAGTACTATAGTCTATATACAAAGTGGGTGTAGTGTGCTCTGTATAGTATAGGGGGCGCCACATCAACAATACATATCAGCCAGTAGCATTGCCTATGTAAAATCTCAAGATATAATTTTGTTATGGGTTAACCCTTTTGTGGAGGGTGGTGGGTCTGCACTGGGGGACAATATGGGAGGAGGAGGGTGGTGTAGCAAGACGAGAGGTTTTTTTTCAGTGTGGAGACTATAAGGGGTTTTCTCATGTGGATTTTTAAATACATAAAATAAAAAATTGCATATGTTAGATTGAGATAACTTAAACTTTTGGGAAAAATGGTTGGCCCTGAAAAGGGCCGTTAGTAGAGTGGGTGAGGTGGGAGAGCTCACGTCGAGTACTCCTCAAGCATCTGTATCACTTCAGCGGGTATCTCTTGCTCCATACAGACGTCGAGCTTGGTCCTCTCGACGGTCTCTCTGATGAGTTGATCCGTCAGCTCACGGATCAGCTCATCCACCACCTCCTCCTGCACCTTTGCCACCTCCTGCTCTCGCTGGTGATCTGCTGAAAACAGCTTCTCAACCATCTCATCTATGACTGCTCGCGGAACGGCAACGTATCCTATCCCCGCCATTTTTACAAGTTGTCTGACTCCCCAGTTGAGATCAGCTGACGTCACACAATTTTAAATTTCAATGACGTTGTGACGTCATCAGTGTAGGTTATTATCCGGGTTAGTATAAGTATAAGAGAACATTATTTTTCTTACATCTAGGTCTATCTGAGGGTTCGTAACTAGACCACACTGGACCTCATCCTACCAAAACCCTGCTTTACACACCTTTTATGTGGGTTCTGTCACATAGTCGCATAGTGTGCCCTGTATAGTATAGGGGGCGCCACGTCAAGAATACATATCAGGCAGTAGCATTGGCTATGTAAAATCTCAAGATATAATTTTACAGGCTATTTCAGTCAGCCACCACCAACCACCCACCACCCACCACCCACCGACCACCCACCACCCACCACCACCCACCACCCACCACCACCCACCACCCACCCAGCACCACTCACCCAGCACCACCCACCCAGCACCACCCACCCAGCACCACCCACCCAGCACCACCCACCCAGCACCACCCACCCAGCACCACCCACCCAGCACCACCCATCACCCACCACCACCCACCACCAACCAGCACCACCCACCACCCACCCAGCACCACCCACCCACCACCCACCACCACCCACCACCCACCACCCACCAACCACCACCACCCACCACCCACCACCACCCACCACCCACCACCCACCACCCACCACCCACCACCACCCACCACCCAGCACCACCCACCACCCACTACCACCCACCACCCACTACCACCCACCCAGCACCACCCACCCAGCACCACCCACCCAGCACCACCCACCCAGCACCACCCACCCAGCACCACCCACCCAGCACCACCCATCACCCACCACCACCCACCACCAACCAGCACCACCCACCACCCACCCAGCACCACCCACCCACCACCCACCACCACCCACCACCCACCACCCACCAACCACCACCACCCACCACCCACCACCACCCACCACCCACCACCCACCACCCACCACCCACCACCACCCACCACCCAGCACCACCCACCACCCACTACCACCCACCACCCAGCACCACCCACCACCCACCACCACCCACCACCACCCACCACCACCCACCACCCACCACCCACCACCCAGCACCACCCACCACCCAGTACCACCCACCACCCAGCAACACCCACCCAGCACCACCCAGCACCCACCCAGCATCACCCACCCAGCACCCCCCACCACCCCCCATAGCCTACATAGTGCAAGACCCGCTTGGAGAGTGCTCATTTTTTCAGAAAAGGGGGGGGGGGTGGTGAAATTCTACACAGAGCAATGAAATAGAGTAAAAGGGCACGCGCTGGTGGTGCAGGCATCGAGGTAGATCTTTGTGTGACATACGGTGCTTGGTGTATGTGTCATGTACCTGCGTATATGTCAGATACCTGCGCCTTGCCCGCCTATCACCCGCCTACCACACCTCTCCACCCAGCGGGCCCTCCTACAAGGCCATGTGTGTACGCTCTTTATATACTACATCATACAGCCAGACCACAGAAAAGGTGTCCAGTCAGTTCCACCGTTTTACACCAGATGGCATAGCGGTATACATACGTATGCACTACGTTTTCTGACGCAGTTACCTTCGTTTCACCTCGTTTTCAGTGTTATTTACTGCGAAAATGTCCTATATATTTCAAAAACCATACAAGAATTAACTGCAATACAAGGACATATGTTTGTGATTCGGGGGAAAATGAAACAGAAGAAAGGGAAGGGGTTTCTACTGTGGCCGACAGCTTGCACACCTATTCTGTGGAATTTGAATGACACTGTAGTATATATAGAGAGAGACTACACACGCTGATTGAGTTGCCGTTGTGGTGGTGGTATGGCGTCGAGGTAGATCTTTGTGTCACGACCAGTGCTTGGTTGTGTGTGCCAGATACTTGCGCCTTGCCTGCGTATGACACGCCCAACGCAACTCTCTATTATTGGAATTTTTGGCTGAAATCTGACCAGCAGACGTTGTGACGTCATCAGTGTAGGTTATTATCCGGGTTAGTATTAGTATAAGAGAACATTATTTTTCTTACATCTAGGTCTATCTGAGGGTTCGTAACTAGACCAAACTGGACCTCATCCGACCAAAACCCTGCTTTACACACCTTTTATGTGGGTTCTGTCACATAGTCGCGTAGTGTGCCCTGTATAGTATAGGGGGCGCCACGTCAAGAATACATATCAGGCAGTAGCATTGCCTATGTAAAATCTCAAGATATAATTTTACAGGCTGTAGGGGCTAGGGTTATACGGGTTATTATATGACGAGTGCTGTTGGATGCTGTGTTGCGAGCTCAGTCCGAACCCTTCAGTCCGACGGTAGGTGGCGACACCTACTCCGGGCTTGGGGTATGGACAGAGGTCGCTATAGGCTTCCGGTCTGCGTGTGCGCACGCAGGCTGGCTGCCTATATATACCCGGCATCTGACGGTACTCGTCGGTTACTCTGAGCCACGCTGGTGAAGAGACCCCGTGATCATATCGGCTGCTTAGCCTACTGACCCGTTCCGAACTCTATAGGGAGTTCGCACACTTAGTGACTGCTTGTTTAGGTTTACCTGAATAAACCTGATATTGCAACCTGTAACACTTGATCCGAACTGTGTCGACTTTGTTCTTTAATTGATACTCTACCAATATCATAAAGATACGAAAGATCGTTTATTACACTGGTGCCGTGACCAGTTCTGAGTGAAACGCAGGTTAGCCTGTGCAGTAGCACAGACCTCGGGCTCTGGACGGAGCAGCGAGGTCCCCGGATGAGGCAGCAGCCTTGTCACCGGAAGGGTTAGATGCCAGTTATGAGGCAGATACCCATAGCAGGGCGAATGTTCCATCCGGAACAGACGCAGCACGAGGACCCAGGGGTCCTACCATAATGAGCCGCTCATTAGAAGAAATGAACTTGTCCTTGTTCAATGTGGGTGGGTCAAGCTCAGCCGCGCCGACTCCGAGGAGGTTTACCCTCTTGCAGGAGCGTCGCTTTGACGACAT
This sequence comes from Harmothoe impar, assembly GCA_947462335.1. Lineage (NCBI taxonomy): Eukaryota > Metazoa > Annelida > Polychaeta > Phyllodocida > Polynoidae > Harmothoe > Harmothoe impar. Next base: position 6,990,582 of record OX381716.1, on the reverse strand, counting down.
GAGAGAGGCCCGAGTGCAGGAACGTGTACAGATGGCTCAAATGGAATTGTTAACCATTCAGAAGCAATCCAATGAATGGAAGAGCAGTCTGATTGCATTGGAGGGTGCAGTCACACACCGAGCTTCCAAAATCAAGGAAAAGGACGCAAGGCTGTCTACCTTGTTGGAGGAGAATGAGAAATTGGTACAATCTCTCAGCAGAGTCCGGTCGGAATACGATCAGAAAGAGGCGGACCTACGAGGGATCCGGTCCGAGTTTGTCGAGGCAAACACAGAGCTGAACCATATTTGCGCAGCCCGAGACGCTGTAATGCATGAGGCAGAAGGGGCCCGATCAGCCATTGTTCGGGACACAGAGGACTTACAGGAGGTCCGCCGAAGTCTATTGACAGAGTGTGACATTCTGAAAGCGAAAAGAACTGCTTTACAGCAGTTTTTATCAGAAACGCGAGAGAGTATAAAGGACAACAGTACCTCTTTCGCATCTGCGAACAATGGTAGTCCGGAAGGCCTCCATTACATGAGTTTTACCGACACTCCCAATCAGCCTATGGGACGTGGGGTAACCATGGAACCTGCCTTGTCAACCTCAACACCAGGACGACCCTTCGGACGACCCCTCGGAGTTGGACGATCCAGGGGCAGAGGCAGGGCGAGTGATTACTCACCGAGGGTGGGGATCGGTGGTATCCGTCCGATACCAAAACAGGTATTCGCAGCCCCGACCGGTCTAGCCTCAGTCGGTAGGGGAAGACGATTGTCCGAGTTGGTTCGGAGTCCACGATCACAGTTGAAAGTGGACGAGCAAGAACTCGACGCGGAACGCTTGAAGAAAGCGGCCGAGCAGGATAAGGCGGCGAAAACCGATCTGACTCCTTCAAGTTTGTTGCAATGGCGAGAGTGCCAAGCAACCATATTGTTCCAGGAACAGAAAAACTTGGAAATAGAAAGGCGAGACGTGTATCGCAAACAGCAGGCTGCCTTGGAGCAGCAGCAGAAACGAATGAAGGAGAACGCGGCCCTCGCAGAGGAGTTAGCGGAGCAGGAAGCGGCGGTTCTGAGGGCTCGAAAGGAAGGGCTCCGAGCCGCCGGAGAAGCTGCTAAAGCTAAATTGGAGAAAGCTCAGCAAGAGGAGGAGGTTGAGAAGCAGGCCAAGGAATTGGAAAAGGAGAAGTCAGAGCATCAACGATCGCTTGCTCTGGCCCAGCAGTGTCAGTACATGACTGATCAGGAGAAGAACTGGTGGTTCGGACAAGGCGTGGACCCCACTACGGACTTAGTGTCGTATGGGACCTACCAGGCTTTTCTGGACAGACAGAGTAGCATACCAGCTATGGGCGCTACTCCAGGGGCGACTCCTGGTACGAAGAGCCCGAAGAAGGCTCCGAGACGAACAATGCTGAGTACAGAATTGCAAGAATTGTACGATACGAATCCCGCCATAGCGGGGATCGGATTGCACAATGTCGGTGCGGAAAAGGACGCGACAGCATCCATTTCTAAATGTCTGGCGATAACCTCTAAAATTAGAGGTTCGTCCAACGCTGCTAGACGCATAGCCAGCGAGCCATTTCCCTACTGGCAGAAGAATTCGTGGGAAGATTGGTTGGGAGCCACCGTTGAGGATATAAACCTCAGTGGGTGGGACCAACAGGATGCAATCCCGTACGTGTGTAAGGGATTACGCATGGGAGATGGTCTCATGGCCGTTGAGCAGTGGAAGGAGGATTGCGGACCTCGCGGTACTTTCAAACAGCTCGTAGAAATCGGAACCATCCTGTACGGAGATTCCGCTCGGATTGATCCGATGGTCGCTTTTAAGAAGCGCGTGCAAGGCAAGAACGAAGCTCCGAGGGTCTTCGGACTTGCATTGATGAGACTCCTGAAGAAGGTACACCCTGCTTCAGGAATCCACGATGCCTTATTTTCTAAGGAATTGTTCTCTCAGTTCGTTGCCGGACTGAGAGATCCTGACATACAACAAACGGTGTATGACACGTGGAGAGCAGATACGTCACTAGATGACCTTTTTAAGGCCATCGACATACATGCTCTCAAAAAGTCACTGTTAGGGGACCGGATGCCTACCCGGGCCTCGGCCATTATAGAATGTTCTCCGGAACAGTCTGATGGTTCGGGCAGTGATGAGGAGGGGGCTATAGCTTCAGCGGCTCAGTTCAAGAGGAATGGGAATTCCTCTAAACCGCCGTGGAAGAATAAGAAGCCGGAAGGGGGTGGGAACCCCCCTCCAAAAAGGGAGTCATCGGATCCGAAGGTTCCGATGATGGACGCAGCGTTTTTCACATCGCTGTTTGAGAAGATGACGACTTCCATTCAGGGGGCTACCCAGCCTAACAGAAGGAAGATCAATCGGAGGACCGCTAAGTGCTATAGGTGCTTAGAGATCGGTCACTTTGCTGCGGAGTGTACAGCTCCGAGTCCGAAAGTTCCCGGAAAGGAGGGAAACTAGAGGGGGTAGTCCGAAAAGGCGAGCGGACAACCCCTGCAGATGAAGTACGCCAACATACCAGAGAGGTAGAGCCTAGTGAAATTCAGAAGACAGGAAGGGAATCAGGGGTGGCTTCGAGCTTTAGGAGCTCGGATGCCGGCCTGATTAACATTCCAGTCCATCAGTTGCCCGGCAATGAGGCAGGGAGGCCCATTACGGATAGGAACGAGGAAGTTGCGGCTGTCACAGACACCGTGTGGGTAGGGAGTACCCAGCTTTCCCCGGATCATCCATGTTTCGACCATTTGAAGAAACATGGCCTTGATCTGGCTGCTCCGAAGGATTTCAAACGCTTCACTGTAAACCCGTCTCCGCTGGGGGGGAGGCGGTGGTATGTGTCTGTTACTGTGGCCGGTAGGGCGGGCGAATTTTTAGTAGATACGGGAGCTAGCCACTCCTTTATCTCCTCCAAATTCTATGCTCTTATGCCGGACAGTCGTGATAACTTCAAAACGAGGGTAAACGCCTGTTCGGCCGATGGGTCGAGTATGCAGACGTATAGGCGCGCGTTCATACCTGTCCGAATTGGAGGGAAGGAGTATGTGGCTTCTCCCACCATTGCGGATATTGCAGACGACGGTATACTGGGGTTGGATTTTTCGGCGTTGTATGACGCGGTCCTGAATCCTGGTACAGGGGTACTCCGAATAGAGCACCCGTACCGTGCGGTGGAGCAATGTGTGCTCCGACAAGTATCGACAGTGGCAACGGTGGTCCAAACTGTTAAGATTCCTCCCGGACAGACGTGTGACGTGCTGGTCCGAAGCAAGGGGCTTAGGAGAGAGGAAGAAGCAGTTGTGGAACCGGATGTGGCCATGTTGGGAAGCATCGGTTTGACAGGCATGGATACCCTCGTGGGGGATGGTGCTTGGACCGTGGTGCCGGTTTCTAACCCCGGGTTGGAACCACAGTATCTTAGGAAAGATACAGTGTTGGGGAAGGTGTTCACCAGTGAGGCCGTAGTGTCCGCTGGACAGGTGAGCATGAAGGGGGACCCTTCTCCGACCCCTTTGAGTGAGGGACTCGAGAAAATGATATCCGAAACGGATCTGACGGATCGGATGGATCTCGACTCTCTAAGGAGGCTGGTAGTGAAGTATCAGGATGCATGGCAGGTGGAGGGGGAGCCGTTAGGCCGAACCGACAAAGTGTTGCATTCTATCAATACTGGAGATGCACAGCCTTTCAAAATGCCTTACCGACGTTTGCCGTTGGGTAAGAAAGCTGTTGTTGAAGAACAAGTGAAAACCATGCTGGAACAGAAGGTGATAGTGCCTAGCACTAGTCCCTGGTCCAGTCCGGTTCAGATGGTTACTAAAAAGGATGGGTCTATCCGATTTTGTATCGATTATAGACGCCTGAATGGAGTAACCAAGAAAAATGCATATCCTCTCCCCCGAATTGATGAGACTCTGGACTCGCTGGGTGGGAACCAATGGTTCTGCACCCTTGATCTGCAGTCCGGGTATTGGCAGATCGGGATGAAGGAGGAGGATAAAGAGAAGACGGCTTTTACGAGTCACATTGGACTGTATCAGTTTGAACTGATGCCTTTCGGGTTATGCAACGCCCCGGCCACATTTGAGGCTATGATGGAAACTCTGTTGAGTGATCTATTGTGGCGCAAGTGCTTGGTATACTTGGATGATGTCATTGTCTTCGGCAAGACGTTTGAGGAGTGTGCGTTGAACCTCGGAGAGGTGTTGGAACGAATTCGGTCCAATGGCTTGACATTAAAGCCAAAGAAGTGTGAACTTTTTCGGAAGTCCATGGTCTATTTGGGCCGGATCATCTCCACCGAGGGTGTGCAGGCTGATCCGGCTAAACTGGAGACTGTGGAGACTTGGGAAGTTCCAAAAGGACCAAAGGATATCAGATCCTTTCTAGGGTTCTGTTCCTATTACAGGGACTTCATCCCCGGGTTCTCGAGGGTGTCTCAGCCGCTTCAACGGTTGAGCCATTGGACTCCGGGGAGGAAAAAAGAACCCTTCCCATGGGGGATGGAACAGAATGCAGCCTTCAAAGAGATTAAGGCGTTATTCCGGACCACCCCGGTGCTGAGATACCCTACGGAGAAGGGGCATTTCATCCTTGACACTGATGCGAGCAATGAGAGCATCGGGGCCGCATTGTCCCAAATCCAGGACGGAGTAGAGGTCCCGTTGGCGTTCGCTAGTAACAGTATGAACAAGGCACAGAGAAATTACTGTACTACCAAGCGAGAGTTGCTCGCAGTGGTGGTATACACGAAGAAGTTTCGGCACTTCTTATATGGAGGGAATTTCACACTTCGTACCGATCATTCGGCCCTCAGGTGGCTCCTTAATTTTAAGGATGCGGAGGGAATGATTGGTCGATGGTTGAATCACCTCAGCGAGTTCGGACTGGAGAACTCTCATATCCAGCACCGAGCGGGCACGAAGCATATTAATGCTGACTGCCTAAGTAGACGTCCGGTACGCCGTTGTGTGCGTCCGGAGTGTGGGGATTGTGGTGCTCACAATGCTGTGGTAGCGAGTGTGCGTTTGCCTTATGATGGGTTGTTGCAAAACCTGTTGGATTGGTCCACCGACACTATAAGGACGTACCAGATGGCCGATCCTACCATAGCACGACTGAGGGAGCTTGTCCCTACTGGGGTCTGTCCAGTGAGACCCGAAATATCGCTGGAAAACCGTGAAATGCGACGTTTCTTGGCACAGTTCCATGAACTGGAGGTCCGAGACTCGTTGTTGTGCAGGTGGAAGACTTGTCCCGGAAAGCGGAGGGTATTACAAATGGTAATCCCTGCTGCCATGAGGAAAGACATCCTGTACTACTGCCACGGCCATTCCACTAGTGGGCATTTCGGAAAGAAACGCTCTTTGGAACGGCTGAGTCGGAGATATTACTGGCCCGGAATGTCTGGCGACCTTTTGAGGTGGATAGAGACATGTCCGGCATGTTGTTTAGGCAAGCCTGGTCCTGGACTAGGGAAATTGCCACTGCAGCAGGAACTATTCGGGGTGAGATTTGCTCGAATAGCCATGGATATTATCAGTGGAGTGAAACCCACTCCAAAGGGTAATACGTGTATGATGGTAGTCTCGGACTACTATACCAAATACACCCGAGTATACCCACTAGAGGATCATACTGCTGCTACTTGTGCGGAAGCACTAGTGAAGGGGTGGATCCTCCATCTGGGGGCTCCCTTGATGTTACATAGCGATCAAGGGAGAGAATTTGAGTCCAAACTTTGGGCAGCTATGTGTCATCAGTTGGCTATATGCAAAACTCGGACCAATCCGTACCGACCACAGTCCGACGGGCAGGTGGAGCGGTTCAATCGGACCTTGATCCAGGTTTTGAAGCCGTTAGTGAACTCCCATATGGATGATTGGGATGATCAGTGCGAATTTGTGGTACATGCGTATAACAATACGGTCCACACTTCGACTAATTGCACACCAAACCTCTTGGTGTTCGGAGAGGACTTGATCATGCCGGCGGATTTGGTATTCGGGGTGGTAGGGATCAGTCCAGAAGCACCATGTACGGTGCTATTTGTAGAATCTCTACGAGAGAGGTTCAAATTTGCCTACGAAACAGTTAGGGCTCATTTGCTCAAAGCTGCGAATTGGCAGAAGGTAGGTTATGACACCGGATTGAAGTTGCGACGTTTCGTGGTGGGGGATAGAGTAATCCGCCTACACGAACCGCTCTGCAACGTCAAGCTGGCGAATAACTGGGATGGACCACACACCGTGGTTAAATGTATCAGTCAGACGACTGTGTTGATTCAGTCCGAAGCAGGGCGCATCCGGACGAGCCATGTGGCTCGGTTGCGTGCTTGGGCTGGAAGGGAGCTCACCCCGGAAACGGAGGTGGAAGAGGGAACTTCGGAGGCGAAATTTGTACCTTTGGAAGGGGTGTCAGCGGATACCCCTAAGAGAGTGGTACGAAAGAAACCTCAGAAGACCGTGAAAAAGAAAGTCTCGGCAGGCGAAGGAAGAAGGGCCCGGAAAACTAAAATCAAGGCTGGAATTTTAGTTAAGAACGAGAGTCCTTCGGCCAGGTTACGAGAGGTGAACGGGAAACCCGTTCGGCGAAGCCCAAGGCTGGTGGCCAGAGGGGCGGTAACCTAGCTTGTTTACACAACGAGTGTGGTGTCCTGTGTTGTTTTATATGTTATATGTGTGCTACCAACAGGGGCGCTCAGAGTTGAATAGAAAAGAATATTGGAGTGCTCCCCGAGGGTGGTGGACGGATAATCCGGTGGGGTAATCTTCGATTTCCCATATTAATCCACTAATACTCCTGATGAACTCTTTATTCGAAGTATATTTTGACTTTTGCGAGCCGCCTACGTGGCAGTGTGATCCCCCGAGCCCGAGTTGCGGGCGGGAAAGGTCGTGACCTGATTAATCGATAATTGGGTCACACCGGGTAACGGGATCGCGTCCAATCACGCGAGACGCTGCGCATGCGCTTTGTTTTAAAAACAAAAGCGAGGGAACGCCATATTGATTTTGGGGCTCACCCGGATCAATCGTGCGTGCGGCAGCAGCGGAGAAGTCGGCGTTTTTGGGCAACTAGAAGAGTAGAAGAGTGATAAAAAGAGTAGGAACTGTGAGTACTCTTTCCTGGTCCGTCTAAGACAAAGAGGGAGACGGGGAACTAAGTGTTTCCCCGTCAAACTCCCGTCGTAAGACACTTGAAAGAAGTGAGGATGGCCGAGCAGCAGCTCCGCCAGTCCGAACTCTCCGGTCACTCCGAGGTGGCATCCGCCACCGAGGAGCACATGGACGCTCAGAGCCCCAGTGGTGATGAGCTCAGTCAGACTCTGTCGGAACTACGAGTGGATCCGGCCGTGTCACCGATTCGGAAGTCTCCGTCACCCGAGGGTAGCGAGGACTCCGGAATGTTGCGAGGGATCGCCTACAGTGCAGTAGAATCGAACCCCTCCGAGTCGACTGGACATCTCTCTCGGATGTGCAGTCTAAGTATTTCGCCGAGCCTCAAGAAGACAGTTACCAGGAAACTGTCTATGGGAGGCGACAGCGACTCCGACACTGCACGTCCGAGGACGCGCGGTGGCAAGGGTGCTACCCGAGATCGGTCCCGGTCGGCCGATGGCAAGGTTAGTACCAAGGCTCTCAAACACGCAGGTGTTGGAAAGAAGCCTCTGGGGAAGGACGAGCCTAAAAAGCCCGATCCGAAGAAGCCTAGTACCCAGGGTACTAAGAAAGCGGATCCGAAGGTTGCCACTGCCACAGTAACCAAAGATTCGAAGACGGTCACTCCCAAGGCTCCGACTCCAAAGGTGCCAAAGGAACAAAAGAAAGCTGATCCGAAGCCATCGGCTAAGGATCTGAAGAAGAAGGGACAGACGTCCGGCAGCAGTCAGGCTGTCAAGACTCCGGGCCCTCCTAAGTCAAACATCCCGATCCCTAGCAAGGAGAAGGATGCTGGAAAAGCAGTTGGAACGTCAGCTGCTCCGACTTCAGCCGTGGATGTGTTGTCCTTCTCGCGAGGGTTGGACAACAGCTCTGCAGTGGCCGCGACGGCCGCAGCCATGGCTGGTACGTCCGGGCACGGGGGAGCTCGTCCGAAAACGACAACTCACCCATCCGACACTAGGACTGAGGAGGCTATGGATGCATCATCCGCAGCTGAAACGGTCCGAGTTGTGCAGGAGGTGCTGTCCGGCATCACCTTCCAGCTACCTGCTCCAGTGGGCCAAAGAAAAGAAGTCCCCGTTCGGGTGGAGACGCCTCCGCAAGGAGCAGCCCCCGTCCGAGTGGAGACTCCTCAACAGCAAACCGAGCCCCGTCTGGAGCCATCCACTATGGATACTTCTGCTGAGGCCGGCAAGCTGGACCAAGCCGCAGGCGGTGGTCCAGGTGGATCGGGGGTACCAGTAATCCCCCCAGTCCAACATGAAGTATGGGATAAGGAGGACGCCGACGTCCCATCCCTGCTACGAGGAGCCATCATCGCACAGATGAGCAAGGATGAGATCAGGTCATTTGACTTGATCCAGATGAGAACCTTCCGGGGGCTGGACATTCTGTCCGACCGGTTCCCGACCTGGTTCCCGGCCCACGTGACGGCTGCAATGGAAGGCTTCAAAGACCAAGCTGCTAACGCTCGCTTGGTTGCTGAGACTGAAGGGCGCCCCGAACTACTCGCGGCCCTTGAATACGACCTGCAAACCGCAGAAGAATTCAAGGTCGTGCATAATCGGAAGGAGAAAAGGCGACATCTGACGCCAGCCATGAGGCTGGCCCGGAATATGGAGAAAAAGACTAACGAGTCTATTCTTAATGATACTCTGGAGGACGAGATTGTCCAACAGAGCACAGCTGCTACTAGAACTGCTGACACTAGTAAGATGGAGAAGGCCAGTCGTAGGCATCAATACCTACGAGAGACCATTCGGTTAACATCTCTGAATGCGGGTCAGTCCCCTGAAGAGGTGGATGAAGTTCTGAAGGGATTGGACAAGAATACAATCCCGGACAACGAACTACAGCTGTTGGTCCGGAATGCCCTCCGAGCCAACGCCGCTAGTGGGTTTCATTTCTTTAAACCCATGTGTATAAATGACTGTATTAAAGATAAGCGGTCATCAAAGCTTCCGGAGGAGGTGGGGCCCGACGGTCTCTCCGACGACGAAGAATGGATCAAACCTGATCCTTTAGACAAGTCGGTACAGCTGTACCACTTCGAATTGCTGGAGAAGGTCCGGACTGGTAGCACCAAATACCATTCGCTCCTTCAGAAGGCAAAGTTGGCGTGGGCAATGTCTAGATGGCATTCATTTAGTAAGTGCCCATTCAAAGCTTGTCAGGACATCGACGAGACCCTGGAGAAACCCCGAACTTGGCCTACCAAGGTTCGGTATGCCAGACATCTTACCCGCTTTCATGTACGTCATCTCATGCGATATGACTGCCTGAGTGTGGGTTCGAAGGGCAGCAAGGGTTGTCCGAATGGGGGTCTGTTCTACACCAGAGCAGATACCATTCGACACCTTGCCAAGTTCCATGGCTTGGCTCTGGAGACCGCAGCGGAACGCATTCAGGCCGCTCACGCAGAAGTCTACTCCCATTTCGGGACCACGGTAGACAAGAATGACAACCTCGAGGTGGATTTTGGCACCAACGAGAAAGGGAAGGTGCGGGTATTCTACAAGGTAAACCCGGACCGCACGTATCTCCATGTACCGGAGGGCGAACTCTACGATGAATTCGAAGAGTATCAGCAGCGTACCAGTACGCGGAAGCGGCGAGCTCCGAGAAAATCCGACGGATCCTCGGAGCCCACCGATCCGAAGAAACAGAAAACGGACGAAAGGCAGTCCGTTATGGAGAAGGCAGATCCGGGGTACAAAGGACCGGCATTTACCTCTCGCACGACTGACTGGAAGTCGGGCCCCCAGGGCAAGCCACCTCGGCCAAGTCCGGAGGATCCGAACTCCAGTACGGGAGGGGCGTTCGTTGACGAATTCCCCAATATAGATTTGGTTCCGGGAGCAGAGTCACAGACTCTCACCCAGACGGGGAAGACCAAGGCTTCGGTGAAGCAAAAGCCGAAGCCAACACAGACTCCGGATCCCCCTCAGGAGGCTCCGGAGGGGCACCATGTCTTACGACTAAGGGGCCCTCCCTCGTTTCCTCCCGCCGACTTCAAGTCCTACGAAGCCGGACAGGAGGCCTTGGATCGGTGGCAGGATAACTTCCACCGATTACTATCTGGCTTAAGTCAGGAGGTGGCGATGTTGTCGCTGGACACAGTGCATCATCTCCACCGGAGTGAAGTCGCTACTCAGAAAGCAGCGGCCACGGAGTCGGTTCAGGAGGAGCGTGAGAATGCTCGGACTGAGCGAGTTGCTGCTAAATCCGAAAGGAAAAAGCAGAAGCTGGCAGTCAAGAACGCCGAGGAAAAACTGGACCACGAACGTCGGAGGTTCAGAGACTATTTCGCGCACGAGATGCACGAATGGGATGGGACTCGTGCTCAAATCGAGCTCTGGCTCCAGGAGCTGACTCTGGCGGAAGCTGAGTCAGACTCTGATGATGAGGAGGCTGCGGCCCAGTCGAGTCCTAAAGACGACTCGGAGTCCGGATAGGATTATCCTATCTTAGGACCCGATCAAGAAGAAGGGGGGGTATTTTAAATATACCAACCCTACATGTGAAAAACACTCTATTATAGGGTGTTCAAGGATCCGGACGAGAAGAAGCGGCAGGCTGGCTACGCAAGGAGTCAGTCTGCCAGGCAGAACGGACGGAGGAGGACGAGGAGATCCGGAGAGAAACCCACAGCTCGGGACAGGAGTACACTACCACCATGGATCTGATACGAGATGTTTTTTTTTTATAAACTATATATATCAGGACCGAGTGCTCCTAATTATAAGTCCGAAGATCGCCTGGAGGCAGGACTTGGAATTTTTGTTTATATATACTACTATAAGCTCCCGAGCATGAGCTATGAACTTTCTCGTTCCGGTTAGTAGGAGCTGAATGAAGTAGGTTCTGAAAGCCGGGCGGAATGCATCATCATCAACAGAGGATCCGGATCTTCGCTATAAAATCACGTATGATATCTTTTGTAATAATACTTTAATATGTTTCTAAAAACCTTAAGAGAAGTGATAGTGTTTATCACTTATAAAGTATTATTCATTACGAGTGTAATTAGCTCGGGGTCTTGAAGGGACGAAATTTTTTACTGTGATATTGTACTTTTTCAAGTGTTGTGTATACTATATGTATAGATTAACTCCATCTATCCTAGGGAATGGGGCGTAATTTTAATTACGATCTATATGTGTAGATATGTGTGTAATTAATACCTTTTTGTGTTCAACAGTAACGTCATATTGTTTGTAAGGTATAACTTTAATAAACCCCTAAGGTGGTATTTATAAGATAATGCCAGTCCGAAGTGTTTTCGGACTATAACCTTAATTATTTACCTCCCGGTTATTATCTGGTAGGGGGTAGTGTAGGGGCTAGGGTTATACGGGGTTATTATATGACGAGTGCTGTTGGATGCTGTGTTGCGAGCTCAGTCCGAACCCTTCAGTCCGACGGTAGGTGGCGACACCTACTCCGGGCTTGGGGTATGGACAGAGGTCGCTATAGGCTTCCGGTCTGCGTGTGCGCACGCAGGCTGGCTGCCTATATATACCCGGCATCTGACGGTACTCGTCGGTTACTCTGAGCCACGCTGGTGAAGAGACCCCGTGATCATATCGGCTGCTTAGCCTACTGACCCGTTCCGAACTCTATAGGGAGTTCGCACACTTAGTGACTGCTTGTTTAGGTTTACCTGAATAAACCTGATATTGCAACCTGTAACACTTGATCCGAACTGTGTCGACTTTGTTCTTTAATTGATACTCTACCAATATCATAAAGATACGAAAGATCGTTTATTACACAGGCTATTTCAGTCACACACAGGGCGTATTTGTATGGTACAGGGGGCGCCACCCCAACAACACCTATCAGCCAGTACTATTGCCTATTTAAAAACTCATAATATAATTTCATAGGCTGTGTGAGTTACACACGGCACTTATTTGTTTTGTCTCCGCTCAAGTACCCAGCCTGTTTTCTTTTATTGAAATTTGTGGCTGAAATCTGACCAGCAGAATTCAGCTTGCAAAAATTGTCTCCGCATCAAGTCGACTTGGCTCACCATCGGTGGACCAATATCGCCAAGAGTGCGAGGAACAGGCGCAGAATCAGCATGCTCCACCTACACAACATGCAATGTGAGGTGGAGCCCAACACACAACATGCAATGTGAGTTGGAGCTTGCCGAGTGTTGGTGGTGTCCGGTCCTATATCTTCTGGCAACATCCAGACATGGGGTGTTTTACATCAGGCACGCCCTAAAGCTAGGATTTACAGTGTATTTTTAGTTCCTGTTTCAACAACAGTCCAACAGAATAAAAGAGCAGTACATGGTGTCCTTTTTGATGAAATACATCAGGTCTTGTGAACTTTATTTCCTCAAATACCAGATGTTTTCTGACGTAGAAGCAACTTGCCAGTCATATTTCCCGCGTGGAGCTCAAAATATACCTGTCGCCACCATGTGGCAAAAATTGGTATCAACCCCAGTTTCCACACCAGGTGGCGCATCTGGTGCGTTTTGGTTTACTTTGTGTTTGCGTCTGCACGTCTTCTGCTAAAACAGCATCACAATACCTAACAATTCACATGTTGGCCGTACATTTAGTATCAAAATACATCATTTTCTCTACTGCACTGCTATGATAGACAAGAACACTTGGTTAGTGTCAGAGTTAACTGAAAATCAGTCATTCAGTTGACGCACTGCTTTTTACACCTCTCCTGTGGGTTTTTGTTATCAATAAGAAAGGGAAGCAGTGTCAGTTTAGTTACTTACTTGGTGGGCCTCACCGCCCACCGCCTTCATCACATTTGTGGTGATTTCTTGTCGTCTTACCAGGATGGCTTTGTCAAGCCATCCACCTATTGCTGCTTCCCCATCAAGATAGTTGATGTCTTGCGGGACAGAGAGCTAATTTTTTTTAAGGCCTAGACTGTTGAGTTTAGGCCGACCAGAAAAATAAAAATAACTCTCCTATTACAATCCTTACTCAAGTCAATAAATTTGTTTATTCATTAGTTACAGGGGAGTGTGTGTTGGGGGGGGGGCAAAGATTATTCACCCTTCCCTGGGGGGGGGTTAAAATTGAATCCCCTTTCTAGCAAAAAGGTCTGCGCGTCAGTATGGTTCAACCCGGGACACAAGAGCTCAAAATATACAAGTCTCTCCACCATGTGGCAAATATTGGTATCAACACCAGTTTCCACACCGGGTGGCACTTCTGGTGTGTTTTGTTTACTTTGTGTTTGCGTTTACACGTCTTCTGCTAAAACAGCATCACAATACCTAACAATTCACATGTTGGCCCTACATTTAGTATCAAAATCCACCATTTTCTCTACTGCACTGCTATGATAGACAAGAACAGTTGGTTAGTGTCAGAGTTAACTGAAAATCAGTCATTCAGTTGACGCACTGCTTTTTACACCTCTCCTGTGGGTTTTTGTTATCAATAAGAAAGGCAAGCAGTGTCAGTTTGGTTACTTACCTGGTGCCTCACCGCCCACTGTATAATGACATACCCATCCTCATATTTGTGGTCATTCATTTAACCACTTATCAGGATGGCTTTGTAGCAGATAGGTAACTTTTATTTTTTTTTAAGGCCTAGACTATTGAGTTTAGGCCGACCAAAAAAAAAAAAAATCACTCTCCTATAACAGTGTGTGTTGGGGGGGGGGGGCAAAGATTATTCACCCTTCCCTGGGGGGGGGGGGGGGTTAAAATTGAATCCCCTTTCTAGCAAAAAGGTCTGCGCGTCAGTATGGTTCAACCCGGGACACAAGAGCTCAAAATATACAAGTCTCGCCACCATGTGGCAAATATTGGTATCAACACCAGTTTCCACACCAGGTGGCACTTCTGGTGTGTTTTGTTTACTTTGTGTTTGCGTGTACACGTCTTCTGCTAAAACAGCATCACAATACCTAACAATTCACATGTTGGCCCTACATTTAGTATCAAAATCCACCATTTTCTCTACTGCACTGCTACGATAGACAAGAACAGTTGGTTAGTGTCAGAGTTAACTGAAAATCAGTCATTTAGTTGACGCACTGCTTTTTACACCTCTCCTGTGGGTTTTTGTTATCAATAAGAAAGGCAAGCAGTGTCAGTTTGGTTACTTACCTGGTGCCTCACCGCCCACATACATAGCCGTCCTCGACTTTATAGTCTCTTGCATACCATGCATTGACTTACTACTTACCAGGATGGCTTTGTAAAGCCATCCAATTTCCATAGTTGCTTCCCCTTCAAGGTAATTGATACCTGAGAGGGCAGACAGCTAATTTTTTTTAAGGCCTAGACTATTGAGTTTAGGCCGACCAGAAAAATTAAAATCACTCTCCGATAACAATCCTTACTCAAGTCAATAAATTTGTTATGTTTTCAAGTCAACAAAACCCCTGTTCTTAATTATAGATCTTCAAGAAATAAATGCCCGCACCAATATCAAATCCAGGTATCATTAGGCAGTGTGTTTGGGGGGTGCTCAAATATCAGACCTGCAACAAATAAATGTTTCCAACCACAACCCTGCATAAATATTAAATCCAGTATCTTCTCAAACAAGTGAGGGCTAGCAAACAGATGTAATCTGTTTGCGCCCTCACTTGTATCATATCATAATAATAAATTGATATTTGCCCTTACTGTTTTATGAGTAAAACTACAGGTTTTAATTGCTGGCTTTTTTCCAATGTTTATGAAAAAGTACCGTATATTCGTTCCCATGAATGTAGAGTTCAGTGTCGGGAAAAGAAGTGGTAGGGAACCATCCTCCGTCCAACCGATTCTAATCATATCATAATAATATTAATTATGTAATTAACACTCAGTTCTTATTGCTTGGGAAAGTAAGTTTATTTCTTAGATAAGGGGAATAAAACAGCTCCCTCATTGAGGTCCTTGTGCAGAGCAGTGTACTGTTAGTACACAGCATTTAACAGAACATTTATGCTTTTCCTCTTCCAAGAAAATGAGTTATATATTCTATTTACTTCATTATGTAATTATCACAAATAGATCAGTATCAGAATATTTTCTAGCCAAAATAGAACATGTTGTAGTTCGCGATTTTGTATCTGCCTCTGATGAGTGCAGCACGTTTTTGGGCAGAACGATCTGAAAATACTGAATACTTTACATCAGACCTTAAAACCAGCTTTCCTGTACCATACCATGGACTAGAGCGATGCATAACCCTTGCCCCATCAGTGTGGCAATATCTACGACTGTGGTTACATGGATAGTTCTTAATGTATGAAGCAGCACGTTTAACATCATAAGCATGCTTATGGTTGCTGTTTACAATGAAGATGTTTCGGTTATATTGTCGGAAGCTCCAAAAACATGCCCCCTTACATGCAAGTGTATGGGGAGCGAACCCACCTACAGCATCATAGGCCACAATGTGCCATAGACGAAAACCATATTTGTCCTTTAGAAACTTTTTTACATGATTCACATAGTCATTATGATTTCTGCCCTTCAGCTGTGCCGATTTCTGACGTACATCTGCCTTGAACTGGTCTGGCCATGCTTTTAGAAGGGCTGTGTCAGCTTTTTGCATGGCATTCCGTACTCGTTTGAGGCGGTCTATCCACTCCTTAGATTCGCCACGGTTAGCCCTGAGGAAGCGTTCTTCAGCTATCTCAATATTGGCAGCCTTGACTATAAGAGACAAAAGCCCCTTCATGAAACGCTGGGTTGCTGGGCGGTGATTCTTTGAGTACACAATGGCTGCCTTAAGCAGGTTCCTACTAAAGATCTGATCATTGCTAACAATACTGTCATACAGTTCAAAGCCTGCATTGTTATACTGAGCATTGTACGTGCGCTGGTAATCCCGTATAGCATCTTTCTTGTTAGGCGCCTTCATGACTTTCATCAGCTTACTGTCAAGCAATCTAATTCTGGACTCAATATCAGCAAATTTGATCTTCACGTCTTGCCATTTGATGATGTGTTTGATTTCTTGAAGTTGGCTTTGTATCTGATCTAGATTCATGTTGACCTGACTAAAGCCCTCAGTAACTGTATCCAGAATACGGGTGTCTTCAGGTTCAAATAAGCCAAGGAAGTCCGACAATAAGGCGAAACCTTTTGTCCAAGTGAGTGCAAAAGGTTCCACAGCATTCATACTCTTGTAGAAATCTCCAGTATTAACCTTCAGGGTTTGAGTGAAGCGTACACCGGCAGCTATTCCTCGGCCCATGGTCCTCAGCTGAGGTATTGTGATTTTCCGAGATTGCGAGCCAGCAAAGAATCCCAGGATGAGGCTGAGAGCCAGCCATCCTGTTAGCTGCATCTTGATACTTGATTGACTCTCTCTGACCTAGAAATAAGTAAAGATTCAGTATATATTATAAAATGCGCACTGATTTCTTTTTTTCAGCATTTTATGTTTCCAGAAACACACAACATGTTTCTGACATTTTTCTAACATTTAAAAAGTTATCTTATGGAATAGTACGGTACAAACCAGATTTTAACTCACACCAGCTACTTCGGCGACTGGATTTTGAAAACAAAGTAGTTCTAGGGGGAAAAACAGTCAACCCTCCGAACAGTCAACCCCCCCAAGATCAGGGACTAAACTCTACCATCTCCGTTACCCTCCATAATAGGATCTAAGGTTTCACTCCAAGGGTGCCTGGTCCCTGGTCAGCCTTTTGATAGGATGACAAATCGTCACCAGAGACGAGATACGGCATTGTCAGTGTGGTCCTGAGGTTGATTATAATCATACCTACCCCCCTAATATGGACCCAAGGAATTCAATGGTTCTATCGGTTTGTTGCTAATACAGCTGGCTGCCTAGCAACGGCTATTTTCATTGCTTATCTGCCTAGCAACACACATTTCCATGGTCCTGAGGTTGATTATAATCATACCTACCCCCCCTAATATGGACCCAAGGAATTCAATGGTTCTATCGGTTTGTTGCTAAGACAGCTGGTTGCCTAGCAACAGCTCTTCTTATTGTTTATCTGCCTAGCAACACACATTTCCAAGCTCCTGAGGTTGATTATAATACTACCTACCCCCCTAACATGGACCCAAGGAATTCAATGGTTCTATTGGTTTGTTGCTAATGCAGCTGGTTGCCTAGCAACAGCTATTCTAATTGTTTATCTGCCTAGCAACATACATATCTATGGTCCTGAGGTTGATCATATCTACCCCCCTAATACGGACCCAAGGAATTCATAGTAACTACCATATTTGAAGTTATATTATCCTCCCACCCTGTTTATTTGGTGCCTTGAATGCCTTGAAGACAGCTGGTTGCCTAGCAACAGGAATTCAATAGCCTCATTCGTTTGTTGCTACGATGGCTGGTTGCCTAGCAACAGCTGTTATAAATTGTTTATCTGCCTAGCAACACACATTTCCATGCTCTTGAGGTGGATTATAATACTACCTACCCCCCTAAAATGGACCCAAGGAATTCAATGGTTCTATTGGTTTGTTGCTAAGACAGCTGGTTGCCTAGCAACAGCTCTTCTTATTGTTTATCTGCCTAGCAACACACATTTCCAAGCTCCTGAGGTTGATTATAATACTACCTACCCCCCTAACATGGACCCAAGGAATTCAATGGTTCTATTGGTTTGTTGCTAATGCAGCTGGTTGCCTAGCAACAGCTATTCTAATTGTTTATCTGCCTAGCAACATACATATCTATGGTCCTGAGGTTGATCATATCTACCCCCCTAATACGGACCCAAGGAATTCATAGTAACTACCATATTTGAAGTTATATTATCCTCCCACCCTGTTTATTTGGTGCCTTGAATGGGTCCCCTTCAAATATACCAACCATGTAGACATTATGTTTTCCTGCAAATGCAAGAAAGACATTTTTTTTACGCTGCAACAACTGCAATTCTCATTGTATATATGGGCCTCCGACTAATCTAATTCAGACAGGGATTGTGCACAAAAATGCACCTCCAAGTGTGTATAATCATCATGCTTATTCATATAACGTCATGGCAATTTATAGTACAGAGCTAGAAAAGATTTTTTCTACCTATGTGTTCTTTACAATTATGACGAATACTCAAATAAATTTGGACAGCATCTATTCCAACCTTTGCTGCTATATGTATATTACAGAGTTACAGTTTGTACAAAGTTGAGGAGCATACTGAGGCAGTATAGTTACCTGGGAGTGTGTTCGTCACGCCCGATGAGCTGGGGTGTGTTTGGTGCTGTCAGCTCCTGCTGTGTGTTTATATGGAGCTGTATCATGCCTGGTGTTTGGGAACCTCTCAGCTGCTGTTACTGACTGACCATTTTCTGACATCAGGGAGTGGCTCGTCAAATCAAACAGGGATGTGTAAATACAGGGTTAAGAAGTAATGTTCCCTCTCCCCCCCAAAAATTAAAAAATAAGAGGGATTAGACATCAGTTATTCAAGATCTATTTTGTTTAGAAATGTGCTGAAATTGTAAATAATGATGGTTCCTTAATAGTACCGTATGAGCCCAGACCAAGGTTCTTGTTTATGTAGTCGTACAATGTGGGTGTGCTGATTGCCTTCAGTCCAAACTATCTGATAACTAAGACTGTGTAACATCACACTCACATGTCCAGCACAATCTAACCCTTTAATAGTGGCATAGTGCATTAATGCATTATGCTCTTGGTTATCATGATGTATGAGTCCAGCCCTGATGGTGCATCATGTCAATCCTATCAGTTGGCATGATGCACCAATGCAGCACTGGAGAGTCACCTGCCGGGGCTGCATGTGTGCATCATGACAACAAATGTCACCATAATTGATACTGGCAGGTAATTTTAAAAAGGCATTATTGACAACTCATTTATTTACAATTGCAAAGGATAGTGTGAATGATTGACTCAGGGGCATGCCACTCTAGTGCTAGAAATATGTTCCAAGGTGGCCGAGGTGCCAAGAGAGTTAAGTTCTGTATTTACCCGACAGATTGACCTTGAAAGTCCCCGTATTTCGTTGAGACCAAATGCAATTACGGTAATCGACGTAATAAGCACCCTCCCCCTATTAAGTGCCCGCTCCCCTTTTTAGGTCATTTTAAGACTAGAACAAAGGATTAAATTTCCAGATTTTGGAGACAAATAAAACTCTTAAGTACTTAAAACGCCATAAACATTTTTTTTATAAGCGCCCGGGGCGCTTATTGCATCAAATACGGTAAATGTAATTATCAGGTATTACAGGAGAAAAAGACCAAATTTGGCAACTTTGGTCAGGTTTCGGCATGACCAAATTGGGCATGACCAAAGTTTGCCAAAGGTGGCCAAAGGTGACAACGATTTGCTGGGAATCCAAATTCCCTCCCCTGCCGTTCCCATATGCCTTTCCCTGCCCATCATCTGCCCTTCCCTGCCTTTCCCTGTCCCTCAAAGCCAAACACCTAGGCCAACCACCTATCATGATGTCACCTCTCTCATCGCCACGTCGCCTATCTCGTCGTCACGTCGCCTCTCTCGTCGTCATGTAAGGATCATAAAAAAATTAGCATTTTCGGTGATTGAACCCAGGTCTTCCCCATTGGAGACAGATACCCTAACCACTACATCATAGCGTCACATGCTGATGTGCATATAAAATGTGTTATACATGTATAATAATGACTCATGTCGCCTCTCTCCTCATGTCGCCTCTCTCGCCATGTCCTTGTGTATGTCGCCTCTCTTGCCATGTCCTTGTGTATGTCGCCTCTCTCACCGTGTCCTCGTGTATGTCGCCTCTCTCACCATGTCACCTCATGCGAATAGCAGATGAGGAGCTCGTGCGAATATCACTGGCGTCCCCCTGGTCAAGGGTTGACATTTATCCCCCCTGTTGATTCCCGTAGTTCTGATGTTAAGGAGTAAGTGGTTGAATTTAACAGGGATGTGTAACTCCCCTCCCTCCATACTACGGGGTTTATAAAGTGTTGTCCCCCTCCCCCCCAAAAAGTGGGATTACACAACAGTCATGCAAAATCAATTTTGTATAGAAATGTATAGGCTTTTGTGTTGTAAACAGATGACATGTTTTACTGTCGCTGTTAGAGGTATTTTTTTCATTGTAAACAAAGATGGTTCCCTCACGTTATGTGGGGAGCTAAGGTTCTTGTAGATAGTAATCTGTCTGGGTGTGCTGAGTGCACTCAGCTACATCTTCTACCACACTCACACATCCAGCAGAAGTTAACCCTTTAATGCATCTTAACGTAAAACGTCACACTTGTGGACTTGTCAAATCAAGTGCTGTTTTCGATTATTCTACCTACAACAACAACAGCAGATATTCAAGATCATATTGGCTTTTAAATCATGAAAATCCGCCCAGAAATAAAGATTTTAGAGCTACATTTGTGGAGATTAGCTGGACAGGATGACTGTGGTACACCCCGCTCAAACCAGCGTGGTGTACCACCGTTGTACGCCCTGCATATGCCGTCGGTAGCTTCAGTGCTTAGCCTATAGGCCCTCTGTATGCTTTGTTATTGTGGGTAGAATAAAGGCACTAATATATCATGCCCTTGGTCGTTATAATGCATGGATGCAGCCCTGGTATTAAAGTAACCCACCAGTTCTAGATTCAAGCATCATACCAACCATATGGACAATCTTTTAGAGACATCTGTCCTTAAAGGGTTAACAAGCACCAAGGCTTTATACGGTAATGGGTCAATTCCAGGACACAATGTGACTACTTAATGAAAGGTCCTATTACTCCTGTAAAAAAGATCTTTTACTAAATTGTATAGGCCTCTAGCTTCTTTTTAACCACTTGTGGTTTCCAGGCCTAACTGCACTTATTAGAACATTGGTACATGATAAGTAGACCAGGGTACTGCGTGACCCGTGTTGTTGTGTTGATAACAGTGTTATCTGTGTGTACTGAGGCGGCTGTCTTAATGTGTATCTGGTACTTACTGCTAAGGTGTGGAAGGGGGGGGGGGTGAGGTGGGTTGCTGTGTCACTTGTATTGTCTATTTCAAAAAAATACATCTTACCCCTTGTTGCCAGCCCTCTTGTCAGTTGTCAATTAAAAAAAAAGGCAATGTCCCTTCTCAAAATTAAGAAAATTAATAGGTCTGGTCCCTTGTTGAATCGTTAATTTAACCTGTCTATGGCCCTCACAGTGCCTTAATGCATAATGTGAGATAGTGAGACCGTAAGGTATGAGTTTAGAGTTTTAATAGCCTTTATTTTCACTTTTGATTAATGAGTACATGAATACTTGACTTGTCAATGTACACAAAAAATCAGGCAGGCTGCTTTTAGGATTGTGCATCCCTGAGTATATATATACCTGAGGTTTCATGGCAGTGTAGTAACTCTAGTTTACAACCCCATGTTGCTAGATCATATTACTACTTATATTTGTTCTCAATTCTCCTTTATTATTGTCTACCTGAAATGTATATAACCAATAGAGGAAGGTGTATGAGGTCACCTGTGCATAGGCTTTAATGCCCCTGTGTTGAGGTGTTTTACAGCAAACGGTTAACCCTGCCATGCTGACCTGAGAGTCCAGATCAACAAGACCAGCCACGTTAGTTCAATATTCTAACAACAGATGGGAACACATATTGTTCACAGTGGTCACCCCTACCACCAGGTCGGCACTGTCCCACCTGACATACCGACCCAATCCGTGGAGAGTTGT
Source organism: Harmothoe impar (assembly GCA_947462335.1). Lineage (NCBI taxonomy): Eukaryota > Metazoa > Annelida > Polychaeta > Phyllodocida > Polynoidae > Harmothoe > Harmothoe impar. The sequence continues at coordinate 6,968,775 of OX381716.1, read as the reverse complement.
CTCTGCCCGCTTCAGCTCTCCCACACTCACCAATATCCTCTGGTGGATAATGGCTGCCACTCTGTTCTAGTCAGGACCAAACATCTGCTGGAGACTGAAGGCTATGTTGGTGAGCTGAAGCCTACAGAGATACAATTCAGACCCACTAATGGAGACATCTATCGTCAATATCTTGCGATAGATTGATACAGACCATGGCATGTACAGCAGGTGAGAGACGTCTTGGTGCTGCCACCTTGGGTTTGTAATCAGCACTAAATACTATGGGCTGTTACGTATCCTACAGCTCCAATTGAGCACAATATTCCAGAGTCAGTGTGGGACAGCGACACCACAAGGGCAATGCAAGGCATATCCATGTCGGGGGACAGTGACCCTAGCCTGCAATTCAATTCTCCCAATTTGCCCTTCTCCAACGACGAAAACAACATGGCGATTCAGCCAGCCGGTCCTACTCCGAGTCAAACGTCGCACATTCAGCAGCTCGCTCGGGGAACGTATCCAACTCAGCCTGCAGCTTTGTTGGATAAGTTTCCCGACCCCACTCGTGAAATACGTCCCCGACGGTATCAATGGTCGTTTGCCTATATATGCAACTGCCATGCTGTTTTGGGTTAGTATATATGTATATGTGTGTATGAATGTATTAGCTGTTTAACCCTTTAAGGGTCACATAGCGAGTCAATGCAGTATGCCCTTCCTCGACATGATGCATGAATGAAGTTCTAGTGAATTACTTGACAGTGCTGTATTAAATAAAGCATCATACAGGACTGATTTACTTTTAGATGATCGACATGAGTCCTGGTGAGTTACGTAGGGCCTCATTCATGCATCGTGTTGACAAATTGCATAACTCATTAAAGCACTAACAAACAGTGGCATTATCTAGGAAAGGAGAGGGGGGGCAGGCAAATGACAGAGGAGGGGGTGGAATCTATTTTGTGTAGAAATTGGCTGAAAACAGGTGAAATGTTTTACCCTGGCTGTTTGAGGTATTTCCCCCCCCCCACCTCCCACTGAGATCAAGGTTATTGTCAATACAGTTATCTGTGTGGGTGTGCCAAGTGCCCAGTGTCTAAACTATCTTATAGCTCAGACTGTGCTATACCATGCTCATACTTCCAGCAGAATTTAACCCTTTAATGCATCAATTTTTTTTTGGTTCAGTGAGTTTACAGAAAACTCGTTTATTTGCATCATGCCCTTGCATCATTATGATGCATAAACACAGCCCTGGTAAGTCCTGCAACCCCCTGTCCTGCTGCACCCCTGGCACAACAGGCATTTTTGACAGGCTGGCGCACTTCCACTGACTTCCAGGCACTTTTGAGAGGGAGGTACCAATTGCTCTGAGTTACAGGCATTGATTATGGTCCGGCAAACTTACAGGCATGTTTCACAGGCTGGCGCACTCCCACTGACTTAGAAGCACTTCTAACAGGCAGATACACTTCTACTGACTTACAGGCTTTTTTGACCGGCAGGCGAACTTCCACTGACTAAGAGACACTTTTAACAGGCAGGTGCCAAATGCTCTGAGTTAAAGACATTTATTATGGTCCAGAAAACTTCCGGGGACTTACAGGCACTTTATATGGTCTGGCGCACTTTCACTGACTTTAAGGCACTTTTGACTGTCAGTCACACTTCTACAGGCACTTTTGACAGGCTAGCACAGTTTAACTCACTGACAAGCACTTTTGATGGTCTAGCACACTTTTATTGACTTCCAGACACTTTTGAAAGCAGATATAGTTCCACTGACGTACAGACACTTTTGATGATCTGGCACACTTCAATTGACATACACTTTTCACAGGCAGGCCCACTTTTACTAACTTACAGGAACTTTTTCAAAGCAGGTGCTAATTGCTCTATTTTCCAGGCACTTTTCATGGTCTGACACACTTCTATTGACTTACAGGCACCTTTGACAGTCAGGCTGTAATTGCTCTGACTAACAGGCACTTCATATGGTCTAGCACACTTCCACTGACTTACAGGCACTTTTCATGGTCTGGCACACTTCCTTTGACATATAGGCACTTTTGATAAGCATCCACACTTCTGCTGACTTAAAGGCACTTCTCACAGGCAGGCCCCCTTATCTAACTCACAGTGGAAGCAGGCGCCGATTGCTCTAACTAACATGCACCATTTTTTGTATGGTACACTTCCATTGACTTACAGGCACTTTTTGCAGGCATGCACACTTTCACTGATATACAGGCACTTATCACAGGCAGCCACACTTCCAGAGATGAACAAGCTATTTTGACAGGCATTTTTTGACACATCCACTGACTTACTAGCACTTTCTGAGAAGCAGGTGCTAATCGTTCTGACATACAGGCAGGTTTTTATGGTCTGGCACACTTCCATTGACTTAGAGCCATTTTTGACAGGCAGGGGCACTTCAACTGACTTAATAGTCAGTTTTGAGAGGCAGCCTCTAATAACTATGATTTACAGCCACTTTATATGGTCTGGCAGACTTCCATTGACTTACAGGCACGTTTCAAAGGCAGGCCCACTTTAACTAACTCACAGGCATTTTTTAGAAGTAGGCTCTAATTGCTCTGACTTACAGGCGCTCCTGAAGGTCTGGCACATTTCCATAGACTTACAGGCACTTTCAATGGTCTTGACCAATTCCATAGAGTTACAGCCACTTTTTAGAAGCAGGGACCGATTGCTCTTACTTTAAGGCACTTTTTATTGTGTGGCACACTTCCACTGACTTACCGGCACTTTTTATAGGCATGCTCACTGACTTACAGGCACCTTTCACATCCTAGCACACTCCCATTGACTTATATGTACTTTTGACAAGCAGCCACACTCACACTGACTTACCGGCACTTTTGACAGTCAGGCTCTAATTGCTCTGATTTATAGGCACTTCATATGGTTTGGCACTTTTCACATCCTGGCATCATTTGAGAAGGGGGCACTTTATATGGTCTGGCACTCTTCCACTGACTTACAGGCACTTTTCATGGTCTGGTACACTTCCACTGACTTACAGGCACTTTTGACAAGTATGCACACTTCCATTGACTTACAGCCACTTTATGTGGTCTGGCACTCTTCTACTGACTTACAGGCACTTTTGATGGTCCGGCACATTTTCATTGACATTCAGGCACTTCTGAAGGTTTGGTACACTTCCATTGTCTTACAAACACTTTTGACAAGCAGCCACACTTCTGCTTACTTACTTGCACTTTTGAGAAGCATGTGTTAATTGTTTTTTACGTACAGGCACTTTTTATGGTCTGTAACACTTCTATTGACTTACAGGCACTTTTGATGGCCTGGTACACTTCCATACACTGAGAGCAATTTTTGACAGGCAGGCACACTTTCACTGAGTAACAGGCACTTCTTATGGTCTGGTACACTTCCATTGACTCAAAGGCACTTTTCACAGGCAGGCCCAATTCTACACACTTACAGTCCCATGTTAGAAGCAGGGGCCGATTTCTTTAACTTACCGGCACTTTCTATTGTGTGGCACACTTCCATTGACTTGTAGGCACTTTTGACAGGCAGGTGCACTTCCACTAACTTGCAATCACTTTTCAAATGGTATATGGTCTGGCACTCTTACACTGACTTACAGGCACTTTTGATGGTCCGGCATATTTCCATTGACATACAGGCCATTTTGAAGGTATGGCACACTTCCATTGACTTGCAGGCACTTTTTTAAAGACTAACAGGCACTTTTGACAGGCCGGCACATTTCCACTGACAGGCACTTTTGAGAAGCAGGTGCTAATTGTTCTGACTTACAGGGACTTTTTATTGTCTGGCACACTTCCACTGACTAACAGGTACTTCTGATAGGCAGGTGGACGTCTACTGACTTACAGGCACTTTTTAGAGGCAAGTGTAGTTCCACTGACTTACAAGCAGTTTTTGATGGTCTGGCACAATTCCAGGACTTACAGGCACTTTTGACAAGCTGCCCAATTTCCACTGACTTAGAAGTACTTTTTACAGGCTGGCACACTCACAGTGATTTACAAGCACTTTTGACACTTTTAGCGGCAGGCTCTGATTCCTCTCAGTTACAGGCACTTCATATGGTCTTGCACACTTCCACTGACTTACAGGCACTTTTGATGGTCCGGCACACTTCCATAGACTTACAGACACTTTTCACAGCCAGGTGGAGAAACAGTAGTTAGCAGACACTGTGGTGTTTTGTGGGGACCAATTGTGAAGGTAGGCTGCCGAAAACCTGTATTTCATAGATACCGTGATGGCAGGGTGTGAACATAATATGATGTCGACACTTTCTAGCCTGTGGACAAAACAGAACACGACGGCATGGACAGGGGAAGGCAGCAGTTATAGACTGTATGGCAACCAATAGATAGTCCTGACAGATTCATAGGTTAATAGACAGGGGTTGGCAGGGGAATGGATAGATAAACAGAGAGTTTGGCAGGGAGAGGATAGCCACATACCTAAAGAGATGGACAGGGACAGGGATAGTCCTACGTGCAGAGATGACAACAAGAAAAATGTGGCTTTGACCACGGTCGGGTTTGCTCGCTATTTAATTGAAAGGGGGGACAGGGGGGACAGGCATGGTTACCGGTTGATCCCCAAACTCTTTCTGTGTCTAGTAGCTGTCTTGAATGTGTATGAATGAAAAAGTAGTGTGAACATATACATGACATCTATCACCAATATGCCAGGTAGGAGTAACCCCATACTGAAATGCTATTTGTCAAGTAAAGCATGTTGAGACTGTGTCTAGATGTCTTTAAATTATGGTAGTACTAGTATAACTTGCTTTGCACTACTTGCAGGCAATGTATAACTTCATGAAGATGACAGTGCATTAATAAATCATAGACAGTCCAGAAAAGGTTAGTCAGATGAAGTCAAATAGACTGTAACTGGTGATATGGGGAGGGATAAGCAAGGCAGGGGTTAGTCAGGGGTACATTCCTTATGTTGTCTACAAAAAAGTATGATAGTGAGATAGGTAAGCTGACCTTGCTTACAAAGCTCACTGTGGCTCAGACACACCATCTAGTGTAAACTTGCTGAAGTAACACACTCCTGCAGAGATGTATGGGGCCATAGTGTGTCATTAGGTGGTCAGCTGATGGGTGGACAGGACATGGGGTTATGGTCCCATGAGGGGAGTCCTGCTCTACTATTGGCTCTGGAAGGTGGCGCCAGGACTATGGAGACAAGGCTCAGGTTCTGGTACTCACATGGACTCACATGGAGGTCAGAGGTAGGACATTAACAGTCCTGCCATGAGATAAAGTGGGGCTGACGGGCCCCGGGCAGGACAGGTTGAGGAGAACCTATGTAGCAACACAATCAGATAAAAGTAGTGCAAAGATTTCTGTGTGTTTCCTGTGTTACACATAATCTCTCGTGGCCAGTATAGTTCAAGTTCAAGTTAATCATTGTTTATTGCTTCTTCATCTTTACATATGATCGACCTTCAGCAACCCGGGTATTGGTCAGGACCCGTCATACATTCAAGCATTCCATGACATAAAATAAGTTGATCGCTCACATCTGCGGTGCATTACATTTGATAGTTTTAAATACTAGAGACCTGTATGCTATTGTTTGATACAATATTGATCAGTCAGTTGTAAACGACTATTGTAACACCGGTATATGCTAGTTACTACACCTGGCTATTCACAGGATATTCCATATACTACTGACCGGGGTGCAACAGCTACCTCCGTGTTGAACAATAAATTTCATACTTAATATACCAGGTGTATACTTGTCTTTGTTATTCAGAATTGGTACATAGATATCATACTGCTATAAGTAATATCAAATTACAAGGTTATTATATAAACATTGCCGTATATCTTTGTGCTAAGACAATTGATACATATAATCATCACCCCTTTAATTCACACAGGTAGGACCAGGTTTACTAAGTTGTCTAATTATCTTTGTATTTCCTTGATTGCCCTCACAGGAGGGTATAGAACTCTCACGTTCTAAGTCTGTTCTAAGACCAGTTTGTACCCCTGAGCTTACGACCTAAGTTTGAGGAACCAGGTATCACAATCTCTTCTTGCATTGAAGATAGGAACTGACGAGGCCCCTCGGGGGGGGGGGGGGGGGTTTAGAGGGATGGATGGGGGGGGGGGCTCCTGTAATCAGGCAGACCCTTACCATCCGGTTATTTGATGCTGACCATATTATCTGAGGGGGGGTGTGTGTTGGGATGGTCTACCCAGGCCCCTGGCATCAGGCGGTCACTGGTTTGTTACGGATAAAGGATGGGGGGAGGGGGGAGAGGGGGAGGAGGGGAGAAGGGTTTAGTGTTTTGGTGTAGAACCGTGTGAAGTGTGAAGTGAAAGGTGACAAGTGACAAGTGACCCCCTGAAATCAGGCAGGACCTATACTTTGGGTGGTTTTATATGCGTAACTTTGGCTTTAAAGGCAGTTTTGGTGGGCAGTTTCTGGGTGGTAGCTGGCAGTAGGTCCCAGGCCTTGATCCCCCTACAGAAGGGGTTTTTATCAGTGCTAGCATATATATTTCTACGTTGTTTGAATTTTACTTTGTGATCCCCTCGGGTTCGTCTATTTTCCTCTGGTATTAACATTCCATGAGTTCTTGATTGTTTATACATCATAAGGAGCAATTGAGTATATCTTCTATGCTCCAGAAACTTTAACTGAAAGTGCTCATGTAGTGCCGTGGCCGAGGAGCGCTCGAACATGTTGCTATATCGACACACTCTTAGGGCTCTGTTTTGTAGCCGTTGTAGTTTACCCACCAGGAAATCTACCGTACATTCAGTAATAAAGTTAGCATAATCAAAATATGGTATAATCATAGTCATGTACAATAGGAAAGCCTCATCCTCGCCCATGTATTTTTTTATCCTTCCAAGAAGGGATATCTTATGACTTGAAGTCCTAATGACATTATTTGCATGTGGTTTAAAAGTAAAGCGGTGGTCAACAGTGACCCCTAGGTACCTATATTCTAAAACATCTTCAAGCTTAGTAGCACCAATGTGTATATTCAGACCAGGTATCTCCCAATTCTATTTCTAGTGATGCGCATCACTTTAGTTTTTTTCCTGTTAACTGTTAAGCAGTTATTGAGACACCAGGTGTTGGTGTTGTTAACATCAATTGCTAGCTGTACCTCAGATTCATGATAGGTGGCACCAGATGCTACCAGTACAATGTCGTCTGCATACATAAAAACTCTACAGCTTTGGACAATCTTAGGGAAATCGTTTATAAAAATCAGGAAGAGCATGTTGAGACTGTGTCTAGATGTTCAGCACAGGAGCTATGCAGGGTAGCACCAGGTAGGAAGAGTCCTGGTGGCTGCAGAAGACTGGTCAAGGTGAGTGCATTTGTTGAGCTCTTAGAATAGTCTTAAATATGGCAGTGACATTCAGGAAGTGATGATGAAAATGGGCTAATAATTACTACTTTAAAGAGTTATAACATCGATTAACCTTTTCAGCCAACATCTACTTACATCTGCCCTCAATAAACCGTTTCCATTCAGGCTGGTCAGAGATGGCACCCGGTCAGAGATGGCACCCAGTCAGAGACGAAAACATTGGCCCAAGGTCGCAAGACATAGCCAGCAAACTGTGGGGGACGTTACAGATTAAAAGGATTAGACGGGAACTATAATGGAGGTGGAGGCACAAGGGAAACACCTATTAATGATCTATCACTGCATGTAAGACGATGTTAGGTGTGCATTGTTACCTCGAAAAAAAGTGGAACACAGGAAAAATGCAAGTCGTTTGGTGGACTATTCTACTTCTACCTTCTACCTATTATTAAGATAGATCTGGAAAAATTTCTTTCCATCACTCTCTACTGCAGAAGCAGAATTCAGCATAAGGAAATCTAGCATGCAATGTTTGTGGTAAAGTATATCATGTGTTTTTTGTACAGAAGGATAGGAAATACTTTTTACAGAGGGGTTGGTGTACATTGAAACTACACATGGATATAGAAGTTACTACTCCTGGGTAAGAGTAATCTACAGCTCCTGTTATTAACAAGGTAGACCTGCCATCTGGAAGTGCTTAAAAATAATTCCCTTTGGATCCATTCTTCACTGCTGCAGAGCAAATAGATATACTAAACATGGGACCTTATCTACGAAACTTTAGATGACAAACCATGTAGATGGAGCCTTGGTCTAAGCAATGGGGTATTCGGACATGTATTGGATCAGAGTGTCTGCAAACCAGCTCACCCAATCAATAGTAAGTTGTCACCAAGAATGCCACAGGTCATCTGTCAGATGATACCCCGCTATAGTATAGCTGCAAATATCACATACAATTCTCACAGCTCACCAAAAGGCTAAACTGTACCTTGGACTGGGTAATGGTGCATTCGGACATGTCTCCAAATGTCTGACCCTGGTAAGTTATCATCAAGTATATACCATGGCATCACAGCGATGACACACCATCATTTCGACGTGGTACTTGATGCAACAGTGAATTGGTGACAGTTTATGGAAAGATGACAGAGGCATTTTTTACGTGTGATAAAGCAGACTATTTACAGGACCTGTGTTACCGCATGAAACAAGGTCTACAGAAAACAGCTATGTATTTTGGTAGAAAGTTCAGAGCTAAGAAGACTATAACATGTACACTTTAGTTCAGGAGTCCTGGAGCCATTATTGTGGCTGATGGTGACAGGATGACAACTGTCAGGTACGGAGAACACACAGCTAGTAGTCTGGTCTATTCTAGCAGCATGCTACAACAATGTTACGTACAGAGAGTTACAACAAACCTATTTACAGGTCGTGATGGAGACTGACATTAACATGTAAATCAAGTAAAATATGCAGTACAATATCTGCCTGGTGCCTGTTGGCTATATAGACTACGTTACAACTGCCGCAGCCATGCAGCTGGCATAACACAAAGCTAGGATGGTGCCTCTGACCAGGGCTCATAAGGGAGATATGATTGAGCTAGCAGGTTGTTGGACTCTAGGGAAGAGTGAAGGACAGCAAACTGTATTTTTTGTGCTTGGGGTGGGGGCCTGTGTCCTGGCACAAAGAGTATCCACATTTGCAAGAATGCTTCAAGAAGTGTAAGGTAACATTGTTTCTATATGAATGTTAACTTGACTTGAAATGCTACCATCACCCTCAAACATATATGTATAACAGATCTATATCCCCATACATGGGGATGCATGTCAGCACCACTATACTGCATTATTAGAAGCTTAGATACCTATAGATAACAATATCATACCTGCAACCCTCCAACCTCCAACTATACCTGGTTACATTATGTTGACTGTAACATGCATGCATTTGACCGACCGTTAAGCCATTTGCACACAGACTACACAACAATGCACAACTCATGTGGCATGACCACAGGAGCTGTCACTGGGGGCTTACCCTACACAGAGACACCTGAAGTGGGGCCTGCATTTCTGGTGATCAGTTATCGTCTAAGTCAGGAAGAAGATATTGAAGTTATAAGACATCTAGATGGCAAGGCACCATCCCTTAGATGGAAGCTTCATTGACTCATTTGCATTCATTGACTCATTTGACAAGGAGAGTTTAAGGCAATTTAGAGACTTACAAGAATTGATAATACCCATGTGACACTCCACTCCAGACACCACTATAGAGTTTGGGGAGTGGTGTATGTTTAAGCCAACTAACAGAGATGGCTTAGCCTTCAGAAAGCCAGTCCAAATGATAACTCTGACATTACATGAACTAAAGATGATCATATTCACAATGGATACTTCAGAATCTGGGGGAGAAGAGTACAGAAATCTATCCAAACCTCTTGATTTTAGGCAAGAGAACAGGATGTGGTATCCCAACTGTGGTTGTTGTTTGGTGTGAAAGGAAAGACTACAAAGAACAGTTAGAGCTGTTCTGACTGACTCTATTGATGCAAGATACAGGACTTATTTAGATCAACAACGTGACTACAGCAAAGCTTGTGACTGCCTACAGGGACATCCAAACTGAAGGCAGGGAGACAGTCAGGGGAACTAAGTTTCCTAAAATTCAGAGTGAACTGGTTGAGCCTCTCCAAAGACAGATTGCTGCTATTGCTCATATGACTCTTGTTAGATGGAGTTTGTTTAGCACGCTTGTAGACAGACGGCAAAGGAAATTCAAATGCTCAGAGTTTGTAAGGGAGATGCTTGGTAGATATTAGTTTGGAAACGGTTTTACATTGAAAGGAGGTTGTATCCAGGCTGTTGTTGAAAGATTGGCAAGATGTAACTCAAGTATACAACCTGAAGTGACGCTGACAGATCTGACAGTTGTCGATGATAGTAACTTGATGAGGGAAATGTATTTGCTGAGTTTTGGGGATAGCCTTGAATATGGCAGAACCAAAAACCACAACACTTACATCCCATGGTGGCACTGGCAGTGTCATTCAGGAAACTAGCAACAAGTATAACGGGCATGTTGGATAATGTCACAGTGGGTTTTAGAGCTCTCGTTTTTTTCTCCTATATTTGAGGGAACAGAAAAAAGTTTAAGGACTGGATAAGAGAGATAGAGAAGGCAGGAGTGCTATGTGACCTCTATGATGATAGAAAAAAGAAAGTAGCTGGTCAAAGAATGATCAGTCCCATCCGCCTTAGAGACCTCAAAAATTCATCAAAAATCTATGCCCGATTTTGGCAGAAACGTTTTTAAGACAAAAAGAAGAAAGTTCCAACCTTCCAAATTCACGAGCCAAGGCCATAACTAAGACTCAACATACCACCTTTAAACTCCAGCTCTGCAGGAAGATGGTAGCCGTTGACCAAATTACTATACACGTGTGGTTACCACGCTCACCGACGTGGACCCAGGGCTAGCAACATCAGAACAGGCGGGAACAGATGGGGACGAGACAGGGGGCGACCCCGCTCACTGACCCCGAGGCTGGCAGACCACACATCTCTGTGCTCTTGCCACCATGGCTTCCAGAGAAACGAAGACCCTAGTCGAATGTCTGGCAGACCAGCCACGCCATGACGTGGATGGTGCGGTGTGGCAGCGTTCGGTCTCCATACAGCACAAGCTGTACCTAGAGAATCTGGACGAACCCCAGGACGGCTCGAGCAGCTTATCGCGAGGATGGAGGATATCACCCTCCACAAAGATTCGAATCAGCAGGTCTCATTGGTTGGGAAGCAGCCGGAGAAGCTCGACCAGATGGATGAGGAGCCGACCAGGGAGCGGATCATTGCAGTGGTCCGCCCCCTGCAGCCCACCAACACCAACAATGAACAATTCCCACACACCCCCCTTGCTCAACCACATATCATTAGCAGACTTCAACCCCACATCACCCCTACCTTAACTATCCAGCTTGGTTCCCAGTAATAGAACCACAGTCGAGTCCCCCGCAGAGCCTCCAGCTCGGACATGGCAAGCCCGGAGGCAGAGGCAGATGAGCCTGGCTGCTGAGAGAGATGGGCGCTTGGGCAGCAACAAGGCGCCCAGGTCATCTACCATCAGACAATGCGAACAATAGCAACTAATAGTTTATAATGTTTAAAGGATCAATGCAGTGTCTGAAAGATGAGACCCATTATATAAGAGCCGTCCACGCGTATATATAGGGATGAAAAAAACCAAAAGCTATACAAGTCAATCAAATCAATGAAGATGAAATGTGTCTAATTCAGGGTAAATAGGAGCCGTCCATACACATATATAGGAGGGCCAGAGGCTGGGGAACCACTAGAGGAGACAGACCACTCACACACCCAGGGGTAGAGCAGGTAGGCCAGCACACAAGGTCACACTAAGGGCATTTACAAGGTATACTGTTTTTGACTGTTGGCTGGGTGTCTATGCATATTTACATAACTTCTCACACCAATATTCCTATACAGGGAATGGACATAATGAATAAAACCAGTATCTCTCAACAAACGAGTTATGTCGACCTGACTTATATCTAAGGCCTCTAGGCCACACCTACCACTACATCTGGTGGGCACCCTCTATAATCATACCACTGGAGGCATCAGGAAGCATGGTCAATTCCCCAACTAACAGACGTATTATATTACAAACGCCATGCCAGTCACCAGAATGACATCACCTCCAATAAGGAAAACTCAGGATGAGTCTAGTATAAAAATAACCCACCAAAAATGTAAAAGACTGTCATATGATAGTGATCATACCTATGCAAGCTCAAGTAAAACTCAGGCTAATACTGCTCAGACGACTGATGCCTCTGTAGCTGAAGATTGCTACTGAGATGTGACCTGTGTAGCTAAAGAATCTAAAGGTATGGAGAACTCTGTAGCTAAGGACTGTGAAGTAACAATAAGTTTAGTAGCTGTGACCAACTGATATTTAGAGTATACATTGTGATCAGTTATAAGCTGTCAGAGGAAATTGACCTGGAGGTCTGCCGTCACATTGACAGGACATCCCCCAGCCTTTGATAAGGAGAGCCTGGACAAACCTCTATTGATGTCCGACTTGCTGGTGCCTCTATGTACAGCCCCAGATGGGGGCCATTTCCAGTTTGGCAGCTGGTTGGCTTACAAGCCCTCATTTCATGAAGGGGTGGCTTTCAGGAAAGATTCACACATGATGACACTGTCTACAGCAGAAGCTATTGTGTTGGAGAGCAAGCTACACACAATACATCACTTCTTAAACATACTTAATTCTAAGGTGAGTAGAACCATAAGCCTCTAACAATTACTAATACATCAGTGCATGATGCTCATTTGTCACTCTGATGCACAAACCACTCACAAAGCCACATACAGGGCCTCAGCACGGGTATATGTAGAGACCTCAGAGAAGTGCATTTATACAGAATAGAGCTATATGCTTTTTAGAATCATTTTTTGAATCACTAAATAAAGACTGGAGAACTTAAGTTACAGGTTTCTTTAAATAACTAAAGAGAATAATCAGAAGAATCAGAGGGAAACTATTATGGACAGCACAGGAATTAGCTTTTGCAAACTAGTAGGTCTACAGTTAAAATCGACATGGATCGTCATACATGGAGGTTACCAGTAGAGACATCAAAATGTCTACAGCGTGTATGACTACTACTACAGTGTCTAGAGGTTTACTACGGAAACCCCAGCTCGACCTATACAAGGTACTTCATACCATTTAGGACTTATTTCAGGGATGTTGTGTGACCTCAACGATAATGGGAAGAAGAAAGTGGCTCATCAAAAAGCAACAATCATTAATCAGCTAGCAGCTGCCCCTGCTCCAGGACTGACATGGGTACTGAGAGGTGCTATCGTTGCTGTATACTTATACCAGGATAAGCAGAAGTATCTATGGGCCTAGGTGGAGAAGGTTCATCAACTTCAGTACTACGACCATAAGTTCAAGGTGGGTGTTGCTCGTGCAAGCACCAACATCCAGCTTCAAGTGCACAGGATCAGGATTAGGTTGGTAAAACGCTACATAGAGGGCCTACAGGATGTTGCCATGAGGAGCAAGGTACATCTCATTCACCCGACGGAGTTAAACTAGCTTCTTAAACAGTCTAAGAACAAAACTTGTACAGACTTTTATGTGGAGTTCAAATGTGAAGCCTTATATGAGTTGTTTGTTGACATGTATTGTACAGCAACTCAGAAGTGTGAGATATCAGATAGCAGAGATCCTAGGAACACTGATTACTTGTTACCGTTAAGATAGATTGGTAGAATGTATAGGAGAGAATGTTTATTTCAGAACCGATCAAATTCACCATCAGTAAAACTAACATGCAAGTGATTCGAATTGACTTTGCTAAATGGACAGCATTAGACTTGTGGCAAGGGAAAGATGCAGATAGAATAGGAAAAAGGTTTTGCAAACTAGTAGGCCCACAATTAAAATTGACATGGATTGTCATGACATAGACCAGTATGGATATTGACAGGTAGTAACTTCAGACCATTTAGGACTTATTTTAGGGACAATAACCATGTCTGTTTTGGTATTGATTGGTAAAATGCTAAATATTTGTTCCACAAAGCCCACAGTGGTTCAGACACGCCATCTAGTGTAAATGTGCTCCTCCAGGGATGTGTAGAGCCATCTGGTGACTTCAGGGCTGTTAGTCTGGAAGCCAGAGGGGTTGACCCCAACTTCTGGTATAAAGTTTTTTTCTCTGCTGATTATTGATGTATAGGGTCTAGGTAAGATTATCAGGGTGGGTGTGGAGCTCTCATCCTTGGGCAATTTGAGTTATTCAAGATGGCCGCCAGTACACTCCCGAAAACTAGAAATGTGTCTATCTCAGCTTCTAATCAACTTAGAAACACAAATATAAATGCAAAAAGTGCATTTATGAGGTCAAGGAATACAACCCTGCCATTTTCAAGAAGAAATATGGCAGCCATTTTGAACTTTTAAGGGGATTATCCATGAAATATGCCCCGTTTTGACAGAAAACTGGGAAAATGGCCATCACTGTATTGTCAAAGTGTATAATTTGGAGAATAGTAACTCCATCAGCATTGCTTAATGGGTTTCCTGGTGGACTCTCATATGGGACTTACCATAGTTTTGTCCTGGGCTAAGTGGTGGGTCCCATATAGGCCTGCCCAGATTTGAAGTTTCTATGTTGATTGCATAATAACCAGCTTAGAGTATCATAGCCCTCGTAATAACTTACCTTTGTTGATGTTTGCATGTCCACTAGTGCAAATAGTATTTTTTAGTTTCTTTACCTTTATGACCTTAATAGAACCCTGAACATAATGATGATATATTAAAGATAGTTATTTCTATGTAAAAAGCAGAGAAACCCATGTAGTCTGAATTATTCCTACCCACTATCTAAGATGTCCTGCAATTGGGGATTGTATGTGGTATATGAATAGAGAGTTACAGTGGCCCACTGCTAAAGTCTGAAGGAATTGCCAGAAGATTGCACTTAGCTGACCAGGGGGTCTACCCATTGAAGTGCACTGGGTTGTGAATTTGACACCTCCAACTTAGGCATTGCAGGAGGTTTGTGGTGGGATTGGGTAACCAGATCAGAAGAGAAGCACATGCAAAGACGTTTTAGCCAGTTTAACAATGTGTGTGTTGCATTATTTGTTGTTTTGTCTAACCTGTGTTTCAGTTTAAATCTTATTTTAAAAATGGGACTTCCACGAATGAGCATTCTATCTAATATTCATGAAGGTAAATACTAATGGCACATTAAACAATGGCAGATCCAGGGATGCCCCGAAAAGGAAAGGACAAAGAAGAGAAAAGGTAGGGGGCAAATTCTCCCTGGGTGGGGGTCCATCACCTTCTTGTCAGTTGTCAGCATCATCCTGGCCTATGGTCCTGGCAGTGTATGGACCCCTACTACTTCAGTGTCCTAGTGCCTCCCACCTTCCTTCAGAGCCCACAACCCCAGCCCCACTCCCAGGACCCCAACTCCTCCTTCTAGCGATTTCACCCCTCCAACTAATGATTCCACCCCTCCTATCAGGGTTCCCACACCTCCTTCCAGGTTCCCACCTTTCCTCCTGGGGCTTCAATGCGTCCTCTCTGGGCTTCCACCCTTCAACCTCTGTATATCCATTCACACCCTCAGACAAGTGAGCGTCACTCTCAGCTGAAAGCCAGGCAGTGCCAGACTTTCAGGTGAGAGTGTTTTTGGCGACAGTGACGCTCACTTGTCTGAGGGTGCAGGGTCTCCAGTCCCCCAACCCAGAGACCCCATCCCTTCTTCACATGTCAAACTCATGGTTATGATCAGGATAGTTCGGGAAGGGCTGACATGCAGAGGCCTGAGAGAGGGAGGTGTGAATAAGTTTGAGGGGGGGGGGGCGAGGTCCTTCTCCTACCATACACATCACATATCCGCTCCTCTCCCCCAAGCCCTCATCTCCTGTCTCATGTCCACCCCTTCCAGGCTAGCTCCCTGCCATGTAAGTCCTGCCCTTAACTAGCTCCTCTCCCCCTGTCATGTTCTGTCCTCTCCTGTATCATCTCCTTCCCCATGACCCCCTCTATTCACGTATCTCTACCAAAATTTGCCCTGTGTCTCATCTACTCCTGTAACCTCCCATCCCCTGTTCATTGCCCTCACCATGACTGTTTCCTTCCTTATCTGGTGCTTGACGTCCTCCTGGATCCTCCTCTTACTCCCCTGTTCTGGGGAGAGGGATATATAGAAGGGAAATCAATGGAAGGGTGGTCAGGAAAAGGGGAGGTAGGTAGGTAGGGGAATGGGAAAGCAGAGGAAGAGGGAAGCATTCGTAGAAGAAGGGCAGTATGAAAGAAAAGGACAAGGAAGCAATAGAATGCAAGGCAAGAGAGGGGCATGGGAAGGGGCATAGGGGGCAGTGTGATGGAAGTTGGGCGGGGGCGGGGGGGGGGTTGATGTCCCAGGGACTAGATATCAAGAATCATACATCCCCAGCACTACGATCCAGTTTGGGTATGATTGAGTATGGGAGGTGGGAAATGGGCTGGACATGGTTCTCCCCTCTCCTGCCTTAATCCCGTACCATCTGAATCCCCTTGGTCTCCCATATCCCAAACATCGCCTTCCCACCCCTACCACATCCATTGCCCTCCCATATCATCTGCTTTCCTCGTATAATCCCCTCCCATCATATAATCCCCTCCCCTACCATGGCCCCTTGCTTCCCCTGCCATATCATATCTTCTCCCATCCCCTCCTCCATCCCATATGCACTCCCCTCCCAAATCCTGCCATGTTTTCTTCTCACTTCCTCACCATGTCCTGTCCTATCCCTCTGTCCTCTCCTCCCCACCATGCTCCTTCCTTCTAAATGTCCCTCCATCTTTCTAACTGTGGCTGCCCCATCTATAGTTACATAGTCCTTTTCTTATGATACTAGGTGTGGGCAAATGTATGAAATACAATACAAAATGTTACTTCTATATTTCTTCTGCTATTGAATATCAAAACATTTTTTTCCCTAAAAAAAGGTATAACTCAAACCAAATGATAGCGGCTAGGTACAGCCCTAAGTCTTATTTTACATCCCAAAATTAGTGAGAAGGCACCACCATTTCAAGTCTAGAACATCAACATATTCTTCGGGGGCATGCCCCCCAAACGGGCTAGTATAACTGCTGCCGTTCTTTATGGTGGTAGGAGATAACAGACATCACCTCTAGGTTGGCCAGGTTTGAGTATATGTCATGGCCATTATTGGACATTCATAGGAATTCCCTATATGTACAGTTCTACCCTTATCACTTTGATAATCTAGAATATCTTTTGGGGTTGTTATTCCCAAAAGTAAATAATGATAAATCACAAAATGACTGTATTGTAGACACTACAGTAACATCTACTTTAGGATAACCCGATAGGGAAGACTGGGGTAGCACAACAAATTAGGGCCCTTTTTGCTCATTGTGCCACATAATATGTAATATTATATTATAAGAATGTTATTGTCATTAACTATTCCTTTTTAAGCTATCATGAGTGCATGAATACATCCTTGCCCTCATAAGTGTTTGAAATGCAAGATGGTGACAGTATAGTGTCATTATGGCCATTTTCCCATCAAAACGAGGCATATTTCATGCATAATGTCATTAAAAATTAAAAATGGCTGCCATATTTCTTCTTGAAAATGGCATGGTTGTATTCCTTGACCTCATAAATGCACTTTTTGCATTTATATTTGTGTTTCTAAGTTGATTAGAAGCTGAGATAGACACATTTTTAGCTTTCGGGAGTGTACTGGCGGCCATCTTGAATATCTCAAATTGCCCAAGGATGAGAGCTCCACACCCACCCTGATAATCTTACCTAGACCCTATACATCAATAATCAGCAGAGAAAAAAACTTTATACCAGAAGTTGAGGTTGGCCTACAAAGGGGGCTTCTACTTCTAGACTATGTTACACAACAACAACAGAGTCTATCCGACAGGGTCCTGCTACGTGGTCCTGCTACTCTTGGTATCATTCCTGAAGAAATATGGCTTGTTTTGCTTGGATAATAGTCATGGTGTTTGTGCTAGCTTGTACCACAAGTGTAGAGGGCAGGAAATGTGAATGTATTCAACCTAGAAGCATCTGTGTGTGCAGACAGGAAGTTAGATTGAAGGTTTGTAACTTGTAATGGCTGCCATAAGCTCTCTGATGAGTTGAGTTGATGTTCTGTAGCTTTGTGTGTACATAGCTACACTGACAGGAGTTTATATCAAATTGTAAAGTGTGAATACTTAAAATATCGATTTAACTGTATATCATTACTTAGAATGAAGCAGCAATTAACCTAATTGAGAAATAATTAATTTGATAATTACAGAAGGCAGGGAAAGCTAATTGGGAGTGATTATTAGAATAGACTGTAAGGTTATGGTCACCAGGTATATAGAGATTGTACTGCCCCAGAGGCCCGAGGTCCCAGTGTAGCTAGAGTGGGTATTAGCACACCTTTAGATAAGCATGAAGTATAGCCCAGCAGTGACATGCAAAGTCCATAGGTAAGGCCTGCTACACTCTACATAGGAGGGAGCAGAGGTACACTGGAGCAAAGTCAGAGGCACAGGGATCCAGTATCTGCACCCTTAGATAGGAACAGAGTATAGATAGGGCCACTATGTGCATCTTAAGTCCACTACACCTAGACCCTGCCCTGCTCGATGTATATAGCCGCTATATATTGGTATAATAAATATATTAGTGAGGCTCACAGACAATATGTAGAGGATCATGAAAGGAAATGCATTTAGTAAATATATATACCAAGGGGATGCTACAAAGTATTTAACTGAATACAATATAACTAGTCTAGGGTGAATATTAAATAACACAAAGATATCCATGGTCAGGTGAGGGACAGTACCAAGTACCTGTATAAATATATATATTGTTGGTATTGAATTACCACCAACACCATACAAGCTACTTTTACATGATGTTAATATTATTGTAGCCCTGAATGTATAGATCAATGATAGATGTATAGATCAAGTTATGAAACCATTCTGAATAAAAGGCAGAGGAGCCTTCTCTCTCAGTTCAGTCTTCAACAAAACATCCAGCAGTTAACTTGTCATTTCACATGGGCTCCTGACACACCAGCTATGAGAGGGGACTTCATGGCTAGCTAATTGTACCACACCCCTGCTCATCAAGCACCCCTAATTTTACAACCTGATATAGTTTTAAATTCTTCTGACTGTGTAGCAACAATTTGAAACAATGCAGGAGGTGCTGATAACATACATGAGAAATAGAGCATAACCAGCTCTTTGGTCACCGCCAAATTAAAATAGAATAGGCATTTTAGCTGCAGAGAGTAGACAGATGGTTGTTTCTCTGCTAGAGACTCATATTGATGAAGGAAAAAACAAATAAACAATTGAGAATGCCACACAAAATGAAATCAAAAAGAGAGTAGGGTTGCATATGTATCTGCATCTGTAGTAGAGAATAACTAGGCATTTCAGTCTGATACATACAATTGGTGACCGATTTTTTAGATATCAGATCAAGCATTCAGAGCTTCACAATGAGGACAAAGACAATGGACCCAGTAGATATTGCAATCAAGTCTAATGAAGTCTTCATATTAAAGCCTCATTTAGAGGAAATTAATAGCAATCTGAAGGTGTCAGTTGGTAAAGGGGATAATGTTAACAAGATGATAAAACTTGGAGATAAATCTGCTGTCTATGCTTGTTTAAATCCCCCTTAAAGAATTACCATTCTGCACATGTTCAATTATCAATTTATCAGAGTGGTAAATCCTTCAGTGACACAAAGAATGGTTTAGGTATCAGATTGGAAGAAAAGCACAATTTCATTTCGGTCATTAGGACTCTCATAAGAAGAGATAAGTTGAATGCTATCAAAAATGTCACTTTGTTTTCTGGTGAGAAACAGCGCAAAGAAATATACAGAATTCAGGACATGATCAACAAAGCTGTAGCTGATAAATCAGCTAAATGGTACCTTGGGCTCGGTTAGGGTGTGTTCGGTCAAGTGACAGAGTGCCTCTAAAATGGCTCACCTGGTCAAGTAAGTTGTCATAGAAAACACTCTCTATGAGAGGCACTACTGTTGAATACATCAGTAATTAATAACAAGGTCTACAACTTGGCTTAAATGACAGAATATAATATTTGCACTCCACCGAGGAGTTAATTCCAGTTTTAAAAGATCAGGTAGGAATCCATCTGCCTGAATTTATTTCTTTAAGATCTTAAGTCAATCCTTTCATAGCCTGACATTGAATATTAGGCTGCTCCCGACAGGTTCTGAGAAGAAAAAGTGTAAGCTCTAAAATAAAGAAGAAAGACAGAGAAAATATACTGTGCTGCTACAAGAGAAGTGACAGGATAGCTGTGGTACACCTATCCATATTATATCAGCAATGGGTTAACTCTGGAGGCTAGCTATAGGGAAGCTTTTATCAATAGATTGGTAAAATGCAACAAGAGAATTACACCTGAACCTAGCCTCAATCATCTGCATTGGGTGAGTGACAAGATCCTTGACCAAATGATTCTAAATTGAGGGGTAAGAGCTACTGCATGCAGGGGCATCACACATTATGGTAACACTTGCTTCTGGGATAATCATCAACTACAGACTGCTGGATCAATGCAATGCATCCCAACCATCCCAAATTTGTTGACCTGAAGTGGGGTATATTATATAGCAGAGCAATGGAACTCATAAGAGAGTTAGACAGGAACAAACATCACATTGTGATTGAGTTTACAAGCAAGAAAAAATTGTGTAAATTATGAAAACCTATATTGTTCATGACAATTTCATGTACAGTACAAGTCAGTACCACTTGTATATGTATAAGTATATGTAGCAACATGTGAGCAAAATGTGAGCTAATTCACTGTTTCACTTCATACAATTATGATTTGTCAACTGAATGATCATGTAATTAGAATAATTTAGGATATAGACTGAGTGCTGAAATATGTAATAGTCTGGATATGTGTATTAATATGTTAAACTAAGACAGGTAACAATATTCAGTATATTTATGTAACCCTGATGTGGAGCGAACCAGAGGAACTGGCCTTCAGAGTTGCGATACCAGCTCTGTCCCCGGACCAGTATCTTACATTCAATCTACATTATTTCGACGTCGCTCTAACCATCGACCACGGCCATCAGAGTTTTTCCCTATCAAAGAGGACTTTCAGCCGAATTGTGAGAGTGCCTCAGTGACAAACAAGACCACAAGTTATTGTTAACTTATCCTGACAAGTCTTGGGTCTCGGACGTCATGAAGAAACAATAGTAATAGCTTTTAACTCAACTAAAACCACAATCAAAAACAAGCAAGAGAGATGCTTGGTAGATATTAGTTTGGAAACGGTTTTTCATTGAAAGTAAGTTGTATCCAGGCTGTTGTTAAACAATTGGTAAGATGTAAGTCAAGTATATAACCTATGGCAAAATTACAAGATTGAGATTATGAGTACATTCTATGACACTCACAGGATGATTACTCTAAAGTGAGAATAACTCATAGTTCATCATCTTCTTGGATTGAAGAGAACCACTGCAGACCCCTTCAGCTTGAAGAAAGAGACGCTGACCATAGCCCATTGTAGAGACCTGATGGTAGATAGGGCAGTCGCGGGACCAGCAGGACCATTGAGTGACTTGAGATGAAAAAAAGTAGTAGATATAAGGAGTGGAGCAAAATTATGAGATTAAGATTATGAAGATGATGTAGATTTCAATCCAGGTACTATGATGCCATATGACATAATGATTCATTGTGCCACTTATATGCTAGAACAGAGGATTAACAAAAAGTCAAAGAGCGGTTGTGAGGTGCTTTTTTATGCCTTGCAAAAGCTCCAACCTTACCTTCATGGTGCCCAATTCACCATTTATACAGATCACAAACCCCGGAAATCTTTGTTTTTATCAGAAGTTAAAAACACCAAGATACAGTGGTGGGCGGTTATGCTGGCTGAATATGGGGCCCCAATAGAGTATAGGCAGGATGTAAACAATGTGAGAGCTGACATACTATTAGGAACAGAGCTAGTGAGGAGGTACAGATAGCTAGTGCAGTACAGCACACACCCACCCCCTTGCATAGTAACAATCTGTGAAGAAGCACAGCTACAATTAGAAATGCCTGAGTATGGGTTTGGTTTACGTAACATTAAGGACTATATGGTATACGAGGGCCACCTGTATACCATAAAACCACCCCAAGGCCACCCAACATTCCAACGCCTCTACCTCCCACCATCTCTTTGGGAGGAGGCAGGTTACACTCCACACGCTGAAGTGGGCCATCACGGTATGCAGAGGACCCTCCAGAGATAACACCAGGCCTATCAGTGGCCAGGTATGAGGAGATCCGTCCAAACAGCCTTAGATCAGTGCTTGATCTGTGCAGTGCACCAGGGCCGACACACTTATCCTGATGCCCTGGGACAGCTTATCTCTATGGATCTGTTTGGCCCGGTGTCCAAGTCCATTAAGGGCAGCCTGTTTGGGTTGGTAGTGATTGACCACTTCTCAAACTGGCCAGAGGTTAAAGCACTACATCCGAAACACACACAGGGGGTGCATGATTATTTGAAGCACGAGTACTTTCCCCGTCATGGAAAACCAGCAGTGTGTATATCAGGCAATGATGGCGAGTTTTCCAGTAAATTAATTGCAAAATTGATGAATGATTATGGGGTAAACCATTGTTTTATAACAACCCACCATGCTTGCGCTAATGGTCACACAGAAAGGTTTATAAAGACGTTAAAGGCCTCCATGTCCAAGGCTGTTATGGGAAGGCCGTACCTGTGGGAGGAAGTGTTGGGAGCAGTATTAACGGCTTATAGGGAATCAGTTTGCACTGCGTCAGGCTTCTCACCTTTCCAGCTCCACTGCGCCCGGGACCCCCCAAATGGTGATGCCTCCTACCCATCCTATCAATAATCAGACTGTACTCTTTCAATCTTTGCTTAACCATTTGCCAAGGACCAGGCTTCTATATTCAAGGCAGTCCGGAAATAGCAAAGCCTCAGGATAGTGGATGAGACAATATCATTATTAGACTCCCTTTCAACAATATATGCTGCAAAAGTGGCCCCATTTCATCATGAAAGAGCTGAACTTGAACGAGGATATCTTACTGAAGACCTCCTCCCCACTCAGGAGCTAGACACTGGACATACCCATCTCACTAAACTTGGACATATGCCCCTCCCCACCACCTGGTATTACCAATATGTCAGAATCAGCCCAATGTGGAATGAAAGTGCAGGTGAACTAGCTTATAGTGTGGTATTACCAGCAACGGCCAGAGAGGACTACTTATTATATGGACTGCAGTTTTTCCTGGTCCCATTGAACAATAAGGTACTACGTAAGATCAGTCATGACTCTGTCGGTATTTCTACTGAAAATGGTGCTGCTTTTGTCCCAACAGACAAAGCATGCTCCTGTTACCCCATTGCCCATAACACGGATACTAACTGTGAGAAAGCACTTTTATTTAATAGTGCCCCAAAGGACTGTAATGTAATGTTTAGTAACACCCCACATGTTGGATCGGCTGTTTATCGGGCAAAGGACAATATTTCACTCATTATTGTTGTACCATATTTAAACCAACTCAGGTCACTCAAGGTTGGCCAACAGAATCACCTACTAATCACCCTGTAAATGTAAAAACCCAATTCCTGTTACAACCCGTTGCTCCCTTGCTACAGCTTTGTAGTTTTGTAGAAAGTTCAGAGCTGAGAAGAGTACAAAATGTACATTTTAGTACAGGAGTCCTGGAGCCATCATTGTGGCTGATGGTGACAGTATGACACCTGTCAGGTACAGAGAACCCACAGCTGGTAGTCTGGTCTATTCTAGCAGCATGCTAGAACAATGTTACGCACAGAGTTACAACAGACCTATTTACAGGTCGTGATGGAGACTGACATTAACATGTAAATCAATATGCAGTACAATATCTGCCTGGTGCCTGGTGGCTATGTAGACTGCTTTTCAACTGCTGCTGCCATGAAGCTGGCAGAACACAAAGCTAGGATCGTGCCTCTGACCAGGTCTCACGAGGATGCTCTGATTGAGCAGGAGGATGGCTGGACAATGGAAAAGAGCGAGGGACAGCAAACTGTGTTTTTAGTGTGAGATGAGGGACCTGTGTGACCCTGACACATAGGGAGTGCAGAGTCCTGTCCCAAAAAAACAAAAACAATTTCAAGCATTGCTCAAGAAGTATAAGGTAATTATTTCTATATGAATGTTAACTTGACTTGAAATGCTACCATCACCCTTAAACATATATATATATAAAAGATCTCTATCCTCACACATAGAAATAAATGTCGATACCAATATACTGCATTATTATCATTTTTTGTTATGTACACTCATAACAGTTTATTTCAAGTAATTATCAGAAGCTTATAATCCCATAGATATCAATATCATGTCTGCAACCCTTCAACTTCCTACTATGCCTGGTTAGATAACATTGACTGTAACATGCATGCAGTTGACCGACCATTCAACCATTTGCACACAGACTACATAACAATGAACAACTCATGTGGCATGACCACTGGAGTGCTCTACATGGAGACACTCAAAGTAAGGCCTGCATATCTGGTGATCAGTCATCGTCTAAGTCAGGAACTAGACACAGAGGTTATCCGACATCTAAAAGGCACGGCACTATCCCTTAGATGGAAACTTCATTTGCATTCATTGAGTCATTTGACAAGGAGAGTTTCAGGTAATTTATAGACTTACAAGAATTAATTATATCCATGTGCCACTCCACTCCAGACACCACTATAGAGTTTGGAGAGTGGTATGCACATGTTTAAGCCAACTAACGGAGATGGCTTAGCCTTCAGAAAGCCAGTCCAATTGATGACTCTGACATTACATAAAATAAAGATGATTGTATTCACAATGGATACTTCAGAATCTGGGGGAGAAGAGTACCGAAATCTATCCGAACCCCTTGATTTTAGGCAAGAGGAGGGTACAATACGAGAGGACGTGGTATACCAAGTGAGGTTGTTTGGTGTGAAAGGAAAGCCACCAAAGGAGAGCTACAAAAAACAGTTAGAGCTGTTCTGACTGACTCCATTAATACAAGATACAGGACTTGTTCAGATCAACAATGTGACAGCAAAGCTTGTGACTGCCTACAGGGACATCCAAACTGAAGGTTTGGAGACAGTCAGAGGAACTAAATTTCTTAAAATTCAACACCAGCTTGCTCCCATTGCTCATTTGACTCATGTTAGTTTGAGTTTGTTTAGCACGCTTCTAGATAGACGGCAAAGGAAATTAAGTTTGCAAGAGAGATTCCCAGACACCCCCCTTGCTCGACCACATATCATTAGTGGACTACAACCCCCCATCACCCCTACCTAGGATGAGGGAGAACTACCCAGCTTGGTTCCCAGTAATAGAACCACGGTCGAGCCCCCCACAGAGCCCCCAGCCAAGCAACAGCTGGGGCATGGCATGCCCCGAGGCAGAGGCAGGGGAGCCTGGCTGCTGAGAGAGATGGGCGCTTGGGCAGCAACAAGGCGCCCAGGTCATCTACCATCAGACAATGCAAACAATAGCAACTAATAGTTTATAACGTTTAAAGGATTAATGATTTTGATTGTTGGCTGGGTGTATATTTATATAACTTCTCACACCAATATTCCTATACAGGGAATGAACATAATTAATAAAACCAGTATCTCTCAGCAAGTGAGTTATGTTGACCTGACTTATATCTGAGGAATCTAGTTCTGCCTCTTCAACACCAGCTTGCTACCATTGCGCATATGACTCATGTTAGATTGAGTTTGTTTAGTACGCTTCTAGACAGACGGCAAAGGAAATCAAAATGCCTGGAGTTTGCAAGAGAGATGCTTGGTAGATATTAGTTTGGAAACAGTTTTACATTGAAAGGAAGTTGCATCCAGGCTGTTGTTAAACAATTGGCAAGATGTGACTCAAATATACAACCTGAACTGACGCTGACAGATCTGACAGGTGTCGATGATAGTAACTTGATGAGGGGAGTGCATTTGCTGAGTTTTGGGGATAGCCTTGAATATGGCAGAACAACCACAACACTTAGATCCCATGGTGGCACTGGCAGTGTTATTCAGGAAACTAGCAACCAGCATAACGGGCATGTTGGATAATGTCACAGTTGGTTTTAGAGAGCAAAATGTTCTCGAGGGGTTTTCCTATATTTTAGGGAACAGAAAAATGTTTAAGGAGTGCTATGTGACCTCCATGATGAAAGAAAAATAAAGTAGCTGGTCAAAGAATGATCAGTCCCATCCGCCTGAGAGACCTCAAAAATTGATTAAAAATCTATGCCCGATTTTGGCAGAAGCTTTATTAAGACAAAAAGAAGAAAATTTCAACCTCTAAATTCACGAGCCAAGAAAACGTGAGAAGCAGGGTAAATACTAGATAAAAACACTCAAGACTCAACATACCACCTTTAAACTCCAGCTCTGCAGCAAGAAGACAGCCGTCAACTCAATCACTATATGCGTGTGCCTACAGGAAGGGCAGATCGTGGTGCGGGCCGAGGTGGTTACCACGCTCACCAACGTAGACCCAGGGCGAGCCACATCCAAACAGGCGGAACAGATGGGGACGAGACAGAGGGGCTACAACTACAACTCCAGAAGCAACTACATCTGCCCGAGTGATCGACACATCGTCTCAGGTAACGGGGAGCCCGATGGAGCCCAAGACTGCTCGGGGAGACCCTGCTCACAGACCTCGAGGTGGGCAGCGAAACCACAGACCACACATCTTGGTCCGTGCTCTTGCCACCATGGCTCTAAGAGAAAAGAGGACCGTGGTCGAATGTACGGCAGACCAGCCACGCCGCGACGAAGATGGCACGGCGTTGCTGCGTTCGGTCTCCATCCAATGCAAGCTGTACCTAGAGGATTTGGACGAACTCCAGGACGGCTCGAACAACTCATCACGAGGATGGAGAATATCATCCTCCACCTAGAGTGGTAACGTTAACAAAAGACTCAGGCTGGGAAAGTCATCTGAAGTTTATGCTTGCCTCAGCTCACCTTACAGTTGTGTTAACTTTGGAGTCTTCAGAAAAAAGGCCTACCAGGGTGGTATATCTGTTAGTGATTATTTCCTGGTGTAAGGTAAGAGGAATGGCGGAACGTCATGCCAGTCATCAGAATGACAATATAAGGAGAGCTCAGGACGAGTCTACCATGAAAATAACCCCAAAAAATGTAAAAGGCTGCCATACAATAGTGATCATGCCTATGCAAGCTCAAGTAAAATTCATGCTGATACTGCTCAGACAACTGAGGTCTCTGTAGCTTAAGATTGCTACTGAGATGTGACCTGTGTAGATGAAGATTCTGAAGCTATAGAGAGCTCTATAGCTACTGAGGCCTCTGTAGCTGAGTTATGGAGAACTCTGTAGCTGAGGTCTCTGGTGCTATGGACAGCTTGACTGCTACTGAAGCCTCTGCAGCTGAAGATTCTGAAGCTATGGAGAACTCTGTAGCTGAGGACTGTAAAGTAACAATAAGTTTAGTAGCTGTGACCTCTGGAGGTACAGTTACTTGTCATAGTACTCTTCCTGAAGCAGCTAATTCAGACTCTGTGCTTGATGCCCATCAGGCTCTAGTTCCAGACTGTACCTCAGAACCAGATAAATGTAAAGTAGAAGTCTGAAGATTTGTTTGTGTTGATAAACAGTAACAAATCATATCGCAGACTGTTGCTTCTGACAGTGAGGAAGAAGACGATGTAGATTTCAATCCAGGTACTATAATGCCATATGACATGATGATTCATCATGCCTTTTATATGCTAGAACAGAGGATTAACAAATTGTCAAAGATTGGTTGTGAGGGTTGTCACATAGAATAGCCCTCACAACCTCACCATATGCTTAATGGTGGTTATTTGGATCTGTTTGAATGTAAGGTGGCGAGATACTATTTTCTCAGTTTCAGGGAGATTGTGCCAAGTGAGACAGCTCTTGTGCCACTGTGTACGGGACCTACAGGATCGTGTTTAGAATTAGGGAGCTGGCTGGCCTACAAACCCACCTTCCAAGAATGGGTGGGTTTTGCCAAACCTGGCCACACAATGACATTGGAAACCAATGAAGTGGAGAAGCTAGTACAGAAGTTGGAAACGATTCTCAAATTTGGAGCAGCTCCAAATGCTTAGGGGAAATTATTGAACACTTGTGTTTTGATTTCACAGTGGAACATTGGCCCGGCAAACTACACAGGAATGCAGACAGTCTTTCACTCATATGCAGTAAATCCCAATGATGGGGGTATCCTACTCAGTAATTAACTACAGACTGTCGGCAACAACACACATAGAAGTGGTGCAACATCCCCATGGCAACCCTGCTTCTCTAGGATTGCAGCTGATTGGAAACTTTTTTTGGGTTTGCCCCGGAGCGTAGCGACCTGACGTTGCGCAGCAACGTCATGGCAATCCTATTAATGTTTTCCTCTACAGGTGGTTATAGCCAGGAGGAAGCAGCTGCTGGCTTTATGTAGGGCATCCCAGCCATCCCACATGCAAGTGGGTGACTGAGAGGTCTTCAGACCTACCCAGACCTACTCTGTCTGGGGCTCACGAGGTCCTCTGATTGTGCTAGAGGATGGCTGGACTATGGAAAAGAGCGATGGACAGCAGACTGCATTTTTTGTTGTCCATGGGGAGGGGGCCTGTGTGACCCTGACATCTAGGGAGTGCAGAGTCCTGGCACAAAAAATATCAACAATTGAAAACATTCCTCAAGAAGTGTAACTAAAAATATTTCTATATGAATGTTACCTTGACTTGAAATGCTACCATCACCCTCAAACATATATATATAACAGATCTATATCCCCATACATAGGGATGCATGTCAGTACCACTATACTGCATTATTAGAAGCATGCATTTGACCGACCGTTAAGCCATTTGCACACAGACTACACAACAATGCACAACTCATGTAGCATGACCACAGGACCTGTCTACGGGGGCTTACCCTACACAGAGACACCTGAAGTGCTATGGCCCACTGCATTTCTGGTGATCAGTTATCGTCTAAGTCAGGAAGAAGATATTGAAGTTATATGACATCTAGATGGCAAGGCACCATCCCTTAGATGGAAGCTTCATTGACTCATTTGCATTCATTGACTAATTTGACAAGGAGAGTTTAAGGCAATTTAGAGACTTACAAGAATTGATAATACCCATGTGACACTCCACTCCAGACACCACTATAGAGTTTGGGGAGTGGTGTATGTTTAAGCCAACTAACAGAGATGGCTCAGCCTTCAGAAAGCCAGTCCAAATGATAACTCTGACATTACATGAACTAAAGATGATCATATTCACAATGGATACTTCAGAATCTGGGGGAGAAGAGTACAGAAATCTATCCAAACCTCTTCATTTAAGGCAAGAGAACAGGATGTGGTATCCCAACTGTGGTTGTTGTTTGGTGTGAAAGGAAAGACTACAAAGAACAGTTAGAGCTGTTCTGACTGACTCTATTGATGCAAGATACAGGACTTATTCAGATCAACAATGTGACTACAGCAAAGCTTGTGACTGCCTACAGGGACATCCAAACTGAAGGCAGGGAGACAGTCAGGGGAACTAAGTTTCCTAAAATTCAGAGTGAACTGGTTGAGCCTCTCCAAAGACAGATTGCTGCTATTGCTCATATGACTCATGGTAGATGGAGTTTGTTTAGCACGCTTGTAGACAGACGCCAAAGGAAATTCAAATGCTCAGAGTTTGTAAGGGAGATGCTTGGTAGATATTAGTTTGGAAACGGTTTTACATTGAAAGGAGGTTGTATCTAGGCTGTTGTTGAAAGATTGGCAAGATGTAACTCAAGTATACAACCTGAACTGACGCTGACAGATCTGACAGTTATCGATGATAGTAACTTGATGAGGGAAATGTATTTGCTGAGTTTTGGGGATAGCCTTGAATATGGCAGAACAAAAAACCACAACACTTACATCCCATGGTGGCACTGGCAGTGTCATTCAGGAAACTAGCAACAAGTATAACGGGCATGTTGGATAATGTCACAGTGGGTTTTAGAGCTCTCCTTTTTTTTTCCTCCTATATTTGAGGGAACAGAAAAAAGTTTAAGGACTGGATTAGAGAGATAGAGAAGGCAGGAGTGCTATGTGACCTCTGTGATGATAGAAAAAAGAAAGTAGCTGGTGAAAGAATGATCAGTCCCATCCGCCTTAGAGACCTCAAAAATTGATCAAAAATCTATGCCCGATTTTGGCAGAAACGTTATGAAGACAAAAAAAAGAAAATTCCAACCTTCCAAATTCACGAGCCAAGAAAACGTAAGAAGCAGGGTAAATACTAGATAAAAACACCATACCTAAGACTCAACATACCACCTTTAAACTCCAGCTCTGCAGGAAGATGGTAGCCGTTGACCCAATTACTATACGCGTGTGGCGACGGTAAGGGCAGATCGTGGTGTGGGCCGAGGTGGTTACCACGCTCACTGACGTGGACCCAGGACGAGCAACATCAGAACAGATGGGAACAGATGGGGACGAGACAGCGGAGGCTACAAGGACAACTCTATAAGCAACTACATTTTCCAGAGGGATCGACACCACACTGTCTCGGATAAAAGGGAGCCGGATGGAGCCCCAGACCGCTGGGGGCGACCCTGCTCACCGACCCCGAGGCCAGCAGCGAAACAACAGACCACACATCTCAGTCTGTGCTCTTGCCACCATGGCTTCAGGAGAAAGGAGCACCCTAGTCGAATGTCTGGCAGACAAGCCACGCCACCACGAGGACGGCGCGGGGTGGCTGCGTTTGGTCTCCATCCAACGCGAGCTGTACCTAGAGAATTTGGATGAACCCCAGGGCAGCTCGAGGAGCTCATCGCGAGGGTGGAGAATATCATCCTCCATCAAGATGTGAGTCAGCGGGCCTCGTCTGTTGGAACACAGACAGAGGAGCCTGACCAGGCTGACGAGGCGCCGACCAGGCAGCAGATCACCGCAGTGGTCCACCCCCTGCAGCTCACCAACACTAACAATGAACTATTCCCAGACACCCCCATTGCTTGATCGCATCTCAATTATGAACTACAGCCCCAAAGCATTCCCCTACCTGAGCCCCCAGCCGAGCAACCGTTCGGGCATGGCATGGCTCGAGGGAGAGGCAGGGGAGCCTGGTTGCTGAGAGAGATGGGTGTTTGGGTAGCAAAAAGGCGCCCAGGTCGTCTGCCATCAGACAATGCGGACAATAGGAGTTAATACATTCAGTTGATACCAAGGGACAATGATATAAACTTTGAAAACATACTCCACATTCCTCACATTCGGACAAGTGAAGTATATATATAGTAGGCATACTATATGAACATTTACGCCAAGAAGGAGAGAAAACTTATACATTCTTTGGATGCTTATGGCAGAATGGATTATGGAGCAGAGGGCCACCATGTGTTCAGTGGAAATAATGAAGTAAGACTTGCTTTGGGTCAATTTGCCTCAAGCACGAGATAGTTTCCTTATAGTCTACAGTCATTAAATAAAAACTTGACAACATCTGATGCTTACTGGATTAGAGAGATTGAGAAGGCAGGAGTGCTATGTGACCTTAACAATGATAGGAAGAAGAAAGTAGCTCATCAAAAAGCAAGCATCATTGATTACCTAGCAGCTGTCCCCTGCTCCAGGGCTGACATGGGTACTGAGAGCTGCTGATCACATTTGTAGAAAATGTTATGTGATCTTACCAATGATAGGAAGAAGAGAGTAGCTTATTAAAGAGCAACCATCATTGATTTATTTGAGGTCTGACATGGGTACTGAGAGCTGCCATCGTTGCTGCAAACTTAGACCAAGATAAACAGGAGTATCTTCGAGCCTAGGTGGAGAAGTTCTGTCAACTTCAGTGAGTATGATCGCAGGAAATTGACCTGGAGGTCTGCCGTCACATTGACGTACACCTCTCAGCCTGGGATGGAAGCCATAGGTCACACTCAAGCCTTTGATAAGCAGAGCCTGGACAAACTTTTATTGAATTTATTGGGGCCATTTCCCATTTGGCAGTTGGTTGGCTGGCAAGCCCTCATTTCATGAAGGGGTGGCTTTCAGGAAAGATTCACACATGATGACACTGTCTACACCAGAAGTCATTGTGTTGGAGAGCAAACTACACACAATACATCACTTCTTAAACATACCTAGCCTCTTAGGTCAGTAGAACCCTAAGCCTTTAATCACAAATCACTCACAAAGCCACATACAGGCCCTCAGCATGGGTATATATGTAGAGACCTCAGAGAAGTGCATTATACAGCATAGAGCTATATCGTTTTTACAATTCTTTTTTGAATTACTAAATAAAGACAGGAGAGCTTAAGATACAGGTGTCTTTAAATAAATGAAGAGAATAGTACTAATCTGAATAATCAGAGGAGAACTATTATGGACAGCATTAGCCTTGTAGCAAGGAGAAACTGTGGACACAACAGCAATTAGCTTTTGCAAACTAGTAGGTCTACAGTTAAAATCAACATGGATTGTCATACAGGGAGGGCTGACAGGCCCCGGGCATGACAGGTTGAGGAAAACCTTTAGTGCAAAACAATGAGATTAAAGTACTGCAAACCAAGATTTCTGTGTATTTCCTATGTTACACATAATTTTCCTTGCTCTCGTGGTCAATATAGAAGATCAGCACAGGGGCTCAGCAGGGTAGCACCAGGTAGGAAGAGACCTGGCGGATGGCAGAAGACTGGCCAAGGTGAGTGCATTCCTGAGTTTTGGGAATAGCATTGAATATGGCAGAACCATATCTTCTAAGTCAGGAAGTAGATATTGAAGTCATAAGACATCTAGATGGCAAGGCACCATCCCTTAGATGGAAACTTCATTGACTCATTTGCATTCATTGAGTCATTTGACAAGGAGAGTTTAAGGTAATTTATGGACTTATAAGAATTGATTATACCCATGTGCCACTCCACTCCAGGCACCACTATAGAGTTTGGGAAGTAGTTTATGTTTAAGCCAACAAATGGAGATCGCTTAGCCTTCAGAAAGCCAGTCCAATCGATGACTCTGACATTACATGAAGTAAAGATTATTGTATTCACAATGGATACTTCAGAATCTTGAGGAGAAGAGTACAGAAATCTATCAAAACCTCTTGATTTTAGGCAAGAGAACAGGATGTGGTATCCCAACTGTGGTTGTTGTTTGGTGTGAACGGAAAGACACCAAAGGATAGCTACAAAGAACAGTTAGAGCTGTTCTGACTGACTCTATTGATGCAAGATACTGGACTTATTCAGATCAACAACGTGATTACAGCAAAGCTTGTGACTGCCTACAGGGACATCCAAACTGAAGGTATGGAGACAGTCAGGGGAACTAAGTTTCCTAAAATTCAGAGTGAACTGGTTGAGCCTCTCCAAAGACAGATTGCTGCTATTGCTCATATGACTCATGTTAGATGGAGTTTGTTTAGCACGCTTGTAGACAGACGGCAAAGGAAATTCAAATGCTCAGAGTTTGCAAGAGAGATGCTTGGTAGATATTGGTTTGGAAACGGTTTTACATTGAAAGGAAGTTGCATCCAGGCTGTTGTTGAAAGATTGGCAAGATATAACTCAAGTATACAACCTGAACTGACGCTGACAGATCTGACAGGTGTCAATGATAGTAACTTGATGAAGGGAGAGCATTTGCTGAGTTTGTGGGATAGCCTTGAAAATAACAGAGCAACAACCACAACAGTTATATCCCATGGTGGCACTGGCAGTGTTATTCAGGAAACTAGCAACAAGTATAACGGGCATGTTGGATAATGTCACAGTGGGTTTTAGAGAGCAAAACGCTCTCGTTTTTTTTCCTATTCTTGAGAGGGAGCAGAAAAAAGTTGTAGGACTGGATTAGAGAGATAGAGAAGGCAGGAGTGCTATGTGACCTCCGTGATGATAGAAAAAAGAAAGTAGCTGGTCAAAGAATGATCAGTCCTATCCACCTTATTAAGACAAAAAGAAGAAAATTCCAAATTCACGAGCCAAGAAAACGTAGGAAGCAGGGTAAATACTAGATAAAAACACCATACCTCAGACTCAATATACCACCTTTAATCTCCAGCTCTGCAGCAAGATGGCAGCTGTCAACCCAATCACTATAGGCGTGTGCCAACGGGAAGGGCAGATCGTGGTGCGGGCCAAGGTGGTTACCACACTCACCGACGTGGACCCAGGGCGAGCAACATCAGAACAGGCGGGAACAGATGGGGACGAGACAGAGGAGGCTACAATGACAACTCTATAAGCAACTACATCTTCCCGAGGGATCAACACCATGTTGTCTCGGGTAACGGGGAGCCGGATGGAGCCCAAGACCACTGGGGGGCGAGCCCGCTCACAGACCCCGACGCCGGCAGCGATACCACAGAGCACACATCTCGGTCCGTGCTCTTGCCGCCATTGCCTCCGAAGATACGAGGATGCTGGTCGAGTGTCTGGCAGACCAGCCGCGGCACGACGAGGACGGCGCAGGGTGGCAGCGTTCGGTCTCCATACAGCGCGAGCTGTACCTGGAGAATCCGGACGAACCCCAGGACGGCTCGAGGAACTCATCACGAGGGTGGAGGATATCGTCCTCCACCAAGATCAGAATCAGCGGGTCTCGTCGGTCGGGACGCAGACAGAGAAGCCCGACCAGGCGGACGAGCGGCCGACCAGGGAGCGGATCACCGCAGTGGTCTGCCCCCTGCAGCCCACCAACACCAACAACGAACCGCTTTCAGACCCCCCCCCTGCAGCCCATCAACACCATCAACGAACAATCCCCACACATCTCCCTTGCCCGGACACATATATTGGGCAGACTACTGCCCCACATCACCCCTACCCTGGACGAGGGAGAATTACCCGGATAACTTCCCCGAGGCAGAGGCAGGGGAATCCTGCGAAACATTGTTAGCAGCCAACAACCCCACACCACGATCGAGCCCCCCGCAGAGCCCCCAGCTGAGCAACCGCTCGGACATGGCATGCCCCGAGGCAGAGGCAGAGGAATCTTGGGGCTAAGACAGATGGTCGCCTGGGCAGAAACAAGGCGCCCAGGTCGTCTACCATCAGACAACTCTAACTCAAACAATAATAATTAATAATTTACACCATGTGAAGGACTATTTTCATCTCGAAAAACTAAACGCAGCATATAATAGGAGACATATATAAGAATGCAGAAAGTATAGAAGTAATTGGAAGTAACATCGATAAAATGTGTAAAGCTTAAAGGTATTTAGGAGCCATACATAAGAATGCAGAAAATATAGAAGTAATTGGAAGTAACTGATTGGAAGTAACTGATTAATTGTGTATAATTTTAGAGCCGAACGAATCATGATAGAAAGTGCATAACCAATGATACGTAATCACCGCGTGTATATGCAATATTATAAAAGAATAACCATTTTATGTAACCACGATTAAGACACTCAGCCAACCAGGGGATAACAAATATCAAGACAAGTGGGAGTCTTCATCTCCAATGCCCATCGGGAGTACTGTAATGATAATGATCTATTACACCCCCTCGTTAGGCCTAAATTCGAAATTGGGATTTTAACTATATATTTTTAATAAGCACCCCATGTTGGCCCCATAGATAGATACTATTTTTGATTGTTTGCTGAGTGTCCATGTACATTTGATATAACTTCTCGCACCAATATTCCCATACAGGGAATA
Source organism: Harmothoe impar (assembly GCA_947462335.1). Taxonomy (NCBI): domain Eukaryota; kingdom Metazoa; phylum Annelida; class Polychaeta; order Phyllodocida; family Polynoidae; genus Harmothoe; species Harmothoe impar. Next base: position 6,933,018 of record OX381716.1, on the reverse strand, counting down.
GATCTATTCAATAAAACCAGTATCTCTCAGCAAGTGAGTTATGTTGACCTGACTTACATCTAAGGCCTCTAGGCCACACCTACCATTACCCTCTATCATCACATCACTGGAACCATCAGGAGGCATGGTCAACTCCCCAATTAACTGACATATATTATAACATATGGCTTGTTTTGCATGGATCATACTCATGGTGTTTGTAATAGCTTGTACCACATGTGGGAAGAGCAGGAAATGTGAGTGTATTCAACCTAGAAGCATCTGTGTGTGCACAGGAAGTTACACCTAAGATTTGTAATGTGTAATGGCTGCCACAAGCTCTCTGATGGGAGGTGCTGTAGCTTTGTGTGTGCATAGCTACATTAACAGGTGTTTATATCAAATGTTGATACATGAGAGCTCAGAGAAAACTTTTCTCAGCCAGTCAATGAGCAGGGGGGCTCTGTGATTAGGTAATGACTGTTCTACTTCTCAACATGCATTTGGAACAAGTGTCAATGCAGGAGGTGCAGATAATGTGTATGAGAAACAGAGCATAACCAGCTCAGGTTCATTAAGAAGCTGGACTCTTGGGCCACCACCATAATATGATAAATTATGCATTTCAGCCACAGAGAGGGAACAGATGTTTATTTCTCTGCCAGAGACTAAAAGTATTAAAGGAAAGCGTCCACACCTTTAGATAAACATGAAGTATAGCCCAGCAGTGACATGCAAAGTCCATAGATAAGGCCTGCTACACTCTACATAGAAGGGAGCACAGGTACACTGGAGCAAAGTCAGAGGCACAGGGATCCAGTATCTGCACCCTTAGATAGGAACAGAGTATAGATAGGGCCACTATGTCCATCTTAAGTCCACTACACCTAGACTCTACCCTGCTCCATGTATATAACTGCTAAATATTGGTATAATAAATATATTAGTGAGGCTCACAGACAATATGTAGAGTATCATGAAAGGAAATGTGTTTAGTAAATATATATACCAAGGGGATGCTACAAAGTATTTAACTGAATACAATATAACTAGTCTAGGACGAAAATTAAATGACACAAAGATATCCAAGGTCAGGTAAGGGACTGGTCATCATGCCATGAGCGTGTAACACCCATGTTGTACCAGGGACCTGGATACGTGGCAGCACGTGCCATTGGGAGTTTTATAACCAAGTACCTGTATACATATATATATTGTTGATATTGAATTACCACCAAAACCATACAAGCTACTTTTACATGATGTTAATATTATTGTAGCCCTGAATGTATAGATCACTGAGGTACAAGAAATATAGAATGAACTGTTTATAATTAATCATAAATGAATGAGTCCTTGAAAATATTTGAAGGTGAACATGAAGCATTACAAAACACCTAAACTGATAATAGCTGAAGGGTCATCGGCAAGTTATTAAACCATTCTGAATAAAAGGCAGAGGATTTCACATGGGCTCCTGACACACCAGCTTTGAGAGGGGACTTCATGGCTAGCTAATTCTACCACACCCCTGCGCATCAAGCACCCCTAATTTTACAACCTGATATAGTTTGAAATTCCTCTGACTGTGTAGCAACAATTTGGAACAAGTGACAATGCAGGAGGTGCTGATAACATACATGAGAAATAGAGCATAACCAGCTCTTTGGTCACCGCCAAATTAAAACAGAATAGGCATTTTAGCTGCTACTAAAGTTGCTAGGCAGTAACTACACGTGCGATATGTGTTTCTCAAGTATATGCTCTCATACAAGTCACGATGTTTCCTCCCCTGCTGCTATACATATGATCGGAGGTCAAACAAGGTTGTTCTTTTGTGATAACTTGGAGTCATGTCATCCTTCTCACATTGGATTTACAGTTGGTTCAAATGTTACAAGCCCCATTTGACAAAACATATAGAGAAACATGACAAACCAATTGAGACGAGAGTGTGAACGCTGGCCAAAGCTCAACAACTGCACTAAAAGTATGGAGTACACAAAAAAGAAACCAGAGTAGCACAAATGTGCAGAGTGGTATAGCTCTACATGTCACTAGCGCTACAACCGATGTTCTCATAGTCTGAGGTAGATAATTAGAGACTTACAAGAAAAAGAGTTTATTTCCTTCACAGTTATTCAATCGAAATATGTCATGCCACCTGACTGGAATTCAATACAGAGGGAAAGGAAGAGTAAGCTACAACACTCATTTGGGAAAGAAGGGGCCATAGAAAGGAAAGAAAAACGAAACAATCGTTAAGTTAAATAAACAGGAGCGACACACCTCTATATTTGAAGTGCACAGTTGGTCAAATGGTACCTTGGTATGGGGAATGGAGTATTTGGAGAAGGGCGTCTCTAAAGCTGCTTGAGCACCCAGTCCACAGTAAGTTGTCATTAAAAACACCACACACCATCTATCAGATGACATCTGAAATTAAAGAGTGGACCGAAAAAGAAATCTAGGCAAACTAGGCCTTGATTCATTTTGGGGAAAACTTGGACAGTAAGCTAACCTTAAACAGACAGTTCATCAACCATCTACGGTCACAGAAACTCTATGATGTAATCTCGGCCAAGAATAAAGAAGTAATGAAATTCTGTATACTTTCAGCTACATTGTTAACAAAGCATTACAACTTTCAGAATGTGTGATGAAGGAGGACGTCTTAACACTTCTATAGCATGAGAGTCAGATAATACAAAAGAGTGCAAGGATGGTATAATCAAGATATAACAGACTAAACTTCCTGGCCAAGTCAGCTTCCAGAAAGGGACGGAATAAAGCTGAACATGGAGGCTCTGTTACCCGTATTGTCCAATGCAAAGGTCATTCACGCAGACTTCCAAAGGCTTCCAGATATCCAAGGGGAGGGTGAGGTATTACCTGCACTAAACTTTGCATTGTGCCTGCATGAGTACAAGCTTCATCTTGCCTGGGACTTCGACTGCTTCTGCTGGTATTTCCGACCCCAAACCTTATGGGGTGTAGAAAGCGTGCCTTATACCAAGGTATAGTCTTGTGGCATGGTTTGATATATACATTGTATTCTCTTTACATGTTACAAAACTAGGGTCTGGAGTGAGGATCCATTCGAGAGAGTCACGATTCATATCACTAGGTTGTATATACTTTAACATTAGTAATAAAGGTTGTTCATTGTTTTGTGCTATGCGGTCCTTAAAGGGTTAAAGGTTGCCTGCACACTGTCAGCGTGGCCACCATGTTACATAACAGCAGAGTGTACTACGTCATACAGCACAGATAAGGAGATAACAGCACCACGTTATCTGCCTACAGGCCGCCTGTGTGTGCCCTGCTGATAGGGATGTGTGGGATTACACCAAGCGGGGGGGGGGGGGCACTCCCTATCTCTCTTTAGTCTGATCCAGGATTTTTGAAAAGGCGGGGCGCTGCAATACTTACAACATTTGGGGTGTTGAACCATCTAAAATAAAATGTACAGAAAAATAGGGGGGCGTGCGGCCCTTGCGCCCCCCCCCCCCCCCACTGGATCCGCCTGTGACTATCACCATATGCAAACCTTCAAAAATCCTTTCAGAGCCATATCAAGGTTTGAAAATGTACCCCTTTCTCCCCAAATTCTCTTAAAAATCGCCCCTTGGGGTCCGTGCCTTGGGCCCAAAAATGGTTCCTTTCCCTTAGAATTGTGTTCAGCTTTGGCACCTTTAGAAAGAGGCGAATTTTTCAAGAATCGTAGTCTTTCAGAGCCATTAAGGTTTGAAAATGTACCCCTTTCTCTTAAAATTAGCTTAAAAATTGCCCCTTATCAAGAGCCCTTGTGGTCCATGCCTTGGGCCCAAAACAGACCCTTTCCATTGGAATTGTGTTCACACATGGTCTAGGGGAGTGTCCCCCCCCCCCGTGTCGGGTAGGGATGTGAGAGATTAGCAGGCCGAGGGACGTGTGTAGGACATGACCCACTCACTAGGTGGTGGGATGGGCAGACAATGGGGGGGGGGGGGTCATGTACAAAACTACACAGTCCTTTGGCACCATGTGTGTACATATACGCCGGCATGTTTTGTGAGGATTCTAGACAGCCCATGGGAAAGGAAGTGATAGATAATACTCAATACTGTACTCCCTCATAAAGGACTACCATGAGGCCACGTGTGAGGGGACCTTGATATACATGTATAGACCTCACTCACAAGTGTCAAGAAAACTGGACTATACTGTCACACAAACAACTCAACTACCCAGAGTCCCTAATGACCTAGCTGCACAAGTACAAGCCTCCAGGACCCCCAAAGGTCCTACATTGGGGAGCCTAACGACAAGCTGAACTGTACACCAAATCCAACAGACCAGAGAGCACCAAGACTGAACCATAACGTGGGGCAGTAGGAGTAGAAGTATAAGGATGTCTCACCATGTGATGTGGGGTCTCCATACTGCAGTGTCTGCACTGAGGGTCAGGGTGTGGGACCGGGTGTGGGACCGCGTGTGGGTCCGGCCCTCACCGCGTCCCACTGACAACTAGCCACATCCTGCCTACCACCTCACCACTGTGTGTGTGGGAGTGTGTGTGTGTGGGGGGGGGGGGGAGAGGGAGGGGAGGTGGAGATAAGGAACTACTTCTGATAAGGTGGGGATGGACTGGTGGGTATGGTGAATATCATGGCTCTAGACCCTTAAATTCGACAGCGACATTGACCATTTTGTGGCTCAATAGTGTGATTGGTCTTGAGGAATAAATTGAAAGTGGAATAGGACATGGGACAATTCTTAAAATCAACATGGCGACATGAGCTTATATTGAGCAAATCAACATGGGACATGGAGACCCCCAATATGGGTGGGGTACCTACTTGTTGATCTGCAAGTTCAGGTGCAATGGGGTAGGGGGGCCGCCCATTATTTTTTATTTAATTAATTTTAGACCCTAGTTTAGCCTAGGAAGAAAGGGGTGCATCCCCTCCTTTTCCGAATTCAATGCAAGTCCATTACAATATTGATGTCCCAAGGAACAATTTATGCCAGTTTTCGCGGCAATTCAGACAATTAATAAAGTCCCTAGAGAGTAGGTCTACACCGTGAAAGTATGGCCGATTTGTTATATGTGTCAGTTATAGTTTTGAGTACAAATCAAGTCATTATTTGCACATTTTTAAATGAAATCCAGCAAGTTCCACCATTGAACTGATTAAGTTTCACCTTATCAAAAAACACACCGCCCCATGAAGAGGTCTAGTTACGGGCCTCCCTTCTCCCAGGTCCAACTAGTGGATAACAATGACCGGTCCCTAACGGTCCCAGATAAGGGAGTGGTCAATTTTTAGCAAGGGGGAGGGGGGGGTTGGTGGATTTTTGCTCGAGCGGTCTAAATCTTTTCAGTCCTCCCCACGGGAGGGGTCGAAATTGTTTTGGTCCCCCCCTCATGCAAGTTGAAATTGAGCGCGGCCTACCCCTTTGAGCTATAGTAACGCCCGGGCTTTTTCGCTAAAAAGGGGTGCAAATTTTTTGGCCCTCTCCCTCAAGAGGGGTCCAAATTATTTTTGGTTTCCCCCCCTTCAAGGGGTCCAAATTTCTTTGGTTCCCCCCCCAAATCCACCGACCCCCCCCTCCCCTATTGTTAAAAAATGACCACTCCCGAACTCAGTACTTGGTGATAAGGGCTGTGTATAGACAGCGTCACACAGGCCAAAGGTCAGCATTAATGGAGTGATCACTTTTTAACATCAGGGGGTTCAGTAGGAAAAGCCTGTTTGTTACTATGGTTCAAACTCTGGGTTTAAACTCTGCACTAACCCCCCACCCCTACTCAAAAAAATGGTTTGTCATCATGCATCATAGAAATCATTGTTTTGCTCAATTTGAACTAAAAAAGAAATAATCCAAAATCGGATACGGGACAATGATATCAAAGTTTGAGTTCAACATTGAATCAATATTGACTATTTAAATCAAGCTACTTAGACACCTGTGAGGGACACGGTTTCTCTGAAAATGCAGTTTTTGGAGACACCGGGATTCGACCCCGGGGCCTTCCGCTTGCCGACCCCTACACACCTCAACATTTAAAGGCCGGCGCAAACAGAGAAATGCGAATCAGACCCGACGCAGACCAGACGCAGACTGGATTTTGCAGAGATTAGGGGGACAGTCTGTGCCCAATCTGCACCCTCCTCCTACTCAGTCTGCCCCTAGTCTGTGCACACAAAAAAATGAGCTAACAAAACTTAGCCAAGAGTTAGCCGAAACACCTAACTTGCTAACCCATGTTGGGGATTTTGCCGTGCCCAAACCCCCCAACCTTTCTTAGCAGTTTACGCCTAACCATTAGGAAAGTTTTTAAGTTGCCTTGGCTTGCCTGATTATCACTAGCTTTCCTTAGACTTTTTCCTTAACTATATTATTTGGCATTTTGGTTAGAATAGGGGCTGTAATTGGAATTTCATATAAACAGACCAGATTACTATTAAATTTACAGAAATGCCTGCACATGGGTTCTAAGTTTTGGTGGTTAAGTTTGGCCCCATAAATACCTCACCTATTAAGCACACATCTGTAAGATGCTAACCTTCAGGTTCTAATCCACAAGTACAATATTTATACACAGGAATTTACTAGGCTCAAATCTATAGATCAAATTCATTGAATCAGTAGATACAATTAATTCAATTAAATTAGTGATAATTTAATATCACCTAACAGTAACTTACCACGATTAGCCTGCCATACTATGTACAAACAAGTTGGTGGCAAAGGATTAAGTACATCTGAAACACTTTATTATCCAATTCCATCCACAAAATTATTTTTGCATCTTTAAATGAATATAACTATTTCTGAAACTTGTCCACATTGATACACTGTAGTAACACAAAAGACAAAAGAGGCCTCAAACAGTTAACTAAAAATGTATATACAGTGTTTTACAGATATAGGGTGATATGGGTCAGTAGCTAGGGTCAATACATTACTGTTTTACATTGATCAGATACATGTGGCTTTTAACTAGTTAACCAACACAAATAAATGACACATCATAAATCAAACATCGAAATTGTTCAACATCTAAAGTGTTCAACACTAAATGTTGAAGGAGCATCATCATCTTTTCATAATTTATCTTTAACATACTTTAGCAAGTTTATACAAAAGAGCAACTAAAGAGGCAACTTTGTGGCCTCAAGGAGAGCCCTTTTGCATCTGCAACCCCATAGCTGCAGGGACAGCCTTATAGTTATATGAGCTGTCCGATTGCTATGTGACCGGCACTGTAGCTGTGAGAGTAGGCCTGTGGCTGTGTAGGTAGGCCCATAGCTGTGTGCATAGGCCTGTAGCTGTGTATGTTGACCCACAGCTGTATGAATAGGCCTGTAGCTGTATCAGTAGGCATGTAGCTGTGTAGATAGACCTACAACTGTGTTAATAGGCCTGTAACTCCATTGGTAGGCCTGTAGCAGTGTTTGTTAACCCATAGGTGCATTGATTGGCCTTAATCTATGTAGGTAGGCCTACAGCTGTGTTGATGGGCCTGTAGCTGCATCAGTAGACCTGTAGCTAAGTAGGTAGGCCTGTACAGCCAAGTGAATAGGCCTGTAGCTGCATCAGTATGCCTGTACCTGTGTGAGTAGGCCTGTAGCCCCATCAGTAGGCCTATAGCTATGTATGTATGACAGCCTTCAAGAGTCCATTTGATGTACACCGCTTGTCCCTGCAGCATTCACAAGTCAGCCTGGATCCGATTGAAACAGAAAGTAGAATGAAAATATTGCAGTTAATTGGTATTTGTATATAAAAAACAATCATTTTCCATCCTTTTTTGCCATTAATTTATCTATCAACCTGGGTTTTTTTTTGGGCCAAAGATTTTGATTTCTTTTTCCCACCAAATTGGCCATTTTAATGAAAAGACACAATGTGTTTGAAATGTTAACCTTTTTCCCTCCAAATTCGCCATTTTCCCGAAAATCAACATTTTTCATGATTTTTGACTTTTTTTTGCATTTTTGATAAGTGGCCGATATTTTGCAAGAGGACCACTTTTGGTAGGGGTCAATTTCAAAGGATGTCAGGGTCCTATAACTCTGGTAGGCCTATACAAATGCATTAAATATCAATGCTGCCGAGAAGATACCTGTCACAAGGTTTGACAGGGGCCAATGAGACACTTTCCCTGAGGACCAATTGACAAGGCTGTCATTTTTCCAGGGCCAGCTTTCATGTGGGCTGCTAATCTGCTGTAAATTTCCACCAAGGATGCTATAAATTGCCATATGTATTCCATCCCCATGCTAAAGGGTACCTGCCACAAGTTGGAATCCATCGGTTTGACAGTAAAAGTCAGTTTTCTTTGGTTTATTTTCGAAAACGTGAAATTCAAACAAAAATAATTGTGAAAAAAAAATTCTTGAAAAACTTTTACATTTTTTATGTGAGCCTCCTGGGCCACCATGTACAAGGGATGTGTGATTTCATTCAAAACATGAAATTCACCAAAAGAAAACTGGAAAAAGATTCTTGAAAAAAACACTTTTTTATGTGAGCCTTCTGGGCCACCATACTCAAGGGGTGGGTGATGTTTTATTTCAAAAGCATGAAAATCAACAACAAAAAATTCAAGAAATTGATTTTATGTGAGCCTCCTGTGCCACCATACTCAAAGGGTGGGTGATTTCTTTTCAAAAACATGAAATTCAGCCCCCCCTAAAAAAAAACCTAAAAAATTGAAAAAAAAAATCTTTGAATTTTCTTTTTCATGTGAGCCTCCTGGACCACCATACTCAGAGGTGGTGATCTTTTTCTGAAAACATGGAATTCACCAAAAGAATAATGGTGAAACAAATTTCTTTAAAAAATTTGGAATTTTTTTTTTAGGTGAGCCTCCTGGGCCACCACACAGAAGGGGTGTGTGATTTTTTTTCCATCAAACATGAAATTCACCAAAACATAAACTGGAAAAGAATTTCTTGAAAAAAACTTTTTTCATGTGAGCCTTCTGGGCCACCATACTCAAGGGGTGGGTGATGTTTTATTTTGAAATGATGAAATTCACCCAAAAAAACTTTTTAAAAATGTCTTGAATTTGTTTATGTGAGCCTCCTGGGCCACCATACTCAAGGGGTTGGTGATTTCTTTTCAAAAACATGAAATTCAGCCCCCAAAAAAACCTGAAAAATAAAAAAAAAAAAGGTAAAAAATCTTTGAATTTTCTTTTTCATGTGAGCCTCTTGGACCACCATACTCAGGGGTGGTGATCTTTTTTTGAAAACATGAAATTCACAAAACAAATAACTGAAACAAATTTCAACAAAAAATAAATAAATAAAATTCAAGAATTTTTTTTATGTGAGCCTCCTGGGCCACCATACTCAAGGGGTGGGTGATTTTTTTTCAAAAACATGAAATTAACCCCCCCCCTCCAAAAAAAAAAACTGAAGAAAAAATCTTTTGAATTAATTTTTTTAGGTGAGCCTCCTGGGCCACCATACAGAAGGGGTGGGTGATAATAGAGTATTTTGTAATTGTCATCATTTTACTACAAAATAATGCTAAATAAAGTATTATGGATATAAATTGTAGTATAATATGAATCACAGACACCCATACATCCATTGTACATGAAAGACAATAGTGGATGTCAAACCATATCACAGATTAGATTGGATATAAATTCAGTACCTACCTCATTTCTGTCCTGTCTGCCATGCTTGCCAGGAAGTTGCTGGTTCCTCTGAGGGGTACCAGCAAAATTGACCTTGCCTTGCTGTGGTCTAGGGGTTAGATATTCTGCCTAACACATTAGTCAATTTCTGGCTAAGCATTAGCCAAAAGCACTAACCAAGAAAAACTAGCCATTTCCCCCAAGATACATTAGAAATACCAACTTCGGTTTTTTTCTGTGTGAGAAACCTTACCTGTTATCAGCCTATCATTTCTCAGACCGTCCGTGGACAGTCTGAAAATATCTAACATGTTTGATATCACGGATTTACCCCAGACTCAGACGGGACTGTAAATCTGCGTCCGGTCTGCGTCCGTGGTCAGCGCAAACTGAGCGGACTGGACGCCAGTTTGCGTCCGATCTGCGTCCGGTCTGCGTCTGGTCCGCCCTGTTTGCGCCAGCCTTAAGTTGTATAAATCTAGAGGATGAAAGGGTTAGAGCATCTGATGTCTGAGTTTCATGAGATGGCGTAGTCCAGAGGCCGAATACACAGAAGAAACACATGCTACACTGGACGATAACTGGGAATAAATCTAGCACATGGTTTTTAAGAAAAATGTTTAAAAAACGGTTATACCTTGAGGTTAACCAGTGATCGTTGATCAAACATTATGCAGAAAAAAGATGTTTGATAAACAGCAAATTAACTTCAAATCAATCCATTGGCAGTTATCAAGGAAAGGTTAAACCATTGTTACGTTTTTCACATAATGTTAGCAGATTAACCTTTAATTAACGTGTATCAAATGTATATAAACGTTCTTTGCTACCCCTCCCCAGAAAGGGATGGAATTCTTCCTGCTCCTCCCCAAAATAATAAGTTTTTATCCCACCCCCCTTGAGGAGCCCCCTCTCCCACACAAGCCACCTCCCCCCACCCCCACAACACACAAACACACACACTGTTATCCCACTCCCCAGATTACTGTAAACATAGATATTTTCGGGTTTATACACTTTCACGGATTTCCTAAGAGCACAATCTTGTCTGGACCTTAATTCGCAGATATTGAATTATGGTAGTTGTATAACTATATTGAATATATTTCTGTGCTGTACATATTTTCACAGTTTCAAAATTCGCGAAAATATGTACAGCACAAAATAAGATCTGTTTATGGTGTCGATAGGACTGGTACTTGATATCAGACATCCGTATTAGGCTGATAACATTCCCACGCACAGACTGAGTGGTGTGCTGTTAACGTGCTGCAATGCATCTCACCCATGGTCTTCATGATGCATGAATGCAGGCCTGGAGGTTCTATAAGTCTGCATTTGTGCATCATCCTGGCCCTTTAGGAATGGCTGCATCAGTCCAATCCCAGTGGTTACAGAACATTGAATCAACATTGATAACTGGTTATCTATGTATATCAACTATTGGTCAATGTCGATTCAATGTTGAACTCATTCTATTGCCTACTGAGATAGAGTTGCATTTATGCATCATCAAAGTCTGCCAATATATCAAAATCTAGCACTATGAATTATTGCTTTAATTGCTTTTATTATATCATTATGTATTAAACCAATTTAGTCCCAAGTGATTAAGGGAAATTGTTGGTAGATCAAAATTGACCGAACCCTGGCTTCTACCTTTAAAGCACTAAGAGGGGCTTAAACGGTTAGAGTAAGCTTCCTTATTGCAGACCACATACCAGAAGTGAAAGTATATGACCCGTTATCACTACAGACAGATGCTAAAGATGAAAACCATGTATACATACAAACAAACTACACATATGAAAAAACTCAGGGCCCTCCTCCATAGAACTTAATGTATATTGTGTTCCTCCAACGTTCACAGGGGAGTAGTAATGTGCTTTGGGTGTGAAGGGACGTATTGACTCGGAGTAGGACCCGCTGGCTGAATCGCCATGTTGTTGTCGTTGTTGGAGAAGGGCAAATTGGGAGAATTGAATTGCAGGCTAGGGTCGCTGTCCCCCCACATGGATTTTGCCCTTATGGTGTTGCTGTCCTACACTGACTCTGGAATATTGTGCTCAATTGAAGCTGTAGGATACGTAACAGCCCATAGTATTTAGTGCTGATTACAAACCCAAGGTGGCAGCACCAGGACGTCTCTCACCTGCTGTACATGCCATGATGGTGATTTCCCATTCAGTGCTGTTCTTCCAAAGTTGCCCACAGAAAGTAATACATCACGATGAGGTTTAGAAATTATACTGTTAATGAGTATCGAATCTTCTTGTTATATATACTGTGATACTACAATAACTAGATAGTTCATGTAAGACATGGAAAATAGTAGTTGCATCGTAAATTATACACATTATATTACTGTTATAAAAGGTTAAATTATGTTGTTTGTATTTGTTGACTGTATAGGAACACCCTTCGAGCTGTATAAGTTCTCTTCCTGTACAGTATAAATAAACGGGATGGTATATTTATAGTTACCAAACACTTATATATACAAAAATAATCTGAAAGATGCATGTGGACATTGAGCTAGTGCCTGGTTCAGTACAAGATCCCAAGAAGTGAATTTGGAAATGATTTGGTTACATCTCTCCATCTACTGCTGTAACAGCTCTCTTACTACCTTGTTTTCATTCTATGTGCCATCGTCTGTCATAACATACACCCACACCTGGGAAAGGTATCTCCGAGTAAGACCAGGTGGTTATGTGTCATCAGGGACTGGACTCTGTGCAGCCTATTCCTGCAGGCACAGTGGAAACATTGTATAGCTACATTTAGTTCTTACACCACACACCAGGGGTCACCACTGCTGGGTCAGCCTCTCATACTTCATGTGTAATACCTCGGTAGGCTTGTGTAGGAAGCACGCTCGTGCTCTCTGTGATTAATTATTTCCATTCTACATTTCACTTTGTTATTTAGCAATAACATGCCTCACTACTTTAATGTATTTGCTGAGCTAGAAGTAGTTGAAACATTGATTTAACATTTATAATATGCTAAATCAATACCTCATTACAATAAATGGAATGAACCTGAAACAATGTTGATTTAGGGTTCATCAACCACTGGTTAAACATAAAAGTTTATGTGCAGGTCTGACTATGTTTATGCCTAACACTTCATTTTGAAGCTTCAATACCTTTCCAAGCATAAAAAAACATTTACATCAACTTTCCGCTCTCTCTTTTTAAGTATCCTGGAGAGGGCACCAGATTCTACTAGATTGTGCAAAGTGATGTCTGCCTCAGTAAGTGCCATTACCCCCGGGCAGTACACGCAACAAGTGGCCTGATGGGGTTGTCTGATTGCACATCAGTTGGTGGCACCACACTTTGTTGCTTTAAGCGCAGATTTACAGTACCTAATGGGGAGTAAATGGCTGTAAAGTGTCACTACCATGCCGTTTCACGACACATGAGGATATATATAAGTAACCTATATTGGTGTTTCTACAATGACCAAAATTTGTTAACTCCGGTGCATTGCTCTTCTGCTCTCAGTACCACAGGTGTGATTGTGGCTCTATAATTTTTGATAGTTTGTTTTAGCTACTTGGTCATCTAAGCTTTCTAATGTTTTCCTGCTAGTATAGTCTCCTGCATTCTGCAACACGTCTCCCAACTGCCCTCCTGAAAGGTCTCTGAACATGGGTCAATAAACATCAATGTACACCTGTGTAACTCTCAGCAAAAGGAGGTAAGGAACAAGTGGTCATCCTGGTGTCTCCACTCTCCACCAGATGGTGCTGCTCCCAGTGTTTTCTCCACTCTCCCAGCAGATCTTACATCTGTATAAACTAAACTCTGCTGAAGTAAAGGAACGTTAAATCTATTTTGACATCAACTTGACATTAAGGAGTGGTGCAATTACAGATGTGTCTTATATATAAAGTTGATAACTATACAATGAGGGCATAATAATTACTTAACCATTCATCACAGTCCTCCATTTGCGGATGTTTCTCTGCTAGTGGCAGGTAATCTTGTTTCTGTACTCGAGGGTTAATAGATAGTCCAAGAAAATGTACTGGGCTGTGTGAGAAGCACTCCCCTTTTGTCTTTGCCACATTTATTGTCATGAATGTAAAAGGAATTGTACAGCCTCTCAGGCGTCAAACAGCTTACAGCCCAAAGCCAGACCAAATCGCATCACTTGGTTCCCATTTATGTCCTTGTTGTATTGATTTTGGGATCTATGACTGGGGCAGGGGATATCCATGAATATCATCAAAGGCCCATGACTCTAGAGATGAGGAGGGATTGGTTAGATGATTGTTGCATTGTTGGTAGCCCAATATGGTATTCATACATGTTGAAGTCATACATAGACAAATGCCAATGCCTATTGATTCAATATCTGACCTATTTGAAAGGTGGGGGCTGGGGCCATATACCACAAAGGCAGGCACAGTCAGAGACATTGTCAATGTAGCTGGCATATGTGTTTACTTTTTTAGTTGAAACCATTTAAAGAAGGATAGAGAATTCTTTTTACGCCATTAAATTTAACCATGTTGTATTCAATGAGGGCATTGAATACGGCACCAGTGGAGGAATAGTAAAACTTTCCAACACTATTAAGTGCTGTATGTATTTTGTATTTTGCCATATCCCCTTGTACATACTGATTACCATAGCAATCATTACATTTGTAAATTCGAGTAAATTCAAGTAAATTCAAAGAGATATTTTACTCTGTGCTTTTAAAGGAACTGAGCTTAATTGAGATATAATAAAGGCTTACTTATTGATTTTGATATCCTCATTATATGACACCTGCATCATGCACCCCCTTGGTTGAACAGATAACTATGGTATTTTCTAAAATGATGAACATTTTTGTTCAATGTGAGCTGTAGTTGTTTCCCATGTTACGTCCACTTTTAGAACATTACATATTCATGTGCCTCGAGTGTACAATAAAAATACATTGTCGGAGGCCCTTAAATATTACAGTACCCTAGCTGGTGTGAGGCTGCCATGGTAAAACACTTTAATGGCTACATTGGGAAATCTGCACTGACAATACGACTGTCACCATACATCATAACATGTATAATAGATGTTTTTATACTTTTTAAAGGAAAGATTTCCATGATGCTTTCCTGCTTTTTCTTCCTCAGTGACAACGACCATCCTAATTCTACAAAACCAGGGAATGTTCATTTTGTAACAACAAGGGGTGGTGGGATTTATTTTACCCCCCACCCCCTACAGGGGTTGAAATTGGTTGCCCCCCGGAAGTCTGAAAAATTGGGAGATGTCCCCCCCCTCATTATGTAACAGGGGGGATTTTTGGCAGATGCAATCTTTTTTCCCTTCCCCCAAAAGGTATGAACATGTTTACCCCCCCCCCCCCCCGCCAGTCAAGGAGTCAAACTTCTCCTCTGAAATCCATCATCTCCGGATCCCCATCTTAAAATATGAGCACTTCCCTACAACTTATTCCTCCAGCTAAGGCAACTTTCCAAAGTTATAAAAAGAAATGTAAGTTTTTCCTAAGCGCTCTAACAAAAGGCAATCTGTTCTGTCCACATCCTGTGTTGTAAGAAGTGCACCTTCAGATTACCTCAGCCCCCTGTGTACAAGTAAAGGGAGCAGTGAACCAGGTTCTGACGGATCCATCACCCAGTACAGGCACCCCGGGCCTCCACACTCTACTCTGGTGTCCTGTAACATGCTATCAAGACTCAGGCAACCACTATGGTGGAAACACAAAGTGGCTGTAGTCAGAACTTCCCTGCACTTTACATATTGTGGTAACTCAAAAAAATGCAAACGGTGTTGCCAAATGCATAACCATCAAGATCTGATTGGGTACTCCAAGCTAAAATTCTGCAAGAGTATATTTGTACTTTGGAGCACTTCTCAATCTCAATCTTGTCTGATAGTTCCTGATATGTATACGTGATTTGTTCAAGTTCTGTATTTCCCCAACAGATTGACATCGAAAGGCCCCGTATTTCGTTGAAACCCTTTATACCGGTTGAAACGTAATACGGGGCCTTGAGATGTCAATCTGGAGGGAAAATACAGAACTTAAACTGATCCTGTATTTATTTCTAAATGTATTTGTCACATATTAAAGGAGAAAAAGACAATTTATTAACCTGCATCGTCCCCAAACACATCCAAACGCCGCCATGTCACCTTGCTCGATACACACTTCCGGTCTGTGCGCCTGCACCAAAAAATAGTCCCCCCTCCAGATCGCCTAATTCAGCTATCAGGTGTCTAAGTATAGGATCTTTTCTCTTGCGTGGGTTATGTTTCTTTCCATATAACTCCATTTTAAACCCGAAAACCACAATGTTACTTTTAGGGAATATCCATCATCAACAAGCGCCCAGCAAATCTCAAGCCAAAACCAACCCGGGTAAATTTTTATCGTCTCAATTTTGCCCCAATCCGTCATGTTAGAAAGCCTCAACCAAATTTTCGGGGGGGGGTAGGGCCTAATTCAGCTTTTGTACATGTAAACATCGGATGTTTTGTACTGCTAAGGCTTTATTTCCATTAAAAATAATGTATTTTAACCCCCAAACTAAGTCAATGAAAAAAAAGCAAGAGTGACGAAATTTGTCAGCACTTGGTCCATGAACCAAACCGTGGTGGAAAGTGAGAGCGCTCACCACTAGACCATCTCGGACACACTGGATGTAGAAGGCTCAGTTGGGGACTTTGACCCGCTGACCTTAGGTATCCTTAAGCCACACCAGAAGTGAAGTCTTCGAAATACAGAGGTTTGAGGAAATACGGGGGCTGGTTATTCACCTTTTGTGAAATACGAGGCTCAGTACTGTACTATACCCGGTTTGATATTTCATCAAACCATCTAAAAATAAAAACTAGTTACACTTTCTGTTTTTAGCTAGTATTCATACTCTGTTCATATGCAAACCAGGAGTGTCAGCAGTTACCAAGGGAGAGTGCAAACTCCGAAAGCCCAGGGTATGTCTAAATTGGCAGATTGGCAGTTAGAAGTGTTATTATGTTCCACAGGGGACCAGTGTATGGCTGCTGTGGATTGAGAGATACCTGTGGTATTATGTACCACAAGGTACCAGTGTATGGCTGTATTGGCAGATTGAGAGTTACCCTTGGTATTATGCACCACAGGGGACCAGTGTATCCCCTGAGCAGCTGTATCAGAATGTCTTTTATTAAAAGTAAATTCATCCATTATTCGCTCAAGTATATTTTCTATTGCAGAACAAAACAGCCGTGTTCATTGATTTGGAATGTGTGCCTTGAATCAATCACCCAAAACTACAAGTCTACAGGGGTTTGTACAACTGCCTTGTGTATGGCAGCAGTGTCAGAAATCCACTAGAAATTGGTTTGTTATTTGCAATTGTTTTCCTTGTTGTGTTTTACTGGAAAATAAGTTCTTTGGTTTTTATCTCAGATCGTGAAGGCCATGTAATGGGTACTCCGATAAAATAATCTGTACTAGGAAAAAGGGACATTAGTGCACCCTACACTAAGGGCCTTATTTGCAGAGTTACAAATAATGCGGTTGCAGTGAGAGGTGGGGGAAAGAGAAATAAACAAAGAAAGACCTAGGGAGAGAGTGGACAGAGGGTGAGGCAGAGGGAGAGATTACATGACTGAGAAGGACCTAGGTAGAGATTGGATAGAGAGAGTAAGGGATATACAGACAGATTGACAGGTAGATAGTGAGAGGCATAAGAGAAATGGATTTGAGGCCTGACCTACCATACCCTGCACATCCTTGTTACTGGTTTACACTCAAGCCACTCTTGGATGGAGGTAATTGTGTTAAACAGTTGGACAGGGGGACACAGAGGTAGAGGCAGACAGACAGACAGAGGGATTGGATGGAGGTGATTCTGTGACATCTTATACATAGACAAGGAGCGGCACAGATATAGAGGCAGACAGACAGAAAGCCTGACAGACAGACAGACAGACCAGTGGAGAGAGGTGGGTGAGGCTTGACCTGAGCTGACCATGCCCTGCACGTCCATGTAACTAGTTTACACTCAGGCCGCTCTTGGGTTGAAGTAATTCTGTCAGCCCAGTCCTACGCTGCCACAACCACAGTTCAGTCTGCTGTAACTCCTCCCTGCCCCACTAGAGGGGGCTGGTGGTATTGGGTAACCTGATTTACTCTACAGTCCCCAGGCAGACCTTCTTCTGTTGAATACTCTGCACGGCACTAACCTCTTATATTTCTATTCCCTACATTAACACTTGGTCTTTATTGGATAGTTTATAGATATCTGTAGTGAAGTTCAAAGGTGTAAAAGTTTACTCTGTTCTGATTTTCTCAAATCCTCTCGCTAAAGATGTTTACTGTTGCAGATATGTTATGGTAGAGATAAAGTGGAAGGTTATGGTAGGAGAGCATACTAAAGGCTACCTCACTGCCTGTCTACAACCTAAACGTCATTTGCTGCTGCTTTTCATGTTGTCACATGTTGTCTAGCTGCTGTGAAAATTAATAAATTCATATCCTAGCCTCCATAGCTGTTACAATACACAACCTTGTAGTCGCGGCCTCACTACTATAATGCAAACGTCTCCACTGTTAGCAGCTTTCCAATCCAACAGATTGGTTTTGTCTGTACACTTGTTGAATTATCTCTAGTTTCTGCAATAAATCTTTTTGACACCATTATGCAGAAGTTTGACAAACATCTCTTATATGTTGTATGTGTATGTTTATTTGCACATTTAGGATATAGTGCATGGGCATAGACGTGTGGTTGAGTAAACACATACATTGAGTCGTGATCCCTGCGAAATGAGTAGATTGATAAAGCAACATTATGTCCAAGGCAGTATAATGTTTTTATCTATCTTATATCCCCATTATCTATTGCAAAGTTTCTGATATAAGCAAGACCTCCGAACATGACAGGATTCTATATAATTTAAATCCAGGGTTCAATTGTAGGTATTTTAATACTCATTTAGTACACATTCAAAAACCCTTTTACAAGCTGCACCCTATAGATATAGGTATCTAATGAAAGCTAGTTATAATTCACATACAAGCTGTGGCTTATATGGGAGACTTTATGGTAGGCTATTCTGAAAGGGACATTCAATGGCTTACAAATCAATTGATATATTTCCATTCATCACTCCTCTGACAGATGAGCAATGGATGAGTGTCTGTTGGTAGATTTGTTGGTAATGGGATAGCCTCTATAAGTATCTTCATATGGCATGTTTTATGACACAGCAATATCTGCAGGTAATTTCACCTCCATCAGTAGCAGTGAATAACACAAGAACATAGGAAAATGACACTTCTGTTCAGATGGAAATACCTACATAGAAGAAATGTACAGCATAACTTGTATTTGAGAGGATGGAAAACATACTTTGCTACTCAGCGTCTGTATGTATGAAGCAATGTATAGCTTTGAGCTTTAGAGTATAATAGTGTCCTCCTGTGTGGGAGTCAATTAACTTGCTCAATACACTTTGACAGTGACTAAGTGATTGATATTGCGATGGCTGTTGTAGCTGAGAGTGAGATGTGAGGCATAGCGCAGGGATCTTGGTTACTATTAGGGGCCGTTCAGCGGTATTTAAAAAAATCTATCCTGGCGTCAATTCTGACAGTTATTATGATCTCTCACATTTGATAAGACCTGGTAAGTTGATACATTTTATTGGTTTTTAATCCAAATAAGATCAGTCAGTATTGAACATCAGCTCTCTGGCAGGTTTAACAGTGGGTATGTCTTTCTAGGGAACAGGGTTAAGTAACTAAACATGCAAATCTTGTGAAAACCCCTCACATTTATCTGGATAGCGATATGGTCTACAAGTATACAGGTTGATAACTTTGCGCAAACTTTGTACTTTAACAACATGATATACATGCCTACCCAAAATGCATTGGGGGTGGGGCTAACTTTGTACAATACCCATGCTGTGTTGCAGAACAGTTTGGGTAACCCAGGGCTGAGGAAAAGGGAATAAGTCTAGCATCCAATATCGTTGTAAAACCGGCAAGCAGGAGAGTCATCTCTTCAATATGACATGCCTGAATTTAGATGCATTCACATTCCCATGGGAATAACATGTCACCCATGATATGAATGTTCCCCAGCTCTGTGTGTATCTCTAGTGTCATACATATTCATGAATGTAAATTCCCTCTCCAGAGACTTTATTCAATTTGAATGATAGCTAGAGAGAGGCGGAGATAGAGAGGGGGGGAGGGATATATCATGAATTCAAATGAAGTAGTGTTTTGATACGAGCAAGGCATATATAGGGGAAGAAGGCAACATATCCGGCCGTTAAAGGCTCAAAACTTACTGCTCCACTGCTAACAAGAACAATTGCTGGTACTTGATATCCATATACAAAGGATGGAGGTTTACAGGTTTAATAAAAGCAGGTTCAATTCAATCTATAAGGATTCAATAAATCAAATCTAATGCAATGAAAAAAGGAAGGAGAGAGTGATAGGACATATATTTTTAATGTTCCTTAGCTAGTAACCATTTATTTTCTTCAGATGTATGTGACACTTTGAGGAAAATGTGAAACAATATACACATATACAGAACCTCAATGTAACTAATTTAAAGGGGTTTTTGCTGTCCTTATGGGTAAATGTGTTTAGGGTAGAAATTGGAAGAGCTAGGTGACAGATTAGTCTCCAATAAAACTGGTTAATTCAATTATGGAAGCTTGCGATAAGTGAATTTACCCCCACGGACACAGGGACCTGGAGCTCAATGTAAGGATGTTAGTCTCTTCTCCTTGCTCATTTACTGGTGCCTCAACAAGTTTATGAGTCTCTTATTTCTCAATTTCTACCATTCCCATTTTAGTAGTTCCCATGCCACGTGTTTGAAGCAGGAAAGGTACTTAACTCTATGGTTGTCATGTACACTGAGTGGCCTCAGGGTAGCCAGGGACTGATGGGAGCATGTTCATTATCTGGTTGCTAGGTTAGAGGCTGGGCTGGATAAGGACTGTTGTTGTAAATGGCAGCAACTGAAAGGGTCAGATGGTTCAGGCACTTCCTCATGATGAGACCTGCTGTATGTAACTTGTTTGCTCTCATCTCTAGCCGTCCACAGCCTCCACTGTGCACACCCCGGCCATACCCAGCACATGTCTGACAAATACAGGACCAGCATTAAGGTGGGCTGCTTTGTGAACACACTGTTTGGGCCATGTGATGGTTGTAGGCTGAACACACAGAGACACTCACACAGGCTGCTCAGGGTGGTTGTCACAACACTGATGAAGCTGATTGTAAGAAGTCTGGGGAGTGATGGGGTGTAGATAGAGTAGGGGAGTGGGGTTATGTTGGCTGCAGTGGAGGGAGTTGTGGTGTAGATAGAGTGGGGGGGGGGGTGCGGGTCATGTTGGTGGCAGTGGAGGGAGTTGTGAGCATCATGGGGAGTAACAGGGGGTGTAGATAGAGTAGGGGAGGGGGGTTATGTTGGCTGCAGTGGAGGGAGTTGTGGTGTAGATAGAGTGGGGGGGGGGTGCGGGTCATGTTGGTGGCAGTGGAGGGAGTTGTGAGCATCATGGGGAGTAACAGGGGGTGTAGATAGAGTGGGGGAGTGGGGTAATGTTGGCTGCAGTGGAGGGAGTTGTGAGCATCATGGGGAGTAACAGGGGGTGTAGATAGAGTGGGGGAGGGGGGTTATGTTGGCTGCAGTGGAGGGAGTTGTGAGCATCATGGGGAGTAACAGGGGGTGTAGATAGAGTGGGGGAGGGGGGTTATGTTGGCTGCAGTGGGGGGAGTTGTGAGCATCATGGGGAGTAACAGGGGGTGTAGATAGAGTAGGGGAGGGGGGTTATGTTGGCTGCAGTGGAGGGAGTTGTGAGCATCATGGGGAGTAACAGGGGGTGTAGATAGAGTGGGGGAGTGGGGTATGTTGGCTGCAGTGGGGGGAGTTGTGAGCATCATGGGGAGTAACAGGGGGTGTAGATAGAGTGGGGGAGGGGGGTTATGTTGGCTGCAGTGGAGGGAGTTGTGAGCATCATGGGGAGTAACAGGGGGTGTAGATAGAGTAGGGGAGTGGGGGCTATGTTGGCTGCAGTGGAGGGAGTTGTGAGCATCATGGGGAGTAACAGGGGGTGTAGATAGAGTGGGGGAGGGGGGTTATGTTGGCTGCAGTGGGGGGAGTTGTGAGCATCATGGGGAGTAACAGGGGGTGTAGATAGAGTAGGGGAGGGGGGTTATGTTGGCTGCAGTGGAGGGAGTTGTGAGCATCATGGGGAGTAACAGGGGGTGTAGATAGAGTAGGGGAGGGGGGTTATGTTGGCTGCAGTGGAGGGAGTTGTGAGCATCATGGGGAGTAACAGGGGGTGTAGATAGAGTGGGGGAGGGGGGTTATGTTGGCTGCAGTGGAGGGAGTTGTGAGCATCATGGGGAGTAACAGGGGGTGTAGATAGAGTAGGGGAGGGGGGTTATGTTGGCTGCAGTGGAGGGAGTTGTGGTGTAGATAGAGTGGGGGGTGTGCGGGTCATGTTGGTGGCAGTGGAGGGAGTTGTGAGCATCATGGGGAGTAACAGGGGGTGTAGATAGAGTAGGGGAGGGGGGTTATGTTGGCTGCAGTGGAGGGAGTTGTGAGCATCATGGGGAGTAACAGGGGGTGTAGATAGAGTAGGGGAGGGGGGTTATGTTGGCTGCAGTGGAGGGAGTTGTGGTGTAGATAGAGTGGGGGGGGGGGGGTGCGGGTCATGTTGGTGGCAGTGGAGGGAGTTGTGAGCATCATGGGGAGTAACAGGGGGTGTAGATAGAGTAGGGGAGGGGGGTTATGTTGGCTGCAGTGGAGGGAGTTGTGAGCATCATGGGGAGTAACAGGGGGTGTAGATAGAGTGGGGGGGGGTGCGGGTCATGTTGGTGGCAGTGGAGGGAGTTGTGAGCATCATGGGGAGTAACAGGGGGTGTAGATAGAGTAGGGGAGGGGGGTTATGTTGGCTGCAGTGGAGGGAGTTGTGGTGTAGATAGAGTGGGGGGGGGTGCGGGTCATGTTGGTGGCAGTGGAGGGAGTTGTGAGCATCATGGGGAGTAACAGGGGGTGTAGATAGAGTAGGGGAGGGGGGTTATGTTGGCTGCAGTGGAGGGAGTTGTGAGCATCATGGGGAGTAACAGGGGGTGTAGATAGAGTGGGGGAGGAGGGGGTATGTTGGCTGCAGTGGAGGGAGTTGTGAGCATCATGGGGAGTAACAGGGGGTGTAGATAGAGTGGGGGAGGGGGGTTATGTTGGCTGCAGTGGAGGGAGTTGTGAGCATCATTGGGAGTAACAGGGGGTGTAGATAGAGTGGGGGAGGGGGGCTATGTTGGCGGCAGTGGAGGGAGTTGAATGGTTTGGTCTGTCTGGCTTATGATTACATTCCATGTATATACTAAGCATGTCTCTCATATATGGATACATAGATAGGACACAGTGCATTCTCAGTAGAGCCATGTGGAGGACACTCAGATATATTACCATATGCTTACAGGCTGCTTACAGGAAGTATGGGTTCAGTAGTGGAGGGAGAGGGATAGGTTCTTCTGTCTGCAGAACTATCTCATGATTAGATTCTGCGTACATGCTGAGCATGTCTGTCATATACGGCCACTTCATTAGGACAGGGTGCTTCATGATGGTGCAAGCGGACATAGGCTGTATACAGTGTAACTTGTTTTTGATTACAGGGTGGTTGTCACAACAGTATCGGTTGTAGGTTATGGAATCCGATGGAAGGCAGTGCAAATGGTATGGAAGCTACAGGCAGTGTTCTGTCTACACTACTCATGAGTGGACGCCATATTTGCCAATAGCTGAATAAAATTCATTCACTGCCACCAAATCTACTGTCTACTTAACATAATGCTCAACCTATCAAGGAGGCTAAAGATTGTATGCTGTGCATTTTGAAATTGAGACACACTGTTATTCAAGCCTTTTAAGAAGAAACATGTGTTTACTCAGCCTGCCCCATTCAGCTGTGCTTACCCTTTAAGGATGACATGTGGACAACTAAAAGATGGCACAAATGTTGCCCTTGCATGTGCTGCATTGGTGAATCATGCCAACCCCATTGGGTCGGCATGTTGCTTGAATGCAGCGCTAGTGAATGACTCACTAGGGTGGCAATCATGCATGGCACATTAAGGCACTGTGGCCTCCTCCAACCCAGTTAGGAATGTCTCAACCCCATAGGGTGGGCATGATGCTTGAATGCAGCTAGGGCAGCACTCATGCATCATGACAACCAGGAGTATGGCACATTAAGGCACTGTGGCCTCCTCAAAGGCCTTTCCTGCTGATGCAGGACCTTACACTGTAAGGTCCCCTCTACAGAGACATCAGTATAGATCTATAGTGCTGGCATGATGCTTGAAGGCAGTGCTGGTGAGTGACTCACTAGGGCAGCAATCATGCATCATGAGAACATTAGGGCATTAAAGCCTCCTTAAAGGTGTTTCCTGCTGATGCAGCACCTTACACTGTAAGATCCCCTCTACACAGACATCAGCATCCATCTCTCTAAACACTTGGATGTTGAGAGCCGGCTTGTTAGTGACACCTTTAGGGTGATTACGTCCCATTAGGTTGTCGTAAATTCATGGTAATGGCAACAAACAGGGAGAGGCGCCATCAAATAGCCCACTTGTAGGGCTTCCGGCCTGGGGCAAGTGGCACTTTATAGAGGTAGACCTCATTTTGCACCAGGAAGGCGTTTCACCGTATGTTGATATAAAAAACAACATACGGCCCAAAGATGCGGTCAAGATGCGGACAATATATCACCAAAGCAAATTTTCCGTTTCTTTTCACCCTCCACATACCCTCCGAATTTTTTTTTTACAAAATATCAACATACGGCATCCAACATACGGCCCTCTCAAGATACGGACATTGTCACCTGTCCCTTTTAGAAAAATATGCAAAAACCAGTCTACATTCCGGGAAACCCCTAGGGAATTCCCTCTGTGACGTCATAATATGTAGCAACATATGGAGGTAGGCTGGGGAGGGTATATATAGGGTCCGTATGTTGGGGGAAGAGACAGGGGAGGGACAGGAGAGGCTTGGGAAGGGACAGGATAGGTCGGGGAAGAGATAGAAAAGGTTAGGAAAGGCACCTCTGTACTCTGATAGCTATTGCCTGTTTAAACACAAGGAGTCTGTGGGCAAAGTTTCAGCTCTGTAGGGCCATTATTTACCGAGTTACAGAAGAAAAGACATTTTTGGGTATAATTTTGTTGAAAATCATTTTTTTTAATTTATCTTTTTTTAATTATAAAGGTAGAAATTGGACTTTACTTATCTAGTCATTACAAAAATCCTAGAGACATTTTTTTTACATATATATGTGCACTTTAAAAAGGGAGAAGGGAGGTGGGGGACTGTACTAGCTTACAGAATAATGGTTTAGGTCCACATGACCTCCCACAATTGGCTTGCGATCTCCATTCCCTTATATATATATGAGAGGAGTTGAGGCCAGCTTGACTTAGCCTCTAGGTGGCAGCACCAACACAGGCCAGAATTTGCAGTCAATGGCTATACTAATGCTGCACATATGGGTGTAACGGTACCATGGCCTGTTTGGTCAGTAAAACATGGATCCACACAGGGGAGAAACCTCTCTTGTGTTGCCTACCATGTCTGTTAATTCCCCCTTTTTAATGTGCTATATATATGTAATAAAACGGCCCTAGAATTATTTTAACAAGTAAATGAGTTAAGTCCAAGTTCTACCTTCATGATAAAAAAAATAAAAAATCATATGGATTTTTGGAGAAATTATATGAAAAAGAGTCTTTTCTTCCATAACTCGGTAAATAATGGCCCTACAGAGCTGAAACTTCGCCCACAGACTCCTTGTGTGTAAATGGTGGTAGACAATAGAGTACAGAGCTGGCTGTAGTGGTGACGAAATGGTAGTAGTGGCTCCTACCATTTCCTCATGGCCCCTACCATTTTCTCATGGCCCCTACCATCTCCTCATGGCCCCTACCATCTCCTCACGGCCCCTACCATTTTCTCACGGCCCCTACCATCTCCTCACGGCCCCTACCATCCCCATCTCTTTGTCACCATTAAGATCTGAAGTGATATGACACATACGGAGCAAAAATACCACATACGGCACACAAAAGACACATACGGCCCTAAAAAACAGGGTATATGTGCATTTTTAGACATAGCACCCCCCCCCTACCCCTCCGTATATCTTGTACTAAATACGCCAAAGATGCGGAATTTTTGTGCTCCGCATGTTGAGCTGAAACGCAATTTTCACCGTATGTACATAAGGCCGGCCGTATGTACATACGGCGGCCATATCTTTTTCCGTAAGATGCGGACATGTTGAGCTGAAACGCAAAAATGAACTGAAATGCAAAAAAGACACATACGGCCCCTCCGTATGATACAGTGAAACGCCTTCCTGGTACTCTGGTCTCCACTTGTCTTCCCTGTGTTGGACACTCCCAAAGTCTCCATGCAATGACTGGCAGCAGTTCTAGACAGGGATATCCTAGAGTGGTCATGTTACAACATTGCACATTGCACCGTGTCTGTTCCTAACCATTTTTCATATATGCATTTATGAAAACTATTTCAATGAGGTAAAGTACATCTGTTTTAAAAATCTGTGTTCAGGGTAGAACATTGAACATTTTTGTTAACATTGGTTCACATTTCTTATCATTCATCTATTTTGTTATACATTATAAACCCTGGACTTCGTATGTTCGACTGGAGAGGGATATTTTCTGAGCAGTATAAAAAGAAACAGGAGCGGTATCTTTATATATTCTCAAATTATCAAGGATCAAATGATTCAGAATCAATTATTTTATATAAAACCATGTGACGAAAAGAAGTCCTACTTTTGTGTTACCCAAGTGCTTGGACACTTTTCCGTACAGCTCTGTCTATTCATGCCATCTCCTACTTCAAAGCTAAAGAGAGATCAGAGGATGATGGGAGGGGAGACACAGCTGTGTGCTCCCCTGGGGCCGGTCTGAGAAATAGGAAGGGAGCAGCTTGACAGTAAAATGGTCTCTTTAGCTGTAAATTGGACATTGTGGGATGTTCTTTATTTTTTCAGTTATTGTAAACCTGCCCAAATTTGACATTTGTTAAATATAAAACTTTACATATCGCACTCCATAAATGATCACATACGCTTTCATTTACACTTGTAAGATTGTTCACATGTTGGGGTATCTCTTGCTATTTGTAATATATCTTTTTAGATATGGTAGATCTAATTTGTTAAGTAAAGGTAACAATCTGGAGTGAAAGTCTTGCAGAAAAATATTGTTCCAAAGGACACAACCACAGCACATTTATTCACTTGACAATGACACCATAAAATCACTCTCCAGAGCCTTAAGCAGTATAACCCTCTGAAACCATAAATGTGACATATATTCATCAGGACACAGCCCCGTCCCCCTACACGATACACCAGTCTACCACCCATTCCCATTTATCTCCGTCCTTACATATTGACTTTCATGGTGTAGATGGTGATATAAACACATTACAAAGGAAGCCCCCTGCTCCATCACTCCTCCAGTTGTGAGAAGCTTTTAGCCCATTTCCCCTCCTGGCACCTGCAGGAAAGCCCCGGCCTGTCTCTAAGTAAACGAAACCTCACCATTCCCATCATGCGTTTTACATACCCTGCAGTGTAAGGATTGGTTATTCAGAGAGTGGAAACATCAGCTGTGATGTAGGATGATTTGATATTGCATTGTTTAGACTGCATAATGGTAGAACCTGGTTTGATTTGTTTATTTCATTTAGTTTACATTTGATGTTAGGTTCTGGTGGTTCACCTCCCTTGCATTTTTGCCTCATGCTACCCAATGCAGTGGATATATACACTCTTGAATGTAATGCACAGGGCTTACCTGACCAGTCCTGCATTTATGCAAGCATATGCTGACCCTATTAGATGGGAACATGATCAACATAATCAACACCCCTCTCATTGAACACAGTGTACCCATATCCCATGGTTGAATCAATTACCTCCATTTCCTCCATTTCCATTATAAGAGGGAAAAAAATGCAGAGGCCAACTCTGTGATTCCTTTTGTATTGTTCTTCACTTGTTGAGTCTGTGCTCACAAGTGAAGAATGATTACAAGAGCATCTACAGTTGTTTATTTTTAGGTTAACTTTGCATCTGTTACGATTTACCCATGGAAGACATATCATCCCCACATCTTGTAAAAGTTTTCCTGACATTATGACCAAACCTTTCTTACCATGTGTGATGCTGAATGTGACAGATTCTTCAATACACATTACCTGGTGTAGCTGTACTGGGCCGTCAGTATTCCTGATTTAGCATGACCTGTGCGGCCATTATAGGTAATCCATACAGCTCTGAGTGTGCTATGCACTCACCAGGTGTTGGGTCCAGTTAGAGTGCAGTGCAGCCATTTTGTAGGACATTCATTAAACATTTAGGTATAGGGTAGTGCTATATAGTGCTTCCATAAGGTATAACGGTTCCAAATATAAAAGTTTTCAGGAGAAGAGCACTAGATGTTAGCTTGAACATTATACCACTATCATTTTGTTCAACCTTTTTTCACAGATCTCTATTTTCTATTTCCTGGTGCTTTAGTGAAATAAGTTTTGAAACCGGAATACTTTGATTTGTGACAAATGAAGAGAGATATGCTTTCAGGACCCTTTCCTCGTTTGGTTAAGACCCTGATCAGCACTGTAGCTCTCCAGCACATGTATTAGGGTTGGGATCCATAAAGGGACCAGTGGGGGCCATCACCGAGCATGTTGTGGTGGAGGAACAGAAATTGACAGCCGCAGAGGGCAAATCTTTTATGGGTTGCCAAATGTGGGAATATTTCATAAAAAATGTCTTATGAGTCTTGATGAGTCCTAATGAATTCTTCAATGGTTCAGGAAATGAAAATGTGCAACAACGTGTACCATTTATGTACTGTAAATGTAGATATTTTCGCGTGTATAAATTTTCGCGATTTTGCTAAAAAGGACATTTTCGCTGGTACTAAAATTCGCGGATTTCCAATATTTGGCTATTTGATTCAATACTGTATAAATATTCGCTCTGTACATATTTTCGCGGATATTTAAAAATCGCGAAAATCGCGAAAATATGTACAGCGCGAAAATATCTACGTTTACAGTATATAGGAAATGGCCCTATTTGTGGCACTTCTCATGTCAGTATGAGTAGGGCCTCCACCTCCCAGCTAAAATGTTATATTTATTGTTATGCTTTTTGTTCACGCGAAGGAAACAAACAACATGGAGGAAAATGCCCTCTTCTTATCATCTTATAAATGTAGCTTAGTATGTCAGCTGCACTCCCCAAATTTGTCATAATAATCCAGAAATTGTCAGTACGTCATCAAAGGATTTCTAAATTAAGTGCCCCAAGAAAGGATCAAAGACAAAGAAACATTTGTTAAAGGATAGTTTTTTTTGTTACAGTCACAGTCTTTCAATTAAATGAAAAAAGTTTTTTCCTGGGCATGCCTCCAAAGATACATGAACAGCCTTAATGCACTTATGTAACCACAGGGAACCCAGAGTGACTCTACAAGCGTTTTTCCATGTAGTACCAGAATATAATGTATTTTCAATTCAATAGGATATCCACTTTGAGATGATGGAGTAAGTTAAGGTCTCATATACAAGCTCTCATACAAGAAACTAATTGATAATCTTTAAAATGAAAATTCACAATTTCTGAATGTTAACATATTCATAAGTCATGCCAATTAGAAATGAGACAGCAATATGACTAACCATTAAAGTAACATAACTCTACAGAAGTCATATGCAAACTATAGAGTAAGTCTGAATAGAAGCCTTTCTGAAGTATAGGAGGTAGTTATACCAGTGAACACACTGAGTGGCGTGAGGGTTGGGATGTATATGCTGATAGTGGGACTTAAGAGTACAGCTGTAAGGAATGGCCTGTCTGCAATACCATCCTATGATTAGATTCTATGTCTATGACAATATTTACTCTCATCAAGAGCTGCCTCCACCTATAACGCCAATGCAGCGTGCACTACTGGATGCTGGGTGCATTATGACATGGTACTCTGACAGTATGCAGAGCGGTGCTATTTCAGGAATGTATAGTATAAACACAGTTGTCTACACTTGTATGTACACAGCACCACTGAATGCTTGGATAGCAATACACTGTTCTGTATGTAATAATGTGTACTCACCAGCACTACAGGCTGGTGACAGTGGAAGCCCAGTAAATCTAGAGCAGTGAGGAAGGCATCCTTCTAGTGTTGTCTCACTGGCAGCCATTCAAACTACAGAACACCCTCTGGACTATTCTAGCTTACCTTATGAGACTACGGCAATGTAGTTCTGAGGATCCGATCGAACTGCATTTTTCACAGGAGATAGAACTCATACCTGACTGTCACAGTGGGGAAATTATGTGACAAACAGCACGAAGATGGCACAAAAATAAACAAATGTGATAAATATATAAACCCATTGGGAGCTGTAGAAGACAAGACATGCTTAAAGGCATCTTGAATTTGCTTGAATGCAAACATTAATGCAGTGTTGGCAATGTCAAATCAGTATCCTGCTGGCTACACTAATATCTTCAGATGCATACAGAAATATGGGAACTTTCTTACTTGAATACTCATTTAAGTAGTACCAGCATAAGCAATATAGCAGCTCCTGTGCTGATGGAAGTATGTGTGTGGTCATTTAGGTGGCATGCTTGCTAGACATGCCTCTCTATGTTGAGGCATCAAAGCTACTTAGCCGAGTATCATATCCAACAGGCCAAAGCATCAGTGAACTCATGCAAATGTCTGCAAGAACTGCTCTCTTCTTATTACACTAATTCTGTAATATTTATATAGCTATTGCATCTCAGCTGTAATCTCCTTTTATGGTCCCATTGCCCTTGGTCAGCTTCTGCCTTTCTGATTCGCATTCCTTTCCGTAAGTCTCTGATCCTCTCAGACATGCAATCTACCTGCCACCATCCCCATAGCTCTTCAGGAACCGACAAAGTGCTTCATGTATAACTCATACCCTTCCTGTAATCCTCTACAGCATTTTAATTTATGGGCAACTGCCTCAATAAAACAGTACAAACCTTAGAGGTACAATAGTTGTTCATTGAGGAAGCTAATTGGTTGGGTACATAATAGAGTTATCTACCACACACATGTTCATAGCTAACCCATGTATAGATGTAATGCCAACAAAACAATGTACAAATCAAGATGAAAAAAGAGGGTGAAGCTTGAAACACATTTAAAATCATTTGTCAAGTATATATATATACACTCTTAAACCAACTCATGAAACAATGTGGAGAAACAATCAGGGATCCAAAGTTCAATGGTTAAAGACCTTAAAAATAAAATGTTGTTAATGAACCTGTACGCTAGCTGCTTCCAGAATCCTCTGACTCGAGTTTCTCTCTCGCTAATGGAGCAGGCATTAATCCTAGGCCCAATCTACCCCAGCTAACCGCATTAGGGTGTCCCATTCCCAACCCCAATCAAATTCTACTGGATCTATGTCACTCTTTATCCATATGTTGTTTGTCAGGGTGAGTTTCCTGTATCTCTGCCCTAATGGGCACATTAACATCTTGCATTTATCAAAACGAATCTATATCAAAGTTAACTGTTCACAAAGGCATTGATATACCTGATGCTGGTGAATATGCACTGTATGTTTCTCATGAAACTGACTTTAAGATAGTTCAATGATGTAATCTTAATGTCAATATTGAGTGTGCTTTTGGAGGGGTAAAAAAACACGACTTACAAGAATAATGTCAGAGCAGAGACATAGTGATCAGTGTGCAATTTCAAGGATCAATGCCATTTTTGGTGAGGGTCTTGGTGTCTGTGTGCCAGGCCAGCACTAGAGAAGGTCAAGTAGTGGAGGAACAGTCCAGCGATTGGGAGACACTGCCTACAAGCACCTCAGGGGTCCAAGTGATTGTGCACTTGGAGAGCATAACCCTGGTAAGCTTCTTTCAGAGTGGGGCAGTTTGTGTTTGCTATAGGCTAGCACTAGAATAGGTCAAGTACTGGGTGATTAGTGCAGCTATAGGACGACTCATGAGTTCTTGCTCAGAGGCTCCTGCTGCAGTAGGACCTCATCAATAGTCCAAGTGGTAGTGGAGCCTGGGGACATGTCCCTGAGTGTCCTACTGTTGCTGTAGGCAGAATGAGGGTTCAGGGTGGTAGATGTAGAGGGTTACTGGGGGGAGATAAATGTTAATAGGACTTTAGGGGACATGTACACAGGGGAGGGAGTATGAGTGTATAGGAGTCTATAGAAGTGACTGAGTTTGAAGTGGAGCCTGGGATCATGTCTCTGTGTGTCCTACTGTCGCTGTAGGCAGAATGAGGGTTCAGGCCAGGGCCGCCTTAGTGGAGGTGGTAGATCTATACAGAGGGTTAGTCGGGAAGATAAATATTAATAGGACTGTCTTGGACCCACATCGAATACAACAGAGCCTAACAAACTATTAACTACTCATGGCATTTTGCATAGAAATCGGGAAAATCCAAGAAACTTTGATGGTGACTCTGTTTCTAAATTGGCAGATTTTGTTACAGAGTTTGATTGGTTGTAATCCTAACCATGTGAAAGAGAAAAGAAACCTAACCTCTGCCTGGCGACTCCGTCTCAAACATGGTGGAGAGATTTCCCTCTCCTTATTTTGTGTCTGATGAAAGGAAAACATTGTTTTGTATCTTGAGGCAGCTTTCTTTTGAACTGAGTAAAGGGACTGTTTGCTGCTGTGTGAAAGGCAAAGCTGCTTGTCTGTGAAGTCCTATTAGTACGGCATCACAGAGCTGGTGGAGGTTGGTGGTGATGGGGAGACATAGATGGATGCCAGCTGACAGTAGCCTGACAGTAGCCTGACAGTAGCCTGACAGCACCCTGACAGCACCCTGACCGTAGCCTGACCGTAGCCTGACCGTAGCCTGACCGTAGCCTGACCTTGGCCTGACAGTAGCCTGACAGTAGCCTGACAGTAGCCTGACCGTAGCCTGACCGTAGCCTGACAGTAGCCTGACAGTAGCCTGACAGTAGCCTGACAGTAGCCTGACAGTAGCCTGACCGTAGCCTGACCGTAGCCTGACCGTAGCCTGACAGTAGCCTGACAGTAGCCTGACCATAGCCTGGCAGTAGCCTGACCGTAGCCTGACAGGACACTGACAGGACACTGACAGTAGCCTGACAGTAGCCTGACAGTAGTCTGACAGGACACTGACAGGACACTGACAGTAGCCTGACAGTAGCCTGAGCCAAGAACAGTTCTTACAGTAAAACATGCTGTGTAAAAACTGTTTATGAGCTATGCAATTCCACAGCGAAATATCCTATAATCACTGTCCCTAAACCAATGAGGGTGATGCTCATCTCTCTCAATACAAATCGCACACCATAGGTTGCATGGAGGCTGTTGGCATTCTGGTCCTGCTGCTGTGGAGATGGGTCTCTAGCTATATTATAAGACTACCCCATACAGCCACAGTTTAAACATCCATAGAGGTTCAGATTGCTGACATCAGCAAGTTTGGAAGTCTGTTGTGGTGAGAGTGGTGTATTCTTAAGAAGTTGAGGAAGGTGATACATTACAGTCATAAGGGTGATGCAAGAAACATATTGGATAAATGACACACTGTAGGGGGGTTGCATGGCATAGGTGTCATGTATTATGTGTATTTGGGAATACGCATCCACAACACACAACTTTCAAAGAAATTTAAGATAAGGCATACTTTGGCTAGAGGCTCTGGGGATAGCCAAAAGAAGATTCCCAACAGGATTTTTAGAGTCAGATATAGCCACCAGGGGCTACAAGCCAGTGTAAAAGTGGCATCTTTTATAGAAATTGGTCTAGGATCCTTATTCAAATGTAGAATATGTTGATACTCCCCAGGGTCTTCCAGGCAATACATCCTGCCAGGTTAAATAAATGAATTACAAACAAACAGATATTGTCAGCATAGTGACGGTCAAGACTCAATGTAAACATGTAAGTAGCATAGTTTGCACAGTTGTCAAAACAACCCCTGCACACATAGAATATAGGCCACCTCTTGTAGACACACAGACCATTCAGTACACACATTCAGGGACATTACATGGCAGAAACTTTGTCCTGTCTAGTAATATATACGATCCCGGGTCTTCATAAGTTGATTGTACTTTACATGGATTTCTAATCCAAGATCGCTGTAATAACAATTCTCTAATTTCTATCGTACACAGATGATGAATTACCTGTTCCCCCCTTGGGAACTGAATTGGAAGTGCGTATTGGCGGCAATTCCCTAGGTGGTGGAGAGCACCCTGGAGGTAGTGGGTGGAACTACCACCTAACATTAGTTTAGTATTTGAGGCTTACACAATATATACCCATACTTCCTATAAGCAAGTATGGTACACATTATTTTCTATCCTCTTCTTTGAGATGCTGTTAAATATCAACATCAATCATGCATTGTCTCTGTATGTATGTTGAGAATCACCTTGTGAAATAAATACTTTATTCACTCAAGTATGTAAAAGGCTGCATAATCATCAATTCTTTATTTTGCTGTACATACAATGGAATCGTGCACCCTCTCCTAAATACATGTTAAGTCTTTCACATGAATCATATTAAGTATTTGAATGCCTCTAATATTTTCGTATGAATTTTAGTTTGGAAACCAACATTTTCCGAACTTTGTTCAAAGCTGTTGTTAGATGTCTTGTGAGACCCACACATCACCACCCTGAGTCACACATAAGGGTCATCTGCTGAGGGTCATGTAGTAGAAATGTTTTTTGTGTGTCCACAGCCAAAGATAATTTTCTCATTTCAAGAACATTTGACAAATAAACTCGCCTGGCGGACAAATGACTAGTTTTGGGGAAAAAATTATTTCTTAAAACTAGTCATTTGTCCACCAGGCGAGTTTATTTATCTTATTTTCTTCAAATGAGAATTATTTTTGGCTGTATTTGAGAGAAACTTACCCCCATATCAAAATGTATACTCAATAGAAACTGGGATAAGAAATGCCCTTTATTACATGGTGAATACGGCTCTATCTTAAAGATATGGGAGCTCTGTACTTCATGAAGCCATACTCCATGCATGGCCTCCAGATTTGTTGATTTTCTTCATTCTAACACAGTAGGGCCATTGAAGAAACACAAAACCCCACTCATCCCAGCTTCAACTCGTAAAGTATGAGGTGCATGTCTGTTGATGGCATGTTTATAGTTTTGTTTATATCCATCATTATTCCTCTTTATATATCTATTTTAGTTGTGATTTACTAGATCAAAATCTCTTCCCAGATGTTTGCCCATCACAAATATCATACCCACATCTAGCATAACATTCCCTGTAAACTCTGTTCTTCTAGATCTAGTCTTATCTAGGAGTATCAACAGCCTGTATAATTGTATTTCCTGTCCATTGTAACATATTGCTTTGTTGAGGTCTTCATATATATTAGGCATCAGTTTGATCAGAATAACCCACTATATGGTCCATGATCATATCCAGAATCATCATAGGTAAACACCACCTCCATGTTCAAATACAAAAGTAGGTTAGGGATACACAAATGTGGACACAACCCTGCAAATATTCTGGGTATATAGGACACTCAGACCACACAGGTAGCATAGTGACTGTACACCTGCAGGGTAGAGACAAGTGTGACCAGGAATTGGGTAAGGCGAACTGTTAATACGAGTGAACCTGTTCTGTAGTTGTAATATCCCAGCAGCACCACCTGTATCTGGCCCTATTGCTGGCTCATTTAACACAGGTCTCAATGTTAAGCATCACTCCTAAAACAATATTTTCAATAACTGTAATATCAAGGCCTCTGAGTAGTAATGCGATAGAGGCCCAGCTCTATTGCAGCAATACATATTCAACATAATCTTAGTTGGTTTTGTATGCTTTCCTTACCAGAAATTAAAAAAAAAAGTTATTTCAAGAATGAGAAGGAAAATGACAATGGCTTACATAGCCATGTGTAGCCCCTAACAAAAGCCCTCTGCTCTCTTTTCACAGCATCATAATGTAGACAATCCAGTGACAAAAAATGTTATGCAATATTTCAGAATATTTCTCTTTGGCTCCTCACCATGGACTGTAAAAAATCCTTTGAAATTACAGAATATTAGTGTCCAAATTTGACAGTATATCACAGTGCCTGTGATTTACGGTGAGACAGTTTAAAACGCATCACTTTTACATTGAACATCCATAACCCATTGCAGTTAAACAATGTTTTTTTTTATTTGTGGTGAATTGGAGCTTGGTATTTTAGGCTTAGTATTTGTTGTATTTTCATATTTTCTAACATTGTTCAGAAATGAAGTAATGAATTCAAATGGTATTTTAAAGAGCATTAAAGTAAAAAGAATTGCTTGAATACATCCAAAGCTGCATGAGATGATCATTTTGTGTGCACATTTTTGGAAATTTAGGCCTACCTATAATGCAATGCTTTTAAGATTTGATTTAGTCTATTCTTGCATCACCTTTTTATTACGAAGGGCAAAAACCTCCAAGCAATCTTTTCCAGAAGTTTAAGAAAAGTTTTAACACTTTTACTACTATCTATTCAAAAAATATTTTCTTAAAACAAGTGGTTTGTCCGCCAGTCGAGTTGAATAATCTTACTTTCTTAAAATGAGATAATCATTTTTGGCTGTGAATTCTAACTACAGATTTTGACACCTCTGCACACTAGCTGATCTAATAGCACAGTGATTGTACCAGTGAGCCAAAAAGTCAATTTAATCTAATCAATCAACTCATCATTTGCACAGAATTGAAGACTTACTGACAACCACTAACTGCAGCTGCTACAACAACAAAATGGCAGAAAGCCGGAGATCCGACTTGAGCATCAATGAGAATTTTTCAGTTGATGCCGATTGGCCCAAAGGCTCCCCTGAGAAGAGATATAACATCATGCAGGATATTGTAAAGAAGAAGAGTCTGGACCGGCTGAGGGCCATTGTGGACAGTGGTTGGGATGTGAATGAGCAGCTGCATTGTTTTGATAGAAAGGCTTGGAGGCATGTACATGAGCCTGGCCTGTATAATACAACAAAGGGAGGATGGATTCAGGGGGTTGAGATGCTTCTGGATGCTGGTGCTAAGACCACACGATTAGATGGATCAGACAACTTACTGGCACTGGCACTGCAGAATCAGGATTGTCCAATTGGTCTCATCAGACTGCTGCTAGAACATGGTGTAGATCCCAATGACCACGATGATCGAGGGGGATGTATTCCTTTGCTGAAAGCAATATCCAATTGCAGATATAGTAAGCATAACACAACTTTTGTTGAACTCCTGTTAGAGCATGGAGCAAACCCAAATATAACACTAAGGATGAATGAAGGAGGATATAGCAAACCTAAATGGGTAAATAGATACAATGCCTTACAGTCAGCAGCATACTCAGGGGCTACCAAACTGGTGAAGATCCTCATTGCTGCTGGGGCTGAGTGTAATGCATCTAATGGCCTCAACACACTGGCAGCTGCTGTATCCAATCATACTTGTCCTCCTGCTCTCATCAGACTGCTGCTAAAACATGGTGCAGATCCCAATGACCATGATGGGGGATGGGATAATATTCCCTTGTTAGTTGCAATAGCACATCTCAGACAAAATAGCAGAATTATTGTTGACCTCCTTTTAGAGTATGGAGCGAATCCAGCGGTAACTTACAGAAAACCTATACACGGTGTATTACACGGTGTTTTACATGAGGCAGCAATATCAGGCTGGACACAGGTGGTGAGAATGTTTATAGATGCTGATTTTGTTACACCTAGTATGATTAATACCACATTAGCACTGGCTCTGCAGAACTCACGTTCGCAACCTGACCTCATTGAGCTGCTGCTAAAAAAGGCATATTTGAAGTATTCAGTGGAGGGTGACTGGCCGCTAATACACCAACTTTCAAGGCACACCTCTGGTGAAGAGATTCACATATTTTTCAAGCAGTTGCAGCGACTTGATCTGTTCTTTCTGCATGGAGGCAACATCAACATGGAGGATGGTCTTCATAAAACAGCTCTGGAATATGAGGTTACATATGATCCTGAGTTTTTCAGAGGTGGAGGTATGAGCACTGTCAGGTGGCTGATCAGGCGTGGTGCAGATATATCATGCATTGCATTCAGCTGCCTCAAAGAATATTTCATACCGTTCCCTTTTTATATTGATATCTGTCCTCAAATACCTCTGCTCCTGCTGCAGGCTGGTATGAGGGTGTCACAGGCAGCACAGGCACAGCTCTGCAACATGGAGGTGGCCCTGTCAACTTTCCTGCAGGAGGGCACTGTAGAAGAGTGCAGCATAAATACGATGCCCAGTGATACTGGGCCCGAAGGAAACATTTTTAAGACTCTACAATATGTGTGGGGTCAGATAGAAGCGGTTCAAGATGAAGAACTTCAATACAGACCCAAGAAAGCTATCTTCCCTGAGTATTTGTCGCAGCAGATGGTTGACCTGCAGGAGTTCAGTGATGAGTCCCTACATGTGTTCCCAGATTATATTGACTCCCGTCTTTATAGGAAAGAATTATATCAGGAAAGTTTGGACCAGATTCACAGTGTACTAGATTTCCTGAGTGAGCCCCAGTCCCTGCAGTGGTACTGCCGCCGCTGTGTGCGGGAGAACCTGGTGTCCCTTCAGCCATCAGTGGTGAATACGCTCCCAGTGCCATCAAGACTGAAGCGCTACATTCTCTGCCATGAAATATGAGCTATCTGCAAATGCAAATGATAAATCAATGGTTTTAGATGACTACCCTAATCCAGCAGCGGCATGGCTAGCATACTTCTATAAACTCTTGTATATGCCACATATATATATATATATATATATATATATATATATATATATATATATATATATGTATGCATGTTTGGTATGAAATTAAAACTAATTCTGACTTATGTACAAGCTGAGGTGTATATGCAAGTATATTGGTAAAAGTCATCGATAGCTATCATGCTGAACTGTCTATAATTTCTTTTTTCGTCGCAGCGGGCTCTAAGCAAAAAGGATGCAGGTATCATATAAGTTGCCCAAAAAAACTAGTATAGTACATACAATTAGATGCATGAACTTAAACTGTAAATGCTATGTTATAGCATTGTTCTTGAGTTTGTCTGAAATGATTTTACTTGAATGAACTTCAAGTGCTTAGTCTTTGCACATTATGCATGGATGGTCTATAGTGTTGTTGGCCCATAAGCCAGGCCTCGTATATATTAGTTTTGTTCATTTACAATATGATGATTTAGCCTGTGTTGTGCATAGTTAAGGTTATGACTCATTTTATACTGACATTAGGAACATAGTCGGTTAACCATTATAGGGGACATAATGTCCATGCCTTACAAAGGTAATATCAACTACAAGAGGATTAACTAAACAAACATAGACATGGGAGAGAAACATGGGATTACCACTGTCAGTGGTGGGGTTTGCATTACTCCTTGTAATCCTGGAGTTACCCTTCTCTATCTCACCGGGCATGGTTAAGTGATTGTTAGTTTGGACCGTGGCAAGTATAGTGCCTACCTGGGTGCACCTTGTTTACCTGTGTGCTGTAATGGCTTGCCCAACGGCCGGTGTCCTCCTGCCGGTTGCCACAAATAATAACAAGATTACTCACTTATTGTGAGAGATAATTCCTCCTGACTTCCACATATACCATCACATGACCTTTATGCTGAAGATTATCCTATAGTCTTCATCCCTCCATGCTCTTGATCCCTTTAAATCCGTGAAATAACCAGAACCTCTTTGGTTTACCAACTGGTCATGCTCATGACGTCACCTTGGTGCCTATACATATTATAAATGGTTGGGTACGAGTCCCTTGTTCCCGCTATTGGTCAGGTCATTCGCGCGCGCCGGACGTATGTTACCCGGTTAGGAGCGCCCCCTATGTTATGTATCTAGGCGGAGTGTGTACATTGTTTACCGCTGTTGTTTATGCCAGAGCGCCGCCCAGAGAGGTGGGACAGCTCGCAGCTCGCTTGCTTTGTGTCATATTTACCGTGGTTAGTTAATTAATTATATTTTCACCATGCAGCCCTGCAGGAGCTGTGCCTTTGTGTATGATCACCGTAAATCGGCATGTCCTCAATGTTCTACACCCACACATACTAAAGGTGGGTTAGACGAGGAGGAAGACGAAGCATTCGAGTTACGCAAGGCAGAGGAGCCAGGTTCGCCAGCAATGGATAGGGATCAGAACGTATCCTTACAGCTTAAACTAGCTGAAGAGAAGCAAGCCATACTAAAGCGTAAGCTCGAGATGAAGGCTCTGGAAGAACGGCTGGCAGCGATCAACCTACAGAACGCCAAACTGGAGGAGGAATTGGCTTCGAGCCAAGATGGCGGACCGGGGAAGAAGCCAACCACGCAGAAGCCACCTCCAGGGTTCAAAGCTAAGACTCCAGGTACCGGATCGACACTGGAGGAGGAGCATGGCTTCAAGCGTCAACTCTTCTACGCGGATGGGACGCTGGCTTCAGCTTCCGAGAGCAATTCTACAGCGGCTACAACTCTTCAAGCTGGCTTAGAGTCTGTGGGTTTAGGCCTTCAGGCTCTAGGGTTGGCTACCGGAGACGTAAACAACGCTGGACTGCCTCTACAAGGTGAGGGTGGTGGAATGTCTGGCCTCCATTGGTCAAGTGAGTCTGCACGCAGAAAGCGCTCACGGCATTGGATACGTCCAGATTTTCATCTTCCTTTAGATAAAAGTTATGAGGAGATGTCCTATAGAGAGCTCGTATACGGTATGGTGTGTGTGACGGAGTGCATCATAAAAGCAAACGACGCTCGGTTCGACGTTATGGGTTATTTAGAACACTTTAAGTACATCACCCTTAAGGAGATTAGGCCTACCTACATGCCCAAGGCAGTGGCAAAATATGAACATGACGTGACGACCAAGGTGGCTTCGGGAGAAGCCAGATACACTGCAGCAGAGCACACAGCTAACGCCACTCACTTTGGTATCGAATGTACCAAGGCTTACGTGGAAGCCATGCGTCTTCTACAAGGTTCTACTCAGTCAGGGAAGCCAGGTGGCTCCAGCAAGCCTTCCTCGCCGAGGATTTGGTGCCCGGATGATATCTGTGCTAGTTGGAACTTCACATCATGCCAATACAATCCTTGTCATAAACAACACGTATGTTGTGTATGTAGGGGCTCACACAGGGCGAAAGGAGGCTGCAGCTATAACAGTGGTAGCGTACAAGGTCAGCAGCATCAAAACAGGAATGTCCAGTCTTCATTCTATCCACAGAACCAAGGCGCCAACCAAGGTTACAACACTTCAAACCCCCATCAGCAGCAGGGGGGGGGGTACCGGTAGACTTCAGCGAAGAGCCTACCTGTGACGTGATCACCTACGATTTGATCAGAGAGGACAGGGTTATATGTATGGATAGTATCAGTGACTTACTGTTTGCCTACATAGATTACAGGCCACTTTGGGATATTAATTGTGTACATAATGTTTCAAATGTCCAATCGCAGTTTAAACCTTGTGGCTGGAAGAATATGTTGTCGGGGGGGGGATAATGATGTATACGGTACTTGGGATCCAGATAGTTTATTTTTACTGGATGGGGTTATGCATGGGTTCAAAATCATCGATCCTCTGGTTAAAATTCCTTCTTATGAATGTATTAATTACACCTCGGCTACAGGTGAAGCTTATGGTTTCATGAATGATATTATATTAAAGGAAATTAATACCGGTAAACTCAGTGTTGTGGATAGAAAACCACATTGTGTACATGCCCTGGGGGCTGTCGAAAAGTCATCTGGTGGGTATCGTCCTATCACTGACGCCAGCAGACCGGAGGGTATATCTATTAATAATCATATGTCGAGCACTTTTAACAATTTCAAATTCTGTAGCATCGACGAGATCTGTGAGAGTTTAACCCCGAATTGTTTTTTGGCGGTAACAGATATAGAGGCTGCCTACCGTTCCTGCATGATTCGTCCCAGTGACAGAAAATTTCAAGGTTTGGCCTGGAGTGTAGATGGTCAAGATGTGTACATAGAAGATAATTTTCTCTCTTTTGGGGCTCGAGCCTCCCCATATATATTTAATAATTTAACTGACGCTGTTACTAGGTATATGAATGCTAATGGTTTCAAATGCTACAGTTATTTGGACGATTTTCTTCTAATAGGAGACAGTTTTGAATCATGTAAAGAGGCTCAATTAGCTCTTCATTCTCTCCTGCGCTCGCTAGGGTTTAATATTTCATATAAAAAAGTCTTATCACCCTCACAGATACAAAGATATCTGGGCATCATTATAGACACTGTTCAGATGAAGTTATTACTACCGGTAGATAAAATGCTAAGGTTAAAGGAAGAGCTCGCGTTCTTTGCTGGTCGCCGTCAGGCGACACGCAAGCAACTCCAGAGGCTATGTGGCATTATAGGACATTGCTCTACGGTAGTAAGAGGTGGAAGAACTTTTTCTCATAGAATTATTGGTTTATTATCGAGTTTTAATACCGGTAAGAGACGAGTAACCCTCACCAAGAACTTTTTCTTAGACATACAGTGGTGGAAGAATTTCGCCACATGGTTTAATGGCGAAGCAAAAATGGTAGGCCGGAGGGTACAGGACTCTGTGAACATTTACACCGACGCCTCTGGATCAGGTTATGGTGCTCATTGGAGTGGAGACTGGTTGGCGGGTATGTGGAACATGGACTTGGACGCTATAAGTGATCACCACAACCACCTCTCACACTCCCCTGGGGAAGAGATACCTGACAATATAAATGTACAAGAACTATACCCGGTAGTGGAATCTCTATGGAGATGGGGTCCAGCTTGGAGAAATTGTCGTGTTATTTGCTTCTCTGATAATACTCAAGTCGTCACAGGCCTAAATACCGGAAAAAGCTCAAATAATTATGCTATGTCTATATTACGTAGAATTTTCTGGTTAAGTGTATTATTTAATTGTCATATTGTAAGTGTTCATATACCAGGAAAGCTAAATGTGATTGCTGACGCATTGTCTCGTATGTATGAAAATAACATGAAGATCCCTACGGGTTTGTGTTGTTCCAGATGTACTCCTGTTGCGTCAGAGGCTGGAGACAAAAGCAGCAAAAGTTAGATCTTATTGTTGGTCAGAATCTACATGGCGAACCAAGGCTTCACAGTGGAAGAAATACATATCGTTTTGTGCTCTTATTATGGTGGCAGTAGTTCCAACCACTGTAGATGTTATGTGCAAATTTATTGTCTTCTTATCGGATTCACTGTGTTATGTGAGCATTGATAACTATGTATCAGGGGTCATTAGCCTAAACAAGTATTTCGGGTATGACGTTTCAGAGATTAGGTTGAATTTTATTTTTTCTACTACTCTGAAAGGCCTTAGGAGGCTATTGGGGGATCCTGTACCCACGCGTGTGACTTTAACACTGGAAAATTTATTGAATATGTTCATGCATGTAGATTGTCTTAGTGTAAATGAGAGGTGTATGTGGGCATGTATAGCCACAAGCTTCCGTTCGTTACTAAGGAAATGTAACCTAGTTCCTAATAACCATAAGTTGGAAGGTCATTTTCTGCGCCGGAGCTCTCTTGTTTTCAAACCTTGGGGTGTATTACTTAGGATCTCGAGTTCTAAAACGATCCAATATGGTCAGCGTATACACTTAGTACCCCTTACTTATGCTTTAGGCTCACCTTTGTGCGCTGCAACTCTGTTAGCTAACCATTTCAATGATTGCCCGTCTGTAACAAAGGACTCACCGGTATTTATGTTAAAGGTATCAGGGGTCTTGGTTCCACTCACCTACCCGGTACTTAATAATTATTTAAAGAAATTGTTAGCAACTATTAACATGGATGTAAAAGGAGCCGGTTGCCATTCTTTAAGGCGTTCTGGAGCTGCCTTTTTACATAGTTGTGGTA
This sequence comes from Harmothoe impar, assembly GCA_947462335.1. Lineage (NCBI taxonomy): Eukaryota > Metazoa > Annelida > Polychaeta > Phyllodocida > Polynoidae > Harmothoe > Harmothoe impar. The sequence goes on along the minus strand of OX381716.1, from coordinate 6,889,362 downwards.
TTCCTCTGGAGGATATTAGACAGACTGGTGATTGGGCTAGCCTCACTGCTTTAATTTATCTGGCCAAGCCACTATCCTCTAGAATTAATTTGGACAGGATGGTAGTTGATGCTATGTGTAAAAAGTAATACATATATGTTATAGTGATGTATAGTTTGTAATTCTGGGTGTTGGCAGGTTTAATCCAGCCCAAGTCCATATAATGTATTGTGCTTTATTCACTATCAGAATTACCTTGATACCAATGGTTGGGTACGAGTCCCTTGTTCCCGCTATTGGTCAGGTCATTCGCGCGCGCCGGACGTATGTTACCCGGTTAGGAGCGCCCCCTATGTTATGTATCTAGGCGGAGTGTGTACATTGGTTACCGCTGTTGTTTATGCCAGAGCGCCGCCCAGAGAGGTGGGACAGCTCGCAGCTCGCTTGCTTTGTGTCATATTTACCGTGGTTAGTTAATTAATTATATTTTTTTTTTTTTCTCAATTGGCTTATGTCGAGTCAATATATATCTAATAAATAGGCAGGTTTAATCCAGCCCAAGTCCATATAATGTATTGTGCTTTATTCACTATCAGAATTACCTTGATACCAATAGTCAGAATTCCTAAGAATACACTAATCTGGTACCAAATGTGAATGAAAAGAAATTTTACAAAACACAATTCATCTTTATACAAGTTAATTTTTTTGAAAGACTAGTATCTTAGGTCCCAGAATCCACTTGAGGGAAAGCTTAACTCCTAGAGGGTCAGTTTTTATGCACCCTCCAACACAACCTGGAGTTAACGTTACGGACATTACACTGAAAACATTAAACATTGGATAAAATGTCTTAAAAAAACACCACAGTAAGTGCCACTTTAGATTACAAGTACCCAGACTATGTATACTGTAAACAAACTTTATTTTGCGCTGTACTCATTTTCACAAGATGGACACAAATGTAAATTCACGAAAATAAGTACAGTGTGAATATTTATCCAGTGTATAACTACTGTATTCCAAAAATTACGAATTTAAATCTGCGCAAAATTGTACTTTATAGCCAAATCGCGAAAATATATATGTGTGAAAATAAGTCTGTTTACAGTAATCAGGCATACCAAGTTAAGAAACCATAAACGATAGACTTTACATATTGTCACTCTGTATCAATCTTGAAAATCTTGAAATATTTACAAAATATCTTTACTATAGCTTCATTAAAAACTATTTCATTAATTATTGAAGTTAATTTGTATCATCTTCAGATAACTATTTGGGATGATAGAAGTATCATGTATTTCCACAATTTTACCAAACACATACTCTCCCTTTGAGTAGCAGCGGCACTACAAAAGTAAAGGGGGCACACACATATAATGGTGCTTATGCGTATGGCTGACTTAACCACCCAAGTACTTATTTACCACCAAAGCAAAGCTTGATAACTGAAAGCGGCTGGTTGCCCTACTCCTGGCACCCATCCTGCGGCTGAGGCATCCATGGCTGCCTCCTGCAAAGCTACAGTGAGGGACTCATCCCCACCTTCTGATCTTGTCCGTCCAGGACAGGTTACCCAGTAAACAAATACAGTCGGCCCTCACTTCCTCGAATTTGGAAAATGCAAGGAAAAATGTCTGAGGAAGCAAATTATCTGAGAAATTAAGTCCAAATATAATAGAACATATAGGGAAGGTTGCCAGGCACCCCTCCAAGGAAGTGAGGGATCCGAGGAAGTAAATGTTTGAGGAAGTGAATGTTGACTGTAATGTTATACACCATTTTAAAACGTTATATAACATGATATGTCAACGTTTTTCTAAGGCTGTTTGGTATGGCATAACCTTATGTAAAGTTTAAAACATTATTTGACGTAAAATAAAGTTTTTTTTAGCTGGGTATTCGGTATCTGTTTCCTGCCACCACCACACCAGAACTGGTTACGGTACCAGTGTAACGGACCCTAACTCAGATACAAGATCAGAGGAAATAGTCGAGACAGTCCGGGTACGGCGTAACAGGTTGCAAAGCGCTATAACCAGGTGATCACAGGGAGTGATCAGGTTGTTGATGAATAAGACCACTTAGGGGTTGCTGATGAGAGCTACTCATTTCTCTGTCCTGTTCTGTAATTGAATGAACCAGAATACACTGATGAAGTAAACCAACTCGGGGAAATTCCTGCAATTGACCAAATCATATGTGACATGTACGTCCCTATACTCTCTTTCAGGGACCTTAGTGTATCTTGCAATAAGGGCCCTTTTTGCAGATCCTGCCACATAACTGTAGCATCCTAATGAAATGCAGTCTAACAGACTAGTGCCTTTGCATTGAACTCTGGGATAGTTGTTCTTGGTTTTTGAGATCACAAAACATGCTCCATAGCAAAAGCAGTTTAATTGGGTATGGAGGGCGAAAAGACCCAACCTGTGTTTGCAGGCCTCAGTTATGCATGGTTAAAACATGTTTCTCTGGTTTGTTTCAAGTCCAATAAGAGGAAGCATCCAAGGTTGTTTTTTAATCCTGGGGTTCTCTTTGAAAGAGAGTATAGGGACGCTTGCTGCTGTGTGAAAGGTAAAGCTGCTTGTCTGTGTGTTCCTATTAGTATGGGATCACAGAGCTGCTAGAGGCTGGTTGTGATGGTGGGGAGATGGCTGGATGCCGGCTGGTGCTGACAGTACCCTGGGCTATGTACTAAAACAACTATGTACAACTGTCTAAAGAACTATTCACTGTAAATGTTTATAATTTTGCACTGCACATATTTTTCATGTATTTCACTGAAATGAGAAAATATGTGAAAATATGTTCAGCTCAAAATATTATTCCAGTATCAAATTGAACCAGAAACTTCTAGAGATCTGCAAATCTAAATATGTGCTGAATTGTGTTTTTTGGGAAATCCACAAATATCGATGCAGACAAAAATATCCCTTCCAGATCTTCCACAGAGAAATAGCCTAAAAAATGGCACGGCTACAGATAGATCCTTTTCCAATCCGATAATGCAGCTGACAACTACAAAGTGAAAGTAATAAGCCATGGGGAGGCATCTAGTTATGGGGTTTATGGTCTTTGTGTAAACACCAATTTATGACAATCCCAGACCTAATCCCCAGGTAGACTAGACTAGGCAGCAGTGTTACTTTCTCTCTAGTTCTTCATTATATATGTACAAACTGTCCATGAACTATAGACGTCCACAGATAAATATCCTACAAAATGGCACTGCTACAGACCGAACCTTTCATTCAGCGCTTGCTGAGTATTGCAGCTGACAATTATATTGCGAAAGTGACGAGCGATGGGAGGCATCTAATTATTGTGTCTATGGTCTCTTGTGTAAACACCAATTCATCACAATCCCAGACTTAATCCCCAGGTAGACTGTACACATGTGTCTTCACCAGGTGCTGCTACCAGGTGAGGGACTAGAAGGCAGTTGCATCACTTTCACTCTTGTGATGCCATTCTCTCATATGTGAAAAAGGAGACTCCACCTGGGATATAGATTAACAAGGTAGTTAGAGGACTGGTTTCAAACTTGTATTAAACTGCTGATATATACTGCATCTTAATTGGGCAATTTAGATGTAGATGTCATACTGGGACGAGATATATAGAATGATGACCAGTATGACATCTGCATCTGAATCGCCCAATTACATAGTATAGCCTGCAATACCCACAGGCACAAGAGTCACTACTTCTGCAGGCATCAGGACCATTGCTGTGTTTCAGAGTTGAGGTCAGACTAATCCCCTGTGATAAGGTCCTGATTAACTCTCAGTGAGATATATCATTAACACAGCAGTATATCAGGTCCTACCTACTGTGGTCTGTCTGCCTCCCTGAGCAGGGCACACTTAGTGTAGTCCTGTACAGCTTCCTTCTTAGGTAAGGCCCTGAAGATTGTGTTTGCTGCTGTAAAAGATTAAAGATCTGTAGCAAGCTAGTATAGCTCAAGCATGAAGTATATTGATTCCAGGGAGTATTTCGCTGATGCTGGTCGGCCATGATACGGTCGTTCACAATGTTAAACTTATGAACGAATCTTGTCCAACCGCCAGAACTGCAGTTTATTCTATCGGGGAAATAATCCCTGATGGAGACGTCCTGGTTATACAGCCAGACTCCTTTACGTTCCATGACTAGAATGACAAAATATATTAAACAATATCCTGACAATGTTGCCAGAGACTTCTAAAAAATTGCTGTTTACAGCCTAGTTCTATACACAAACAGCAGAACCAGGTGCTTGCATGACCAAGTGCTAAAGAAGTGCTGGGGTTGCTGAAGGGTTGATATATGTGCACGGAGATTGAACATGCATACTTGGCCATGACTTCCCAAAGTAACTGATCCTTTTTAACCAAATCAGGCAAAATACCAGAACTACAGCCTCCGAGACAGTCAGAACCAGTGGTTCTGTTGAGGCAACTGCCTGAACCTTTGTAAACCTCATCTATTTTTTTTTTAAATCCTACAATCTACACAGGTACAAGCTGAGTAATTGGTCTCATCTAGGTTCCAGGTGGGCTGCCATAGTCTTATAATAACTATAGGAGTTCTGACTGGTTAGAGAGTATGACAGTAAACCCGATGATGTTGCTGAATTTTCCTATATCTATTCAAATTCTATGTATTTCCATAACCAACATACATTCTGAGAAAGCAAATGGAATTTTCTTTGAGTATCTAAACCAAAATCTGTAGGACCAAAGGTGCCCCATGGCGAATAAACATCACTACCCTTTTTTTCTGGAAGCAGACATAGAGGTTCAGGCTACCGTCAGACAGCCACAGATGGGAAATAAAATCTTGAATTTGCATACTGGCTTACTCAATATTTCACAGCAATATGTAACACTTAAATTAGCATGCCATATCACAATGAAACTCATGATGCTTAAGCAGAGAGGACTAAACTTTAATGGTCTCTGTATTCATCCTTTGGAACAATTGTGCCAAAACTGGGTGACACTATAAGGTAGATACATTGAGTGATGTTCCATGGCCTGTAAACGTCAGTCAAAGTGAATGGGTAAGCCTCCCATGACCCTCCTACGCAATACTGTAATCCTCATGTGACCCTCACACTGTGAGCTGCTCACACCACCTAGTCATGGGCCTTATCACCTTTCACTTTGAGATGTGTCACCCTGTCTAGAGGTGAGGTAGTAAGAGGGATTGAGTTATTAAGGGGCTTTCTTTGAAGGTGTGTGAATACCCCTGCACCTCACACATGGGCTAGGTACCCATCTTAGTACCCCTTGTCATGCTACCAAGTCCTACCTCCTCATTTACAGGCTGCTCCCTGACAAGAGGTGTCTGCATCCTATCACTTACAGTATGTTCTGGTTCTAGTTAATCAACCCATTCCCTGCTCCCAGCCCAGCCACTACCCCTCACCCCTTACCATGCGTGCACAATAAACCTCCCGTGATATGGTCCAGACCCCATAAGGAGCCACAACAGCCACTACCCCTCACCCCTAACCATGTCGCTACCATAAACCTCCCCTGATATGGTCCAGGACCTATAACGAGTCAGCGGCATCTACAGGCCTGCTCTGGTGGTCTGCCTACAGATGTTAGAGACACTGTATCACCCTATTCCTAATCTACTTACCACCCAGTCTATGAGCCTGTACAAGGAGTATGCTGTAAGGGAGACTATTGAGGCTGTTGGCAAGACTGAGGCTCTGAATCTTTGTTTAAATATTGGGGCAAATCTTTTCCAAACAATAAACTAATAGAAAGAGTACATGTGTGGGATAGGGCCTGTAAAGCACCTATTTTCTATGATGAATCTCAGGACTCATCTAGACTAAATCCCCATCAGAGATGCATAAGGGATGCTTATAGAGTGCATAGTGCTGAGTAGCTGCAGCAATCTATGATGAGCTGTGCCTGAAGCCAGCAGCAACGTAGGGACCTAGTTATGGTCCAGCACCGCCCTATTCCTAACCTGATAACTACCCTGTTTATTAGCTGATACAAACATTGAATGTCTTGGAAGGCACCTGCCTAATCTACTACCCATGATGTACCATACCTAAATGTTGAAATTGCTTTTTATTCCACAACTATGTTTTTGAAATGCATCTCTTGAATAATTATGCTTGCAGGGCTTTAGTAGGACCCTTTTGAATATAGAGGAATAGAAGGCATCAACAAGAAGTAGCTTTATAGTGCAATTGTCGATAGTTATATAAATATTCATGAGTCACATGTCTCGTGGGGTTTCTAACTCAGAAGTCTAGAGTTTGATACATGTTAAACACAGAAGAGGTAGAGGTATCTGTAGAGATGGTATGGGTCTGGGATAATGTCCTGATATGACGGGAGGCATAACAGGAACAGGGTATGAATAGAGATAACGTGGACATGTTTAGTTAAATATACCATCTGGAGAGTCAAATTGTGTTATGGCTCAAATGATGGGGCAGAAGCAGGAGTGTAATAATTGTATGGGCTGTAAGCTGTAGACTGGCAGTGTTGACATTGACAGTGCTGGATGGCAAGTGTTTGGAACTGCGTTTTCAGTAGGTTCTATGAGAACAACATGTTTGCCCGTACACACTGCCTTAGCAGCTATACATGGTGTGTGTATGGTCCATGACAGACTAGGATTTGGATGTGATGAGGTCTTTTGTGACAATGTATTTATATTCAACTCAATCTAAATATGAGCAAAACATCTCGCATAGACATCTATTGGTTCTATTTTCATAACTGTACTTCATTGACACAGTCTACAATACATTGTATGTAGTGCACAGTCAGGCCCAACACAGGCTGCAGTTTAGCACAGTGAAGTCCTGGTACATCTAGAGCAGGAGGACAGAATGGGCAGCCTCACAAGGTTATAGGAGGGCTGAATGGGCAGCCTTACAAGGTTATAGGAGGGCTGAATGGGCAGCCTTACAAGGTTATAGGAGGGCTGAATGGGCAGCCTTACAAGGTTATAGGAGGGCTGAATGGGCAGCCTTACAAGGTTATAGGAGGGCTGAATGGGCAGCCTTACAAGGTTATATCCTCCTGCCGTCTGGCAGTGAGTGCAGTCCTGGCAGGGCCTAAGCTAGTTTTGGGTAGTTTAGGAGATGGCGGCTGTTCAGTTTAAGGTGCTTGATTCAACAAGTCAAACACCAGAATACTTAACAGCAGTTGGGTTACCAATCCTGGCAGTGTATACTAGTTTCTGGTATTATACAGTGACGTCAAAGTTGTGCAAGGAAATATTTATGTTTTAGGTTCCATCAGCTGAAAACAATTTTATTTCACTTTCAATGTAACAGACATAACTTCTGGGAAATACTAGCTATACTGTCCTACCTCTACTCAACTCAATCAGGGAGGTATTCCTTTTAACCACTTAGTATGAAATGCTACTAAGAAGGGTAGTAAAACTACCAGGCTGTTTGAACAAATTAAACAGTATTAGACAAGCTAACCCATGCAGTGTATGTGTGTGTGTGCTGTGGTTGTGCATGGACATGTCTGGCTGAACAGAATCTTACAGCTGACTGGGTCTCCTTGGTCATGATTTCTCACTATTGTGATTACCTAACATAATCAACACCAAGAAATATTTCATGACACAATCTCAGCTTATTTTTTATATGTTGTTGACTGTATACTTGACAAATCCAGTTTGAAAAAACTATTACTCCCAAAGATCAAGATGGACACTGCAGGCAGTGAACCAGAAAGATTACCACTGAGACGCATCAGTGAATCATGATATAGGCAGCTTGTCAGATCCCATCCTGGGGCACACAATATCAGTTACACCATCCTGGGGCAGTATCAGATACACCATCTGACAGCTTGTTGGTTGATACCTGATATAGTGACTTCAGTGTCATGTAGGGAGCACTGGCTCCTCTGTCTATTTTCCAGGACCTATCACTCCATATAACATACCATTTATATCTTAGGTCCAATTCTTAAATGATTTCTTTTTCAGTAGGAGATTATGTAAATACACCAATCCCGTTTATTTTATCCTGAGAAAATATCTGACACCAGCATCAATCAATAAACACACATTGCTTAGCTATTATTAAGTTCACCTTGTATCTGGCTGCCACGGGCTAAGGAGAAAGCATGGTTGGGTTTCTGAATGGCGTTGTTCTGTTCTAAATAGGCAAGAACAAATGATGTGAGCCAGTTCTAGACTTCCTGAGCCAATAATAAGATATCACCATGTGGGTGTGTTATAGTAGATGTTTGGCTGCCCCATAATGTCTGGTTAAGGGAAGATTAACAAGCTATAAGAGCTGCACACTGACCTTCAGTAGGGTCCATAGCAACCCTCTGCAGAGAGCCAATATAGCACCCTCAGTCAATCCTGAAACTAAGCTTTTAGGGAGATGGGATAAGAGTACCTTGAAGTGAGGCGTCCTTAAGCACCTTATACATCCCATCAGGACCCGGCACCTTATTGCTGCCCTCGTTACTTAAGCTGCCTCCCGGGGTTTAACTGGATCCATGTCCACACAAGCTGCCTGTAAGCTGGTGATGAAGATGCACAGGTTCCAGCTCAACTTGCAGCACCAGTCATTGTTGACATACAAGCATCGTGAGACAACCATGCTAAGATAGACTTCAGTAAGCTTGGAAGTTCAGTTTTGTGCAATATGTAATCATATGAGTGTATTTATTTCCCATTGAGAGTTGAGACACAAACTTAGTTAAAGGCGATTTTGTCTCACAGTGGGAAAGCTAGCTTGTTTCAAAGTCTTTGACTGTTTAGATCGTACTGAATGACAATTCATTAAAACTGAATAGGAAAAGGAAAGGAATTATAATGCTATGTTGGTGAAGAGCAATGGTCTCAGAATTATAATGCCCATTTTGCCCTCCCTGTTGGTGTTGGCTCTTGTATATCACATAGTCAGCGGAGCAGAGGGAGATGAAGGGATATGCTATAAATGAAAGAATGAGCCACATAGGCTACTTTAATATACCTGTTTGGTTTATGTAAGGATCCAATTTTTCTTTGAGCTGATGGTGCACTCTAAAAAGTAGGATACATTTAGCTGGATTTGGGCCTATTATCCTGGACAGAGCTTTTTAATGTATACTGTAAAAAATATTGCTTCTGTTTACAATTCATTCCCCTTTGTTCTGCTGGGTATACTTAATCTAGATATGTAAGAAACCTCCAATATCCTGCCACAATTCCCAACAGTATGCTGACCTCTCATAACAGAACGGTCAAACCCATGTTAGCATCCAGCACCATGAATATGTCAATACATAGTTCCCTTCATTACCCTGGGCCCCCTGTGTTCAGGATAACGTCTGGCAGATTATTGAGAAAAGCAGCATTTAACATGACCTATGTGGCCATTATAGGTAATCCATACATCTCCCAGTACTCTCATAGCTCACCATTCCACCACTAGGCTCTGTCACGAGCCTGTACAGGCTTGACTGTGCTATGATGATGCATATTGTAAGTATGCTTTGGGCCATTCTGCTTACAATCTTTTTTTTAAATTATTCATATGCGTATGATTAGGTGCACCAAGCAAGAGAATTAGGCATGGAGGAACTGCTTGCAACACAAATCTTTTTTTTTCTTTTTTTCAGGAGACCCTCTTCATGAAGGATACAGTGTACTTTTCATACTGGGTGTGGCTTAAATACTACTCTTTCCTAAAAGTAGGTATTCTCAGTGCACAGTTCTCATGCAAACAACAAAACATAAATAGTTGTATTTTGAGCACACATGGGAAGCACAGTAAGTGTGCCATGTAAAAAACAAAAAGCCCACTTGGCTTATATTATACACTACATCTCTTCTTTCCTTCTTCATTTACTTCTCTTGCTATTTGCCTCCTAGAAAAAGGATAAAAGTAGAGATGCTCCTTTTCCCACAAAGGCCTTGAGGACTCAGTGTACCTCAGAGCTCAAAGGACTTGAGGATGCAAGGAACTACATCTAATGGTGTCGCCCCTTTATTCTCAACTGCTTGCAAAATCTCATCTTTCTCTTTAATGTCTGGAGCATCTCAACAGATAACATACATCCTCCCTCTCTTTGGCTGTGTTTGTTTTGTCCAACGTCTCTAAGTACACATCCTTTGAAGATCTCTGGTTCTGTTTGCAGCTTTTAGGATCCTACTGTATTGCTGTCAGGTTTTATTGTCAGAATCTCTGCAGCCAACATGGGAACTTCACAGTTCCATTCCCCTTACCTTAGATCACTATGTGAGATAGAACATGTTGTCTATGATTCTACTTACTCAAGCTCCTGTATACCCTCACTGCCTGAGAAAAACTGGGATATTCTTCAATGCTAGCTCCTTCTATGCCAACTCAACACAAGACGCAGCACGGAGAGATGGAGGACCAGCCATACACCTTGTCATGAAGGAGAAATTACCCAACAAGGTGCTATGTATGGATACACCCTTCTTCCGATGGATATGTATGTGAGTAATGCCTATTTTTGATGAACTAAACCATGCATAACTCTCAGCCTAGAATACATAGATTGCTAGAATGCTAGTGTCACATGATGGTGTTGAGGACATGAGAGGATGTACCAGTCACTTCTAGTTCTACATGTCTCCCTAGGGTTGCTATAGTGAGGCATCCCCTCTTTAATACCTGCCACTCCTGTTACAGGCTCTCTGATTCCCCACCCTGGGAATTATACAGCACTGTGAATTTGCAGTGATCTAATCACTGATGTCCTAAGGCAGAGTGACTATAATGCTGAGAAGCAGATCCACTGGGACTGGGAGAGAGAGGTACTTAAAGACAGGAGGTAGGCCGGACTGGGGGCAAGACAGAGGGTGGGGACAGGAAGAATGCAGGAGATACACTGATTAGGAACCCTTACACATATACACATACTATTTTGGTAATGGTCACTGGTCAGATTTCTTTTGAAATGGTTTTAAGTCTCAGAGGATTTACCTATTCCTGGGTTATAAAACCCTAGATTAACAGCCTGGATGTGAAAGCATTTTAACCTGACTTTCAGTCAAGAGAGGGTGAAGATGTTGGTTTATATTCCAGTGGATGGATGCTAAATTGATATACTGACCTTGTGTGGATTGGTCAGCACAACCTTTCTGTTAAATTATGGCCTTGTTTTTCCAGAAAACTACACCAAAGCACAATCTACACCTTGTACTGGTTTCGGTGTTAAATGGTAGTTTATGAGCAGTCTTGTATAATTGGTGTCGGTAGTGTGTGTGTCTATATGTTGTAAGGGCATGTACTATTGGCAGCATTGTGTCAGTAGTGTGTGTGTGTATGTTGTAAGGGCATGTACTATTGGCAGCATGGTGTCAGTAGTGTGTGTGTGTATACTGTAAGGGCATGTACTATTGGCAGTCTTGTATAATTGGTGTCAGTAGTGTGTGTGTGTATGCTGTAAGGGCATGTTCTATTGGCAGCATTGTGTCAGTAGTGTGTGTCTGTATGCTGTAAGGGCATGTGGCTGATTTTCACGAAACTGCTTTTTTTCACTTTTTTTTTTCTCCTGCCTATATTTTTTCAAATATGATAGATACATCAATCTTTTTTATCTGGTCAGGATAGACGAGGACTTTACAGGGTACCCTGGTTTTGCCTATCTAGGAGTGAAAATAAGAGAGCTGGAGGTCAAAAAGTACTGAAAAACAGCCATTTTCCACCCGAAAATCATGATGACCCATTTTGGAAGCTAAAATAATTGATAAAATAAATAGCTATGTGCTTATTTTTTTATTATTCCACTTCCCAAATAAGGTAAGGAATCTTTTAGTACCAAATATGGACATATAGGCAGGATTGTATAGGTCCTGTAGGCATATATGTATTAGGGAATTTTATTGGCTTCACGCCTAACGCCCTAGTGGATGCCCTCCACCTCTGATATTAAAATGGTAGAGAAAGTATCTGAATGCACCATGGTAAGGCCTAACATATACCTATATAATGAATAAAAAATAAAGAGTGAGGGTTATTTGCAGTATCCTAGAGAGGATATTGTGCAGGTTGGGGAACTTTTACGGGCTTCACGCCTAACGCCCTACGTACACTCTATTGCTGTAGTAGCATCCAGAGATATTATATTTAACCACCATCACTATGTTATAAATAAACCTAAATATATAAGTTACTTTGTGGTTAAATTTCATTATTCTATCATAACCATAGCAATAGCTATGCACTGATTTGTCTACTGGCTTCACGCCTAACGCCCGCTGCACGGTCGTGGCTTCACGCCTAACGCCCTCACATATAGCTCTCAGTGCTATACTAAATGATATCCAGCCAACCTGAATCGATGTATGAGGGTGCTACCATGTACCACCCTTCTTCCTATACGATAGCTAAGGTTTAATATAATAAATAATATCTTTTAATCATGTTTTAAGAACATATTCTGGCCGAGAGGTCAACAACTCCTTCAGGAAATGAAAGATATCCAATAATTTTAACCTTACCCATACTACAAAAACTGATACAAGGCAGAGGATGTGTGCTGGAACATATATGTAGCAGTTAAGAACCCGTGAGATTGGATAGAATACAGTAGGGGGAGCATATCCTATGTTAATCCTCTTGGTCAGCATCGTGGCTTCACGCCTAACGCCCTCACCAATAGCTCTCTGTGCAGTAATAAAGCCTTATACATGTATGCTTTAAACAATAGAATAAGGTAGGGGAGTTGTCCAGGAACATATATGTAGCAGTTAAGAACCCATGAGATTGGATAGAATACAGTAGGGAGGGCATATCCTATCTTAACCCTGTCGGTCAGCGTCGTGGCTTCACGCCTAACGCCCTCACCAATAGCTCTCTGTACATTAGAAAAGCCTTATGTGTGCGTTAAACAATAGAATAAGGTAGGGGAGTTGTCCAGGAACATATATGTAGCAATTAAGAGCCCGTGAGATTGGATAAAATACAGTAGGGGGAGCATATATCCTATCTTTACCCTCTCGGTCAGTGTTGTGGCTTCACGCCTAACGCCCTTTTCAGACAGCTTTAAAACATAATATAATCACCTGTGACCCATATAACTGTATACTAGGCTGTAGATATGGATGTTTTCTAATGCATTATGGACAAATAAACCATATATAGCTTGTTATCTCAGAATTATTTTCTTTGACAATGAGTAATGTAGAGATTTCAGGAGTTCTCAGGACATACCATCATGTTTCCGGGGCCAAAAAAACATTAAAATGACCTATCAAGTAGCTATAAATGGATTCCTACACCAGGTTGGGATGTTTTCTTCAATATTAAAACATAATATTAATGAAAGAAATGCCCTTATACATGACAAGAGTGTCTCCTACTTGAGGGGAAAAGGGCGTTAGGCGTGAAGCCACGCGATATGACTATACAACTTTGCCCCTCTACCAGACATTTACTGTATATATTTAACCTGCCCTAATATTTTTTATGTATGGCCCACCCCCTAAGGTACATGCACACAAAAGGTTTTAAGCATGCTCCTACATTCTATTTGACCCCCTTGGTGCATGAAAAAAAGCAGTTTCGTGAACAACGGCCATGTACTATTGGCAGTCTTGTGTCAGTAGTGTGTGTTTATATACTGCAAGGACATGTCCTATTGGCAGCATTGTGTCGGTAGCTGCTGTGTACCAGAGTTGTCTATATGCAGTAGGGCCGTGTAACCAGAGAGCTCCATGGTAAGCAGCAGGAGTGGTGGAATCAGGATCACTTTATACTTGATACATAGTGAGGGAGGTATGACTGGGGTGCAGACCACCTTGTCGTCAGGAGACAGCTCCCTGCGGACCATTGTTAATGCAGGTGTATACTGATGACTGAACAAGGTAATGAAATAAGGAACCATGACAGAAATGATAGAAAATCATTTACCAGCTAAAGTTAAATGCCCACAGCGAGTGACTCCATTAGACCCAGGTGGTATAAAGGCAGCAGATTGCTTCATTATGTTATTCCTGGTTGTCATGGTGCATAGATATAGCCTTTGTAAGTGGCTTGCATTAATGCATGATCTCAACCCAATGAAAAATGCACCCATGTAGGGTTAGCATGATGCAGTACTATTGCATCATACCAATGTTCTCTTTCATTCATATGTCAAAGGAATGTAGTTCTTGAATAAAGCAATGCATGTGCCTTATTGTTTTCCAATGCAATTCTAGCAAATAAATCACAGGCACTGCACCTGTATGACTCATTGATCAATTTCATTTACAACAAGTTCTCCAACTATTTGCTTCTATTCACATCCTGTTCTAAACTGACCAATATATCATAATAAATTGAAATGCACAATGACAACCAAGGCACAGAAGCAGAAGCAGAACTACTGTGCACCAGTATTTACATATATGCAATGGTGTGTCCCATTGTATAGTGCCTTCATTAAATCATCTGGTATACCATCTGACAGCCTGTCCATGTGGTACCTACTCAGGTGGCTACAGTGTCCCACCGTGACCAGAGCCTCAATCAGTGTCTACCAACTAGCCTCTCCTAGTGCCACTATCATGTTTCTTTACACATCACATCATTTATGAATGTTGGCATTGCATGGTTTAGTTGGTCAATGAGTGAGGAGACAAACTGTGATTTAGTAGAAAGTTAGAGACAAATACATTTCAACGATTGGATATGCAGTGTCTGTGATTACGTCACAGGAAAAATGGTTATTTGCTTTCGACGTGGTTTATCAAGGAATGATTGAGTATGTATGATAAAATACACATTCCCAAACACCTTGCTAGGTAACATGTTTCTCAATGAATCAGGCCCTCTTACATATATGTTTCTGCTAAATTAGTGATAGATTGTTTAACTAAGCTGAGAAAGCACCTGGTCTAGCAGGACAGAGATAATTAGAACATTATGCCACGGAACAACTAAAACTGAATGAATTGAACAATTAATGATGTTTCTCATTAATTCAAGTGCCATCTGGTGCATTTCTAACTTTTGTTTTTAGATTGATGAGATGGCCCCGTCATGTCTTACCTATGAGCCTCCTCACAGTGAGAACATTTACTTGTGTAGCCTTCAGTAACTCTGTAGCCGTGTCAGTAGATGTCTGGTGGGTGACCTTCAGTAACTCTGTAGCCGTGTCAGTAGATGAGTGGTGGTTGACCTTCAGTAACTCTGTAGCTTTATCAGAAGATGGGTGGTGAGTGACCTTCAGTAACTCTGTAGCCGTGTCAGTAGATGAGTGGTGAGTGACCTTCAGTAACTCTGTAGCTGTGTCAGTAGATGAGTGGTGGGTGACCTTCAGTAACTCTGTAGCCTTGTCAGTAGATGAGTGACCTTCAGTAACTCTGTAGCCGTGTCAGTAGATGAGTGACCTTCAGTACCTCTGTAGCCGTGTGAGTAGATGGGTGGTGAGTGACCTTCAGTAACTCTGTAGCCGTGTCAGTAGATGAGTGGTGAGTGACCTTCAGTTACTCTGTAGCCGTGTCAGTAGATGAGTGGTGAGTGACCTTCAGTAACTCTGTAGCCGTGTCAGTAGATGAGTGACCTTCAGTAACTCTGTAGCCGTGTCAGTAGATGAGTGGTGAGTGACCTTCAGTTACTCTGTAGCCGTGTCAGTAGATGAGTGGTGAGTGACCTTCAGTTACTCTGTAGCCGTGTCAGTAGATGAGTGGTGAGTGACCTTCAGTAACTCTGTAGCCGTGTCAGTAGATGAGTGGTGAGTGACCTTCAGTTACTCTGTAGCCGTGTCAGTAGATGAGTGGTGAGTGACCTTCAGTAACTCTGTAGCCGTGTCAGTAGATGAGTGGTGAGTGACCTTCAGTAACTCTGTAGCCCTGTCAGTAGATGAGTGGTGAGTGACCTTTCGTAACTCTGTAGCTTTATCAGAAGATGAGTGGCGAGTGACCTTCAGTACCTCTGTAGCCGTGTCAGTAGATGGGTGGTGAGTGACAGTAATGCTGTAAGAGATGACGTCCAGCTTGAACCTGCTCCATCACAGATGGACATGATTACTGGTTTATGCTGCTGCCACAAGGACTTCAATAACATGACACATGGTTTGTAGGGATAGAGATCCATCATCTCTTCTGAGCTACCGTGAACAGCATATTGACAAGGAGCTTACATGAGGGGACAAGTCTCAAAATAAAGTTTTTTTTTGTACATAGTCCATTCCACTGCTGTCAAACTGTATGGCATTAATGTAAATGCTCTGGTGAATTCAGCAGATGTAAAAGTGACAATATGCGCTACTGTTACCAGAGCTTGTTGATAGATATTGATTTCCCTACCTGCCTTATTTATTTTAAAAGTGAAACAACAATTCATTCTTACCATATGTGATTTTGAAATAAAATATTCTGAAACCAATAATGACTATAGGTAAGGCAGTTCCATCAGCATCTTAATGCAAAGCAATATGACTTTTTAAATTTGGATTAAGATCATCAGATCATTGAATTGGAACACATTCAGTGACTTTTTTTCGCAGTCAAATGTATAAAACATTTCAGATGGTGGTTGCATGCTAAAGCCTTTATAAATATTGCCTGATACCATGGAGTGTTATTCTGCTGGAGGGTCCAGCAGGTGAATCAACTTCAAAGGCACAGTAATCCCCTACTATAGCTGATGTCAAAGAATGAGCTTTTTGTAAGATGAAAATGAGGCTGGAACATGCCAATATCTGCCCTCTACCCTCAAAACACCAGGATGTTAGAGACCCTGTCACCTCATCATGTGTGTGACATGCAACTCTTACTGTACCAATCCCCTTTATAAAGTGATTTTTCACAGAGCCAGGTCTATTTATAGAAGGCAGTGCCTGGTGTCAGATTGTCAACGCTCATGTGTGATTGAAAAGGATACACTAGCCTAGCATGATTATTGCAATTGCAGAGAGATCAAGGAGAATCTCTCCACATATCTTGAGTTTTTACTCATAGGTTCATATCACTAAGCAACCTACGTACAAGACTGCTTCTTAGTAGTGAAGATAGGGTTGGTCATAATGTCATTCTCATCCATTTCAGCTCTTTTAACCCGATCTAAACATCAGTGGCTTTAGCACTTACTAAGAAAATATGGTATCTTTAAAGGATGTGAGAATTATTATGGCTCTGATATATATATTAGCCTGTGCACATGGGTTTGACATTGTTGTGGTTCACCAAAATCATATGATTTACCTTGTCTTACGTTTAGAAAGTTGATGAAAGACAAATTGTCCTCTGGCTGGTCACTCATGTTTAGTACCATGGTATCAGACCCTAGCGCCAGTGTAGAGGGTGGCCTCTACCTCTGTAAAGTGTCATGTGGCTCAGGCAGGATGGCCAACACCCGGCTGGATGGGGTCGTTTGATTGCGTGTCTGCCGCCCCTGTCCTGATTTGTCACTATTAGGACAGATTTACGAGACCTAATGGGAGGTAACTGGCTCTGAGTGTGTCCCTAACAAGCTGTTTCATGCCAGTTGGCTGTAGCTAAAGGAATATATACTGCAGGAAACCTCCTACAGTAACACACATTTTGAAACAAAGACGTCAATTCCTCTACAGGGAGTTTTGTGTCTAGTTTTAGTAGTCCTTAGAATATGTCCAAAATGGCTACAATATATTGATAGTAGAGGTCCAGTTCATGGCCTATAACTTATACATACTAAGCTTAACTTTTACTAGACATATTTTCAGAGATGATTAAAACAAAATTTGAACTGTATAGAATGGGCTCTTTGAAATGCCATCAAATAAACATCAAATTAACCTAAAGCAAATACATAATGAGTTAATGTTGGCAAAAAGGAGCCTCACCCACTGCTTTCTGTTTACCTACATACAAAACATGTACAAGATTACTAGTTTATTTAAGACACAGAGATGGGCAGTCTATTCATTCCACATCCAATCTCATAATGCAGAACAAAACACTGACTGCAGCCTTTTTTATTAGTCCATGTGTGCCTTGAATCAGTGTCCAACTCTAATCTCTAAACAACTGTGTGTGTATGGCATATAGAGCCAAATCCTACCCATCTATGGTTTCTTATTTGTTTTTAGTTATTTTGTTAGCTAGGTAACAATTGCTTTTGATGTCAAAAGTTAAAAAATACACTGGTATGAGAGCTCGGTCTCCAGTCTTCTATTCATAATCCTGCTGGATATTAGCTTTCTATATAAATATTATAAAGATAATTTAAAATTAAGATTCCACTCAGCTATCATCTGTGTGTCTTCCATGCAACCCTGTCAGGAGAAGGCTCTGCACTATATCACAGTCTGTCCTGTTTATATCCATACTCTTATCCTGTACCACAGACATACACCTATCTTGGTCCCTCCCCTTGGAGAGTCTGCTCTGGAACTAAATTAACCACAATGTTAGTTTTTCTTAGTAGTGCGGCCATGATTCTTCAAGGACTGATCTTGTCCCAGCCATATGGTGGAAAGGGCAGCATACAATATTCAACCAGTACCTGACCCGAATAGGAAAAGTCATGGACTCAGTGGTGTGTTGTGTATGGTGTTTTTACAATACAGAATTGCTTGCAAATAACTACATACAGAGGGATATTTGTTTTATGTACTATAAAGGGTAGAGGTTTTTAACTAATATGTGAGATATGTCATCTGCTTTGTGAACCAATATAAAGATGTAGAGACAAGGGTGATCAGGATAGGAATATTGTTCTGGCAGATAAGTTTGAATCATTTTGAAATGATATCAGACTGTTCGGAATCATAACTGAATGTAGGATATCCTGAACAAAAAGTACATTTATTTTGAAGATTTATATTTAGAATAGCTGTTCCTTTATCATTGTATGAATAGCATGCTTTTCCTTTGATCCATACATTTTCTTTTTCATAAAACAGCCTTGATGGCTTCATGTGAAGGTCTCCATGATGCATGATATATACATGTAGTGATGTGTAGTCTATCAGGGAGTTACACCTGGGAAATTGAATATCAAACATACTTTTATTTTTGTCGGATGAAAATGCCCCTTATCTTCCCTCTGCCCTCATACAGGAACCATCTATAGGGGGCAGAACAGGAGGACATCACTGGTCTGTGAGTGTAAGGTATCTAACTCAGGCAGGTTGGTAAATGTTCAGATTGCATGATACAGTGATGTTTTTGTCTGCTTGGAGGTACAACAGGACACTGAATACCAAAGGGACAGTAATCCACTTCTGGCTGACCTCAAAAGCAATGCTTTTTGTAGGATGAAAATGAGACTAGAACATGCCAATAACTGCCCCCTACACTCAACATGCAGGGATGCTGGTAAGCCTCTTACCTCACATCAAAAACCAATTACAGGAACTATCTATAGGACAACACAGCAGGAGGTCACTGCTAGTGTAGAGGTTGAGGGCTGACATCCCCCTCTGTAAAGTGTCATTTGGCTGAGACAGGATGGCCAACATGCGGCCTGATTGGGTCGTTTTATTGTGTGTCTGCCGCCTAACTCTCAATTTGTCACTATAAGCATATCTTTACAAGATCTACTGGGATGTTATTTGGCTCTAAAAGTGTCGCTAACAAGCCGTTTCATGACAGAATGGTATGTCCAGGAATCCATATGAGTGTCTTTGTGTAGGGAGCCTCAGCCCATTCTGGGATAAGACATGTGAGGCTGAAGCAACAAAAAAGCAATATGAGGATCATTTGCCAGTCTGTTTTTTTCTATTAACCACTAGTTGGGAATGCTGGTACAGTGGGCTGGTCTTGGTGCAGTTTGCAGAAAATGATCTGAGAAGTTTATCTGGGATTACACCCGGGAAACTGAATCTCAAACAGACATTAATCACCTTCAGTGCTCTCTGTCAGATGAAAATGAGACCGGCACATGCCCCTTATGTTCCCTCTGCCTGCAACATTCAGGAACCATCTATAGATGGGCAAAGCAGGAGGGCATCACTAGTGTACAAGTTGAGAATCTATGTCTGTGAGTGTGAACTAAGGCAGGACAGGCAATTGTTCACATTGCATGATACATTGATGTTTTTGTCTGCTTGGAACAGGAAGCTGAATACCAAAGGGACAGTAATCCACTTCTAGCTGAAGTCATGAGAAGTGCTTTTTGTAAGATGAAAATGAGACTGAAACATGCCAATAACTGCCATTTACCCTCAACATGCAGGGATACTGGTAAGCCTCTTACCTCACATCAAAAACCAATTACAGGAACTATCTATAGGATGACACAACAGGAGGGCACTACTAGTGTAGAAGTTCAGAGCTGACATCCGCCTCCGTAAAGTGCTATTAGGCTGAGACAGGATGACCAACATGTGGCCTGATGGGGTCCTTTTATTGTGTGTCTGCCGCCTAACTCTCAATTTGTCACTATAAGCACATCTTTACAACATCTGATAAGACATCATTTGGCTCTAAAAGTGTCACTAACAAGCCGTTTCATGACAGAAGTGTATGTCAAGGAATCCATACTAGTGTTTCTGTGTAGAGAGCATCCTACTATAAGACCCATTCTGGGACAAAAAGAGAGGCTGAAGCACCAGAGGACCATCAACTTTCTTTATGGTATACAGCCAATATGAGGGTCGTTTGCCATTCTCTTTTTCCTTATATGCCACTATGCTAGTTAGGAATGCTGGTAACATGGGCTTGTTTAGGAGATGGTAGGCTTGTTGCAGAGAAGGATTGTATCAAAGCTCTTGGGGAATGCCACATTTATAGAAGTGTGCCAATAAGCAAAACGGTCTTGGTAAAGTTGGTCTTCTCTGTGAGCGACAATGATGTTGTGTAGGATCGACCCTTAATTCTCTCAGCTGGAACTTTTAAGGGTTTACAATAAACAGGAATCACTTCCTAAATCTAATATTTCCAAAACCAATGTTATTGAAAATGAAGGCTCTGCTGTTGACAGTGTAGCCCCATGTGGAGAAACAGAGAACAGCCCGACATATTAAGAAGCTTTTCTTGGAACCAAAACCCAACCAATATGTTTAGCACACATCCTATTTGCTGGGAGCTCCACCTTCAGATTACCTGACTCCTCTGGGTGGAAGCTGAGGGAGTGGGGAGGGGACCTCTCACACAGTTGGTGAACCCAGGGGCCTCACTACTGTTCTACAGTTCTCCAGTCAATTCACAAAGGCCTTCAAAACCAGAAATGTAGAAGCACAACACATGGTGTGTACGCTTTTTCTCAGATATTTCAATCTACTGTGATCTTGTATCCACTAGTAGGTTACCTGCATATAACATTGTAAAGGACAACACCAAGTTCACTGTTTTCACATACACTACATACCCACAAAAAGGTCCGGCTGAAAAAACATTGTATAAAACATGTGTTAACTGTGGAAGGAGGGTACACTATATCATGTTGACTTCATAGTTTGATTCTCAATTTTCATGATTGCATAATTGCTTTCATACATGGTTTAGACACTATCACTACATGTACCGTTGATATGCTTAAATCCTAACTACATCACCCATAATTCCAGTATTTGGAGCGCCATTTTGATGATGCACATAATTGGCTCTAACATGTGTCAACTTATTGAGACTGGCAACATTTGGTTTGACGCGGCTAGCATAGATAATCTATAATTGTCTAGTCACAATGTGCCTTCCTGCAGCAGGCCCTGTTTTATACCATAGCATTGAGCTTTATGAGTATAGTCTCTTCTAAGATGAAATGTTCAATTGCCATGACTAACAGGCACAATGCAAGATGTATAAATTGATTCATGGGAAACAATCTAGTCACTGCATTTCATGACATAACCACATGAGTGCATGCAGAATCCAGTGATTTCAAAGCAACTGCCTGTATGGACAAAGAAATGATCAGGGCTTACTAAGCTCAGGCTCTGACACTTACTTAACCATATCAGCAGAAAAAGGGACTGGATGATGGCACAGAATTTGAATCAACATTGACAATTAGTTGTTATTCTACTTTGATTAAATATTGAACTGAGCTATGTACCCACTGGGAATGGCAGTTGAAATTTAGCCATCAACAACTAAGCACTTACCAGTAGTACTGTACACCACAGTATCCCAGTGAGGACTGTCAGGCATGGTTAAGAGTCCTGTGACTCTTTCAGTTTTCCCCCGCAATACCCCTTCCACTACAAGGAAGAGCTTGTGATTGTGATCCTTGATGACAGCCTCTGGTGGGTGAGGAGGTACAGAGGATGGCGAGGACAGTAATTGAGGCTTGCATGCTTCCAGGGAGAAGCCACGTGCCATTTCAGTCTTAAGGAAAAAAATAAAGTCATTGACAAAGTTATTTAATAGAAAGGAAAAAATAAACAAAGAGTGTTTATTATAGACTGACATGCACAGCACCAACTGAACCAGGTTGTATCATGCAATATAGAAAGGGTCACTCACCTGTACTGCATTGGTGCATCATGCCAACCCTTTGGGAGTGTCTCAGTCTCATAAGGTCGGCATGATGCTTGAATGCAGCACTTATGAGTTACTCACATGATGCTTGAATGCAGCACTGGTGAGTTACTCACATGATGCTTAAATGCAGCACTGGCGAGTTACTCGCATGATGCTTGAATGCAGCACTGGTGCGTGACTCACATGATACATTAAGGCATCATGCTGTCCTTAAAGAGTTAATGCTGCTGAGCCTGCTAGAGTGGCATCCACTACCTACGAATTCCCCACAGCATCTCTGATTCTGCCGCATGGGGATTGCCTATTTAACAGTGGTGTGGGTCTGCAGTGATCGGATCTCTCCTACCTTGTGGGCAATGAAAAGGGGTACTGGGAAAAGACGGAGGTCGGCAGAGAGAGCAACTCTCAGTGAATCGAGGATGGTGTTGCAGGAGTGAGAGAGGGAGGAGGCAGGGAGTGGTTAAAGCATGAATACAGTCAGGGCCATTTTGCACAATGGCCCTAGGCATGGCAACCCCATGGCAACCCCTAGGGACATGCAATATGATGACAGTGTGCAATACAGCCTAAGTTTATTGTACTCTCCTGGGGAACGGTCATCCCATTGCTTTAAGCTTGACAGTCTGTATTCACTATGAAATAAACCACATTGCACCCTCAAATGGTGAGTGCATGCCTGCCTACTGCACTGTGCCATGTGCTGCTTCCTTTACATCCACCAATCAGACTTCTGTACAGCTGCCATGTTAGGAATACTGGTGCCCCATGAGACGGGCACAAATTGGTAGGAGGAAGGCTGACACCAGACAAGGTCTGAGCTCTGGGGGAATGCTGGGTTGATGAGATCAAGCAGATAAAAGGTCTTGGGGACGTCGGGGCCGGCTGGTAACACTGATCCACCTCATCAGGCTCAGCTTTCAAGGCTCAGGCTGTCTACAGTCCCAAAACTAACTAACTTGTCCAGGTCCCGATGGTACAATATCAGAATATCACCCTTATAAGGAAGGCTTGGCCATAGATGGATCGGGGTTATACCTGTAGGTACAAGATATTTCCTGCAATCCCAGTGCAATAGTTATGATGTTTTCCCTACACAAATAACCAATATATGGCTCAAACTCCTGACTCATGTTGTTTTAGGATAGAAGAAGGACAAATAAGAAAGTTCTTAATATGTTTAAACAAGTTTAGTATATTGAAAGGTATACATCTTGGCTCCTTGGAACACTTTTTGATACATTTCTAACCCTAGCGGTTCAGTTTTTATGGCCTCGTGAAGTTTATTGTCCTTTTTTCAGGTGACTCCGTGACCAAAAATCCATGATCATGAACATTATGTTTTAAATACATCACAGCAACTAATAATTTTGTTTACAAGCTGAGCCAACATATATCTTGAAGCATACCAAAAATAGATATCCTCTGAGTAATAGTTTTTGAGATACAGCCCGATGAATTTTGAACATTTATCAGAAATATGAAAATTTCAACTACATACTCTCAACTTAACCCTAGTTTCCTCAAAATGGTCCCATTATTGGTTAAATTCACTCTACAGGGTCCTGATCATGTGTACTTTAAGATATATGAAGCATCATGATATCTGGTTTGACGAAATTTGCACAGTATAGGCCTAAAGTACCCCTATTTACCTATTTTCCGTCACGGAGTCACCCGGGTGACTCCGTGACGGAAATAATTTCGTGTATAAATGAGCATAAAAATGGTGGATTTTTGCATTAGAACATTAGAGGGAGTGGGTAGGACACAGGAAAACCAGAGATAACTTAAATATATTGGGTATTAACAATTCTATGAAGGTTTAAATTTTCATCAGGGTGGCTGGTGACTCCGTGACGAATATTCCGGGTGACTCCGTGACGGAAAATATGTATCCCAATAGACATATGCGCCTGGAGGCAAGATTATTGGACATTTTTCAAAATTTCTTTTTTCCAGTAGAAGACACAAGAGTTACCTGACAATCTGGGATACAATAGAGACTGTGTGGATCTTCTTTATTTACTATATAGAGGTATCAACCTGAAATGACATTTAAATATTTTGCTGACAAAACATACTTAAATGAGTTTGGAGAAAAAAATACGGAACATATCTAGTGAAATCCTCGTGAATCAATTGACTATACCATAGACCTCATAGAAAATGATATTAGGAATAAGCTGTTACTACCTCAGTACACATGGGAGACATGTAAAACATGTCATTTTTGGCGTTTTTGATGTTTCTAGGGTTTTTTTGGCCTTTGGAGGGCCAGAAAACAGAAAATATTGGACCAATACACAAAAAATAGAAATTTCCTGAATTATTAGGATGTTCTTTCACATATACCAAAAATTTGAATAAATTGGTGCGAAACTGGTTATTCTGTAGGGGCATAAGCCTGAAAAGAGCCAAAAATAGCCGAAACAACATAAGTGGGGAGTTTATGCCATATATATATGTGGCCCAATCTCTATGGAAACAACCATATGGAGGGAAATAACATATTGCTGTTGTTACATTACTTTATTTCTAGTATCCATTAAGAGGAATAGAACATGCAGGTTGTGAAATGCCCATTGCCCACGGATGTTTTTATCAGTAAGAATGGCAGCCCTCTCTAAGCCATTTGATTTATCCTCAGGCAGCTTGCACAAAACGCCATTCTGCGTAAATATTTGAGCAGGTCCAATGACGCCATTTGTTCTCTAAGGCATGGCTTCATATTTGATACAATAAAATTACACAAAACATAGTTACTGCAATATATGCTATGGCAACAATTGCATCAATAGTAACAACACAAAAAAATCCCTTCTCCTAGCCTCACGTAAGAATAGCCTTTTCACCTTATTGAAGACGTAATAGACAGTATTTAAACATTGGATATAGCTGTTTCATGCCACATGGTCCACTAAATAATTTAGCAGCTTAGCTGCACCTCATTTTCTTGATTTCCCTGCCTCCTTTTTATTTTCATATAGTGGCCCATACTTATATGGTGGATGGCATTCAGATCGTCAACCATGGGGCAATGTCAAAGAAAAGGTCTATGGTGTTTCAATCTTACATCAAAATACAATTAAAAACCTCAAATCACTATCAAGAGCCTACTTTGTATTGGGTGTGTTGAATATTTAGTACTGTTCCCAATATAGAAGGGACATAACAAGTAACACAGGGAGCCACACTATATTCACTTCTAGCACATGTTCATTGTAAAAAGGTCACAATCATACATGCCAGTGCATGGTAATGAGTTAAAATGGGAAAAGGACACTAAGACAATTTACACACATAGATCATGTGATAGCTACATATACAGCTGTGTAGGGGGTGCCTCAGGGCTCCAGTATAGGGCTGCACCCATCTCCCTGCCTAACCCACTGTATCCTCTCTCGTCTCTTTGAAGTTGCTCTAATAAGAAGCAGCAAATAGGCCTCATTTTCTCCTAGTCTTATAGTCCTGCCCACACTATTCCCATCCCTAGATTCTAAAAGGGCTAGGTTTCTGTCATCACTGTGCCATCCTATTAGTGTGAACCTACATGGGCTCCCCCAACAACTCAATACATAGTAGTGGTGTATGATGGGTTCCTACGAGCCCCTTACCAAGCTAAAGGAATTACTACATGACCAGAATACATCAATCCAACTCCTACAATATATCTGCTGTTTTGATGTTGAATTGTCAAAACATGTTGTCTAGTTTGCCGTCATTGAGGTACAATCACTGCCTCCTGATTGGTCAAAAAAACATGATACACCTAGGGGCAATACAGAAAAAAGCCATTTCTTAGATAATATTCCGACTTTAGTTAGGAAAAAGGATGCATACAAAAATTATAGACCTCTACTTTCAATAGTGGCATCAGAATTATGTATTTTGGCAAGGAAATATGAGAAAAGTGACAATAAATGAGCGTACCAAGTTCTTGGTACACCCTGAGCTCTTGGGACTGTCATTTAATCTTAGGGCGTACTAAGAAACTGGTCAGTTTCCAACCTGTTTGAGTCAGTTTATTTTACTTTAGGAGCAGGTGTCTGTGTAGTTCGGTAGGCCCTCTGGGAGGCACAATGCCACATAGACACATACAGGAGATGTTCACAGCAAATAGACACCCCTCTGTGCCTATAGCAAGATGGTGATGCAATAATGGTTGATCGTGAAAGAACGCGTGAGGTATATCTGGCAATAATGCACGAGCCGAAGGCCAGTGCATTATTAGACAGATATACCTCACAAGTTCTTTCACAATCAACCATTAATGCATTTATACCACCATTTCTTCAAATATATGAATATAATATCGTATAAGGCCTACCTTTTTCAAATGTCCATTTTGTCTCGCGAATCGACTGGCAGACTCGCCGATCGCCATGCTTGTCCCAGCGGTACCAAATATGTAGTGAATAACATCCAAATGTGGCAAAATTAGAGCATGTCAGGCTTATTCTTTCAATCCAGTACATGTTTAGATATCCTTATTGATGTTCCCGAGCAGAAATAGCCTTTTAATTGCGTAAAATCCTCATATTTCGACATTTTGCAATCGATACCAGCCCGGTTAGACTTGTACACGGCGGGAGGGGATGTAAAACCAACACGCCAAGTCGAGTGACCAATGCGCCCGATTGACCCACTTTCCGCGGTGGCTTCGATCAGCTGATCGTTATTTCTAGTGTATTGGTCTCTCGAATACCCTGTGTTGATTGCGTCAGTCGGTCACGTGATCACACGCGTCCCGCTGTTTACAACTCTTACCGGGCTGGCGGCCTTCACAAAATGTCGAAATATGAGGAATTTACGCAATTAAAAGGCTATTTCTGCACGGGAACATCAAGAAGGATATCTATTTATGTACTGGATTGAAGGAATAAGCGTGACATGGTCTAATTTCGCCACATTTGGATGTTATTCACTACGTATTTGGTACCGCTGGGAGAATCATGGCGACCAGGTAAGTTAGTATAGGCATTCTACCAGTCGGCTCTGTGGCCGATGAGGTTAGGCGCTGGCGTTTGGCCTCGGCGGCCGGGGTTCGCGTCCCGGACGATTCGCTCTAATATCGTAGCCAAAATGGCTTTGCCTATCTTTCATTACCATGTTAAAATATATAGACGCGTCTTGGTGTAAAAAATTAATTCTGAGCGTGCGTATATCCTGAGATAACCGAACGGCAAATATCCACTCTCGGCACGGGAAACGCCAGAATCGTGGTATAATGTAAGTTATACTAGGGGTAAAACCATGACCGAAGTGTTTTCATATTGAAATGCCTTCTAAACTGAATCAAATTCTGGGCAATTAGCAGACTCCCAAAATAAACATGTATGTATATACACATATATTTTGCTCAAATCTCTTAATCGTTTGGGACCAAGTAAACTCTTAAGTACAATATTTGTATGTGTCTAAGACATCTGTTAAAAGCAGTTTGTGCTAATGACATTGAATACAATATCTATTGTTGCCTTAAGGGAGCATGCTACACCACTCAGTCAAGATTCTGTGATGTCAGATGTGAGCTCATAATGTTAAACTTATGGACGAATCTTGTCTGACCGATGGAATCAGAGCCAATCCTATCAGTGGAATACACCCAGTAGTGGGAAAGGGATGAAATCAACGTACAGCCAATATGTTGGTCATGTGCCGTTTCCAGCCTCTCTTTCATTCACCAATCAGAAAATCGAACCCGGCTATGTTAGGAATGGTGGTGCATGGTTGGTCCTGCACAAATTGGGCAGAGGGAAGCTGGTACCAGAGAAGGATCGGACAAGACGGGAACTCTGCAGGAAATACTAAACGGATCAGACAGGGCAGATAAGCAGAACGGTCAGGACAAGGTCTTTGTCTGCTGGTAACCCTACATGGTCTTATCATATTGACCTTTCTACAGTCACAAAACCACAGTATAAAGATAAATATGACAATTCTTAGAATTTGTTTTCCTAAATTGGCATAGAAAACGTATCTGCAAATAATTTGACCATTCACTTTTTCTTTTTTTTGTGTCACTTCAACTATCACTTACCATGCTTGAACATTTATTGATTATTTTTCCGATTTATAATATGTACAGCTTTGCCATTCTACAACTCCCTCTTGGCCTTATATAGTGTTCTGTACCTTCACTTTATCCTCCAATGTATATCTACACATGTTAGTCTAACTGGTGTCTAGTTGACACTGTAAAGTTGTTCCTTAACCTCAGGGTTCGAAATTGCCCATTACACCACGGATTACAGGGATGTATCCACTGAAAGAACCCATTAGGTAGTTAATACTTTATGCAGATAGTGGTTCTATTCATTATTACCTTTCCAAGACTGTGTCATGTTGATCCTATTGAGATGAACTTCAAAAGGGCTGTCGTAATGAACATATACAATGATGGTATAGGTTCCATGTGATGCCATCTCAGTGCATTTTGACAAGAAATGGATATCTATATATAGCCTTTGGCTATTTTTTTGTTTGGACTGTCTGAATGGATACTGTATTTTGCAGTTGAGTATGGAATTTTAGTTTTGTTTTTGTCTGAGATTTTAGGATTCATCCCAGCAGATTACTAGACCAGAGTTGTATGAGACATCCAAAGGCATATCTTAGAAGAGACATCCTTTGTCCATATGCCAGCTACACAAACACTATCATTCCTCAGGTCTTTATATGGACAGCAGCGTTTTGCTTTGTCCAGATTTCTATTCTAGTTGTGGAAGCGTTTACTGCCGATCCAGCCTCTTTTACAGCCTGTAAATATTTGAGTAGCTCCAACAATGCCTCATAGCTGAATATTTCATGTTTCTGGCACCACCCAGGTACACCCATGTGTAGGACATACAAAACTTTACCCACACATTAAGTTGAAGGTGCTAGTTTTAGTGCTTACATCTACTGTGCCAATAACAATGCTAAGTGCAGTAACCACAATCATATTACCAGCAAACACTGATTTTACTGTATTCTACAGTTTCAGTACGAGGCCAAGGCAGATTGAATGGATTGAATTGATGTCAAATAGACCTCATTCATATCATTACCAGCATTAACAGGAGAGTGCAGGTGTTACAAAAAAACAATGTAAGTTGGACAACGTTACAGTAAGTTCCTTTTCCATATATATGTTATAGAAAAAATTCACAAAGTTAATCAACGTAATTTTTCATGAAAAAATTAACATAAATTTGAAGACATTAACGTAAATTATTAAATATACGTTAGTATTAATGTAAGTTATTCAGCGTCAAGCATTAACGTAAATTTGCTATGTTTACACTATTTCTTACATTGCTTTTTGTAACAACCCCCTGCAGGGATTAATAAATGAGTAATATCGCTCATGCAAAACTTGGACAGGACAAATTGACTTAAACATCATACTCTGCTAGGTTGCTCCAAATCCCAGTAGACAAAAAGAACACTTCAACTTTGAGTTGACATTAAATCAACATTGAATCAACTTCAACAACCAGTTCTCAATGTTGATGCTGATGAATTGGTAAAAATGGGTTCTAGCCTTGATTTAGGTATATATATCCTGACTGTTTCTACTAGATTATGTAGCAGGCTACGGCCCAATAACAGCTGCAATACTGCTTCCTGCAGTAAGTGACCACCCCAGGATTAAAGAGAAAGGCCATTATTTACCCGTCAAGCCCACGTCTTGTTAACTTTAACATACAAATAACCTTATTCTTGACCTTGACCTGGCCTTTCTGAACCTTGACCTAAAGTTACGGCGATGTAACGGCAGCAAAATGGGTGATATCAGCGTTTCAACATTAAAACTATTTGATTCCCCAAAAATGTTCAATAAATACCGTTCTCTTGCCCTGAGCCTTGGTATCAAAACTCACACATTTAACTTTTTTGTTAAATGCAAATTGTGTTGTTGAATAGGCATATTGTGTTAATTTAAATCAGAGCTTTTATCGTGCTGATCACGTGACTGCAGGCTATGCCTTACTGAAATGCTGCCTTCTCACCGGTGTAGATTTCCCAAAAGTATCAAATTGACACCATTCTCCGGCCCAGAACCCAAGGGTACCCAAGGTTTATTTAGGATATTCAATGCTCCACAATCATATTGGGTATAATATATGTCATGATTCCCTGGTTGAGATACTAGACACATCCTAGTCACCAGATGGCAAGATTAACGGGCAGATGGCGACCATTGTCGCGGATGAAAGCAGCACTTCATGTGTCACCTTTATTCTAAATAATATCCGTTTCATATTTAGGAATCACCACATTCCATGAATTGAATACCATAGTTATAGTGCTCCCTACATTATAGTGCTGAGTGTGGAGTTGCCTCACAGTATTTGGCGTCTGCAATAAAGTAAGCAATGCTTGATACACAGCACCTGTATGAGTGTGCTGTCGTTTCCACGTGTTGCGTGACCAGATAAACCTGGTCCTGAGTGTCAGCTCCAGCTCCAGTTATTGTCTCTAATCCTCCGTAACATGTGATGTCACGGTCAGCTCAAATGCCTCTAAGTGAGATACAGTTTCTGATCACAGTATTTTTCCTGTTACCCTCATCATGTCTATCAAGGTGAACTCATTCAGTTCTGTGCCAACCCAGGTCACTCCAATCATTGCCTGCAAATCAAAAGGGTTTGATAATACATTGAACCAACATATTGCAATCATGCCAAAATGAATATAACATGATCTGATGATGGCAACATGCCTTTTTTTACTACTTTAACTACTCAGACCAACTTTCACACCGTGGGGAATTTACGTTGAGTTAAAACTTAGTCTACAAAGGTAAATCTTATGAAGGTTTATATGAGATTATACACAGGTTGAAGGATGAGCATGTCACACAAGGATATGAGCAGAGTGTGATTCCAAACAGCATTAACTAGTGGAGAATATGTACATGTGTATGGTATTGTATACGTATAAAGCGCCCTGAAGTCCTGCGAATTTGCCACAAAATGCCTCACCCATAATTGACGTCAATTTTTTTCTGGGTCAACTAAAAAAACCTCTAGCTAGGGTAGCTTGAAAAGGTCCCATAGCTGGTCTTTCAAAGCTCAATTTCCCTTATTAGTGGAGATACGTGGGGAACAAAATGTTTGCCCATCCATCAAGCCTGTGAGCGATAATGGGGAGACCAAGAAAAATAAATCTTGGACATTCTAGCGACCTACTAAGGCGCCCTATATTAGGGGTCAGCTGTCATGTAATAGTATCATCAAATACTTCTATCGCCATAGATCTACATCCAAGACTCAGTAAGATATATGCTACCCAATGCATGATGTGTGCATTGATATCAATCCTTATTCATTACCTCTATACATTTGTCTTTTGGTGCACTTATTCTAAAAATGACTGCCATACTTAGATAGACAAATAATTGCACAACATATGTCATTTCAGTTGTAATATTATATAGCGCCCTTTGCCTCTTCTACAGGTTTATCTTAAGTAAGACCAATCAATACTTGGATTTCCATTCAACCCTTTTCGTCAGCCTGGAAAGCTGGAGGCAGTATCAGATATAATGAATGGTTAATTAATCAGTTCCCCTTGAAGCTGGGGGCCTTAAACCCTTTAAAAACAACATTTCGCTAAAAGATTTGTCATCATAATACACCTATGCAGCCCTGGTGAGTAACTCACTGGTACTGCATCATTGCATCATGTTGACCCTGCTGGAGCAGGGTTGGCATAATGATTGAATGCAGCATTGACGAGTTACTCACCAGGGCTGCATTCATGCAACATTACAACCACTACATTAATAATGCTCTAAGGCATGATGCCATCCCTAAAGGGTTAACATGGTATCCACCTGCTCACCATGAGGACTTGACACATTGTACTTAACCTCATTACTTAAGCTGCCTCCAGGGGCAATCAATTTTTTATTTTTTTTGTTGTTAAACACTGCAAGACGTTGAGGTAATCAGTAGAGTGAAGGGATTAGTTAACGAGGCAGCCACTAGGGGGCTGATGGAGGGAGACACGCCCGGCCCATTTTGGCCATACTATAACCTTATTCTACTACTTAGAGTAGTCAACCCTTCAAATCTGAAACACTTACTGCCCCTCTAGTAATGCTCAGAGTCAAGCAAGGACCAGTATTGTAGGCCTTTATAGAAAGGGTGGGGTTTTAATGGCTGCATAGTGCTTAAATATTCAATAATAACAAATCACTGGCAAGTAACTCAGCAGTGCTACAGTCATGTCCTTCCAGCCCTTGGGGAGTACATCAACTATTGGAGTCTCTCTGTCAAAGCTCTGGGAGTCCAGAATTGCCATCTTGGAACCCTTTAAGGAGAGTCAACTACTGCAAGACCTTTCTTTAAAAAACTGACAATATATTAGGGACATTGCCAGTGTAAGGCTGGCCCTATTATTCTGCTCTGCTTTATGTAACTAGGGTGCTTATTACATCTGGAGGTCACTGAACAATAACTACTGAATAAAAGGAATTCTATATACACTTAGAATGGTCATGGACAGTGCAGGAAGCTCATACTAGTGTTAAAGTCTCCTCCATTAGTGTTAGAAGGAAACACCAAAGGTTGCTTTACACCACGAGACGGCCATCCTCAAAACTAAATAAATAAACAGTTTCCCTGTGTCCTGCTTTGACAAGGCTCATGTTAGGTTCACAGAGGTGACAGCGAGGCCTCATGTGTCTGTGCTTATTGCAGGGGGTGACAGAGACACCTCATGTGTCTGTGCCTATTACAGAAGGTTCACCGAGGGGACAGAGGATGGTGCGACACCCAGCCCCCTCTGGGTGTGGTGTCCTGTTCCTTTTTAATCCTTTAAGGAGAGTATGATACCTCAAATAACAACGACAGAACAGAACTCATGCCATAAAACATGGAAGTAGCCTAGCACTAGTGAATAACTCTGTGGTGCTACATTATAGCGTTTGCCAACATTTTAATCTATAGAAGTCTTGATATACAACTACAGGACCAGGCAGCTGCATGCCAGGGCAGTAATGATTAATCAAAATAAAAAGAAAGCATCGTGTATATAAGTACTATACTGCTCTGAATAAATGAAAGCCATTTTTCCTTTTTGTCTCTCTCTAACGTTATGCTCATTTTCTAACCGTAAAGTGTGATGCATCAACAACCATGAATATGACATATTGACCAATACATAGCTCACTTTATTACCAAGAAGGGCTCTACTGGAGCCGCTACGCTTACTATAACGTCAACCGTGAGACTGACAGCATTTAGCATGACCTAGGTGGCCATTATAGGTAATCCATACGTCCCTCAGTTGGACATAGTGCTTTTGGGGGCTGCATTGCTATGCTGCTTCAAGGCCATTCTATTCATACTATTTTGGCAGGCAGAGCCCAGTAATATCCCTTGTATATGCTTGTTTAAGTTTCATTTTGCTGGTTCTCAGTTAGCTATTTATTTAAGGGGAACAGCCTGACACTTCTATCTCTAAAAGGAATTCCAAAAGGACTTATATTCATTGGTTACTGGGCATTGTATGTAGTAGTTATAGGACAAGTACCAAGCTGTAAACTGAAACTTCATTTGGCAAAACTGCAGGACTCAGAACTCAGGGAACGTGAACTGGGCTCCGTAATTACAGACAGAAATGACCACAAATATCTCCCATTCTCCACTCAATCCCTCACTGTCAACAACAGAGCATCATTTAGTTGGGTTCTCTCAGTGCTGGTGTCAGGTGAGGGTCGTGCATGATGTGGAAACTGATGGTATGCCTCCAACCACAGGACAAATCTCCTATTTAGAAAACAAAATAACAAAACAAAATGTAATGATCTTTCTGCACTGCCAACAGCATGGAAAGGTTTTCTTTAAGGAGGCCCTTCACCTTTTCATTTTGTCTTCTTGCCATCCATCCAGCTCTCTCATACTTTCTTATTCCCATCTCTCCCTAACCTGCCTATGCCATGCATTCTTTTTGTACACACTCAGGTCTCCATTATGTTCTTAGTACCTAAAATCTCTGACATAATTTTCTGCTACTTTTAGAGTCACTCTTCTACAATCTTCAAAAGATCAAAGGAGGAAATTAGGCCATGGCCTCTAATGGTCTTACTAAAATCACAGTTAAATTTGTAGATCAGGGAGACCCGTGTGCCTGTACTTTTTGGGTCTCTGCTATTTTAGATCTGATCAGCAGTGAGGCTGCACTCTGTTAAACCCCCACCCACCACACATATATATATACCCCTGAGTAGGTCTTCACCCTACTTTGATCATTGGTGGGGGGGCAGCAACATGTCGGCCTTTAAAGGCCTGACCCCGACATTCAGTCCAACAGAGGGTGAAGATAAGGACTGTGGACCCCGGGTACAGATCCCAGATAGAGACCCTGACCTCAGGGTGGGAGGGAGGTCCCTGCAGGCTGGATATAGACAGGAGGTATTTGTACCTGACCATCCATCTACTATATCCTCCACGGTCTCATCATCATAACTCAGAGTTTAGTTATTGCCCGTGCAGCATTGGTCATGGTGTAGAGCCTGCCCCCCTCATACATCCAGGATGCATTGGGGTATTGGTTCCCCAGACCGCGTACAGTTTAAGTGGGACAATGTCCTCTCCTCAGTGCCACTAGATGCAGATTGGTGCAGAAGGTTCATTGAAGAGGTATGGAGAGGGTTTGCAGCATTCCATCTTGTTGTATGCATACAAACTGTAGATCTGTGAATAACTTTTCTAACCCGAGGACTCCTGGAATAAGGGACTGACCTCAGGCCCTCCAGCAACTTAAAGACTTGTGAGGCTCTGAGAAAGTATCCTCTAGCACAGTAATTCACTATAAAAGATAGATGTTGCATCCCTCCATCCAATTAAGCTGCACTTGGCTTACCTCTTATGAATCATAGATACCAGTGTGCAGCCTCTATACCTCTCAGTATCATAATGGCTCTGATACAACACTATACAGCAATGTAGCTATAATATTGCCTGTGATACCTAGCTACTTTGGCTAACAAGGAAGACAACCAGTTAGAAGCATCCCATGTACTCAGTGTGGGCTGCTCAGGGTTCAGGGGAGGGAAACGAGGGGTGTGGGGTGGTGATGGGGTAAATTCCCACTTGGTCTGTGCACATTGATTGGCTATCAGTGATCAATGCTATCTGTCTTACGCGGAGAAGGCCTGCCCCACCAGCCAGCTGTAGCCTCCCACACCACCTCCAGGTAGTAGGAGAGGCCGGCCCCACCCATCGGCTGTAGCCTCCCACACCACTCTGTCACTCTTACACCCCTCCACTGTGTACAGTATGGCTATAAGTGAACTTCTCCCACCGCATCAATCAATCTACCTCTCTCCCCCTCGACCCACATCCCCATATAATGTCATTATTAAGAATATCAACATCCATTGAAGATTCACATCCATTGTCAACCATGATGCAAGAATGTGGACATATAAAGTCACCTGTGCTGCAATCTGCAGCTTCATGCATCATCAACATAAAATGGCAGACCGCTTGATAGCAGTTTACCTCTTAAGAATACTCTTTAAACTATTTCAATCACCCACTCCAACTGTCCTACACCGCTACCACACCCTCCCTCGGTATGCAGCATGGTTAGCACTGAATTTGGCCAAACCCAAATCTATCTAGTCAATCTATGTATCTCCCTCCGGTACTGCTTCTATGATGTCTGAATGATGTTACTCTCACTAAACTCAAGGCAGAAACAGGACAGGTCAGTTTACAGACATCTGTTTAAATTATGTCAATTAAAACACAAGAAATGACAGGTCAAATACGCTCCCTTTATTCATTGACAAATATCAATCTTATCACAGTTTTTGTCAGTCTCTGCAGGTAAAGACTTCATTTGTTGACAATTTATGGTTTGTACCTGTGTGAAGTATAAATAGTAGGATTAGTGATATTATTTTGTGGAACCTAAAGACCTTAAGATAAAAAAAAGCTGTCAAACGCAGCGATGATTTCAATATAGTTTCAAAAAGATTGCCTCATTTAAATTTACACCTACGCATGTAGAATTTAAAGATATTTTTGCAAACACTCCTCTATTTATGCAAATTTAAATTCTTGAATTGAGCACAGCACATGTTGATGTTAATAGCTAACAGAAATGTTACTCAGTAACAACATGTATTGATTTCTGTACTGAACCCCATGTTAGAACTATACCTGTGATATAAATTAACAATGTAAGGTGGCAGTGGAATATATAAAAACGTCCCATTTATTAGGGTTGCATATTGCATAATGTCTATGGTCATATATTAACCTGCTGCAGTGCTGGTGAATAACTGAAGCACACCACTGCACTGGATATATCACTGCATGAAGATTTGCATTTAAGTAAATTAAATATGCACCTTAAGAAACTCCAATTCGGGAAAAATGTCATACTTAAAAGACATTATGACCTTTTCTGATATTCATGTTGCTTTACTGAACTTAACGCTTTCATTTAAGACATCTCCAATTTGCTAAAATGCAAGCATTCATGCAGTATATAGATGAGGCCTAAGGAATAACACACATGGTAGGGACAGAAGGGCAAGGTGCAGTATGCCTCATGAGTTATGCTGCCCTCAAATGTGGTTGTGTGGTTACACTTGTCCCACATGCCATTCTGGTACAGAATGGTGCTTGTAAACAAGACTATGACCTTGAAATTGAGTTTTTAAGGTAGTCCCTGTGGGTAGCCTGGAACCAGTGAAAAGAAACTGTTACTCGAAAGTATGATAGTAAAACTAACATCGTACATTCAGGTTCCTGTTCACTGGTTCCAACCTACCAGCAGGCATTCTTGAAACCAATCAAACTCAAAGTCCATGGTCATAGTGATAGTTGTGAAAGGTCTGGGTATAAGTATTCTGCGGGTAACACACTAAGAACCTATCCTGTGCCAGGAGCTGTCTCTGGTGTAAATATCATAGACAAGTGTATTTTCAAATGTTGACATGTGTATGACCAAGCACAGTTCACCAATTTACAAATACAAGTATGTATTGCAATTTCATTTAAAAGAGAAATGCAGAGTATGTACATGATGACAATTAATAAACCAGACTGAGTAAGTACACTATTGGACAGCTATAGAATATCATGAAAAGTAGTGTCCTAAATGAAATAAGTATACGTGATAATTATAACCAATGATGTTCGATATGTACACTAGTGTATACTTTACAATATGACCTGAACTAAGTGAGTTTACTCCAGATAGGAATGTGTGTTGGAGTATCTAGTGATTTCCCTGCAATTTCATATGCTAAAAACCTAATAATCTCTTCCTATAATGCTTCTTACCCCTTAACACATATAAACAGGCAAGGGATGGATGGAATGTTTTCGTACAATATGCATGTCAGAGTTTCTGAAAGTGAAACCACTTTTTGATTAGTAAAGAGCTAGCGCAGAGTAGTATCTACCATATGCGAACCATAATTTGTAACATGTTCTATCTGTGCTATCTGTCACTGTGTGGAGTCATGACAACCATAATCATCATTGATGTAGAATGCAGATGTTGAGTTGATAGATACATATGTGTACCATTATTATTCCGTATCAGTAATTCATTATACATATTTATCAATGGGCATTTTCATCTTAGATTAACGCCTCATATGAATTTTTTCAAATCAACCAAGTGTTTTGCAAACAAGAGCTTCTTGGATAAATATCATCTTGGATACAGCATTTCGTGCAGCTCTTGGTTATAAAGGGGTACATGGTGCCATCATTAATAGGTGGTTGTGTAGTGTGCCCATCTATTACTTCTGGATATATTTATAGACCAATGCAGTAAGAATGGTGACTTTCAGAAAGGTTGTTGTTCAAGATATTGAAAGTATTTGAAGCATGACCAATATTTACATAGATACAACCACAAAATCCTGCATAATAATATATATAATTTGAAAGATAATTGTTCTATGAATCTCGTGATATGAGATGTATGCACACATAGCTATTACAGACAATGTTATGAGGATTCTTCTTATTCCAGTGTAAACACAATCTATCATGAAAAGTCCTTCTTACTGCATTGGTCTATAGTTGGTGTGTATTGCTGTTGTACAAACTGCCTGCTTCTGTGCTTACCATTAAGTGGTAGATATTATACAAGTTACTTGCTGTATTAGTGTTACAAGCCAAGGACAGAGTAATTGTCCAAGGTATCAGCCACAAATAATTATCAATGTCCAAGCTTAGAACACTTATGCACCTAGTCACATGTATCATCATACAGCCATGTATGTAAAATACAGTCAACCCATTTCTTTTGTTTTTCAGCCAACTGTGATGTTATGGCCACTAATTAATGTTCAAGTGTTTTCCCAAAACCAACTCTCAGTACGGAGGGAAGATTGTGATGAGAATATTTAGGTTTTGTTGGAGACTATTAAAGTATTTACTCATTTCAAACTTGATTTTTAATGCCATTTTCAATGCATGCATGTAAGCCATGCTTTCAATCCTTTCATGAAACAATAATCTCTTTTTGTAGAAAACTTTGAAAAGTCTAAGTTTGTTTCAGCAATGTGCTTCGTCACTAGCGTCAGGGCAGTCATTATTACCGTCACATCTCTTAGACACATCCACACACAGCTCCTCAGAGTCGGCCGTGCTGCACGCTATCTGCCCCTTGTCTGAGCACCTCTTATCACAAAGTGCCTCGTCAGCGTTATTATAACACTGGTACTTGCCGTCACACACCATCTCCACCGGCAGGCAGGTGGGCCCCCAAGTATTGGCTGCATGCGCACACTTGAAGTGGCTCTGTGGGCAGAGGTCTGTGCACAACACCTCATCGCTGTGGTCGTGGCAGTCCACGTAGCCATCACAGAACATGGATGTCTGTAGGCAGATGCTGTTGGAGTACCACTTGTGGTTGGTGGCACAGCTGCGCTGGTCGGCTGTACATGTGGCCTCACAGTTCTGCTCGTCGCTGGCGTCCCGACACTGGGGCATCCCGTCACAGTGCTGGTGGGGCTGTACACAGGTGCTGTTACTGCGTGTGTGCTGCCCGTCCTTACACCTGAAGGCACCATTGCTTCACGTAGCACCACAGCTAACCTCATCAGAACCATCCCGGCAGTCACTGACACCATTACAGACTCGGTGATGGGCGATGCACACCCCGCGGTATGGCCAGTGAGACACAGAGCTATTCACACACTGGAAGTAGTCCTCAGGGCAGTGGTACTCACAGCGCTCCTCGTCTGAGTTATTGACACAGTCCATGAAGGCGTCACAGACGTGGTTGTCGGGTATACACCCGGAGCCCTCGTACACGTCCTGCCTGTTGGGGCAGATGAAGGTGCCGGGGGGGCAGTCAGTGCTGTTCCCACAGCCGGCCTCGTCACTGCTATCTGTGCAGTCCCTGAACCCGTTACATACGTCGGTGTGAGGGATACACACCCCACTGTACGGCCAGCGGTCCATGGTCCCGTTCACACACTGGAACTGGTCATCATGGCACAGACTGCTGCAGCTGGCCTCGTCAGAACCATCAGAGCAGTCCGGTAAGCCATCACACACCCACATACTGGAGATGCAGCGCTTATGGTTGTTATGTAACCCGTCTTTTTTACATTCAAACTCATCCTGAGCACAGGTAGTACAGTTGGACTCATCGCTCCCGTCTATACATTGCCTTAAGGTATCACAGCGGTAATGGTCATAGAGGCAGTAGCCTCTGTAGGGGTCCATGAGGAGGGAGTTGTTGTGGCACTTAAACATGCCGTCAGGACAGGTGTAGTTACAGTCCACCTCATCTGAGCCGTCCGTACAGTCGTCCACACGGTCACAGCGGTAGTCGCCGTGCACACAGAAGTCATTGTCAAACCAGTCCCGGCCCATCTCACACTGGAACTCCTCTGGGCTGCAGGACCGGGTGCAGTTCTGTTCATCACTCTCATCTGCACAGTCCATGTATCCATCACAGCGCTCTACTGAGTATATACAGAACCCGCGGTACGGGTAACGGGAGATGATACCTGTGTCACAGGCCACCATGTTGGTCCTGCAGTGGTTGAAACAGTTCCTCTCATCACTGGCATCTGAGCAGTCAGCTTTACGGTCACAGTGGTAGCTGGAGGGGATGCAGCGGCCATTGTTGATGTAGTCCGTGCCGTTCACACATCTGACGTACTCACTGCCGCATATCACGTCACAGTTCTTCTCATCACTAGAGTCAGTGCATTGTTCCACCCCATCACACTCCCAGTGTTCAGGTATACAGTAGCCTCTGTCACCGCGCACATTCACCCTCCCCGCTAGACACGTAAACATGCCGTCCTGACAGTCGTACTGACAACCCTCCTCATCCCCACCACCCTCACAGTCCATCACCTTGTCACACACATAGTGCTGCAAGATACACTGCGGGTTGGATGTATTGGTAGAGTTTGTAGAAGAAGTATCACAGCTCACATACCCATCTGGGCACTTGGTGTCATTATTGCAGTTTGCTTCATCACTAGCATCAGCACAATGGACTATACCATCACAGAAGTGCTGTATGGGGTGGCAGGTGCCATTCCCACCTACAAGGGTTCCTGATAAGCACTGTATATGGTCCTTAGGACAAGGGTAATGACACTCATCTTCATCTGAGGCATCAAAACAGTCCACCTTGTGATTACAGTGGTAGTTATTATCTATACACACACCCTTGGTGATGTCTAAAGCATTGAGCTCCTGGCACTGGAAGTGGTTAGCTCCACAGGAAATGTTCAGACACTTTGACTCATCTGAGCCGTCGAGGCAGTCTATGAGGCCATCACACACCTCAAACTCGTAGATACAGATGCCTTCAAATGGCCACCGTGAGATGCGGCTGCCTTTACACATGGACATACCCTCCTGACACTCATAGCTGCACTGGTCCTCATCACTGTGGTCTGAACAGTCCAGGGTCAGGTCACACAGCCGTGACTCGGGTATACACGTATGGCCGTCCATGGTCGTACCGTTCTTACACATGACATGGTCGGCTGCACAGTTAATCCTGACACAGTTCTCCTCATCTGATGAGTCCCCACAGTGCGGGATACCGTCACACACCTGGCGGCGGTGGATACAGAACCCGCGGCCGTGCACTGACTTCACAGTGCCGTTTGTACAAGGTACGTAGTCTGTGGGGCAGGTGTAGTCACACTCAGGGCCCTCGTCACTCCCATCTGAGCAGTCCTCGTAGCGGTCACACTGCTGGGAGGAGAAGATACAGAAGTCCAGGTCCCCGATGTCCGTGCCGTTCTCACAGTGGAACTGATCTCCACGGCACGGCATGTTCTCACAGTTTGTCTCATCACTCCCATCAAAGCAGTCCTGGAATACAAGGAAGAGACATATGACAATCTCTGTAAACAAGAGTTATGGCTAATATATGTGACCGCAATGTGTCTTGAAATTGTAACTCAAAGTTAGTTGATTAAAAGTAGATGCTACATTCTAATGGGCTTGGTGGATATGAATATCCTACTCATGAAACTGATGCTTTTCTTTAGTTGGTCTTATAAACATTCTAAGATTTGATCCCTCTGACCACTACCAAAAAAGACAGATTATTGCTAAACATGACGAGAGTATGTATAATTCTAGAATACAAATAAATTACTTTAGACTCCTAACACCCCTAAAACTATAAAACCTAGGATCCAGACTTACCTGATAACCATTACATTTCTCAGCCTCGTTGAGGCAGTAGCCGATGTATGGCCATCTTGATATGACTCCCTGCTCACAGGCGAACTGGCCGGGGGGACAGGTGTAGAGACAGTTCTTCTCGTCTGAGGCGTCGAGGCAGTCCTCGTCCCGGTCACACAGGAAGTCGTGCAGCACACACACACTGCCACTTTGGTGCACCGTCACGTTCTCACACCTTGCGGGATGAACCGTTATATGACAGGTTAATAATTATAAAAATAGGTTACTGAATTTAAATGTAGATGATCCCCTGGTATTTTAAGGTGTTGCAAAAAGACATTGGAAACCTGTGAGATTTATATGCCCCTAGGGCTTCCTCTTATTGATATTTAAATATTTCATCACTCAGGTGGTCACAATCTTCAAAGCTCTAAAAGTACTCATTCAAATAATAATGCAACTGGAACAATTCAACTCACATGAGAAATTTCCATTTTAAGTATTCTTAATGAGCTGTACAAACATTCTTTTTTATAATTGCATCTCTAATGAGATAGGGGACCAACCTGAACTCATTGTGTGCGCATGTATTAGAACATCCTTGTTCATCACTAGCGTCATCACAGTCCACATAGTTGTCACAGCGCTCATGGTCGTAGATACAGTACCCAGTGTACGGCCACCGGGACACTCGCCCCTGTCAACACATGCCACAGTCAAGGATTCAAATCATAGTTTTATTAGGACAATGATTAAATATTACTGACTTTACCAAAATTTAGCTTTGATATTCAATGAGGAAAATATTATATTTCAATGAAAAGTTACAATAATATCATTTGAATAGCTATAATGATTATTTTATTTCATTCCTAACAATTGGGATTAAAATCTATTGGCACTGACCTGAGCACACATAAACCTGCCTCCCTCACAGTCGTACTCACAGCTGAGCTCATCGCTGCCATCGGAGCAGTCATTCTCCCGGTCACACACATAGATATCAGGCACACACGAGTCACCAAAGTGGTTGTCTGTCCCGTTGTGGCAGCGGAACTCCCCCTCTCTACATGTACAGCCTAGTACATCAGAGGAGTCAGTGCAGTCCACATAGCCGTCACACCGCTCCCCCTCGTAGGTACACTTCCCACCCAGGTACCGGTCCACTGCCTCAGGGCCGCGGCACCGAAAACCACCATTAGCATATCTTGTACCTGGTAAGTGGGCAATTTAGAAGTTACGGTTAAACTCATCTCATTGTTCCTTTGGTTGCTAGGTAGACGTTCACCTAGGGTTTTGTCATATTGAAGATGACATTGATGACAATTGATTTGATCTTAATTCTTCATGTTGCATTTTATGATCATTACTCAGTTATTTATACCTCTTAGCTCTCATATTACCAAGGAATAAAATCGTAGATAATCAAATCATTTCTAACATTTTAAAACATACCACAGTTTTCTTCATCGGTGCCCTCAACACAGTCCATGTAGCCATCACACACCTCGAGTTGGCTGATGCACTCTGACCTCATGAACTCTAGAGTCAGGACACCATGACGGCAGTGGTAGCGGTCCCCCTCACAGACCCCTACCTCACTCTCCGCGTTGGTCAGCTGGGAGCTGGTGGTGGTGGAGGTGGTGGTCGGCATGGTGGTAGATATGGGGGGCTGGTGTGGGTTCAGGGTAGTGAATTGCCAAGCCACCATGCAAACTGAAGCAAGGATGATTTGACACATAAGTCACATGGAAAGGACAGTTTGATACTACATACGTTACCGTAAATGCTTTTATTTACTGAAAAAATAAAGTAAATACATGGTGAAGGATTAAGAAGTATTATGTCTCAGACTCTGAGGGGTCTCAGTAATGCTGCCTTGAACTTTCTAGATGATAGCACAATAGATTTGGAAGATGATTCATCTAGAAGTGATGTACATCTAGTATCTA
Organism: Harmothoe impar; assembly: GCA_947462335.1. Taxonomy (NCBI): domain Eukaryota; kingdom Metazoa; phylum Annelida; class Polychaeta; order Phyllodocida; family Polynoidae; genus Harmothoe; species Harmothoe impar. The sequence continues at coordinate 6,845,432 of OX381716.1, read as the reverse complement.
GCTACATGGCCTTTTTCAGATTTTTAGTGACTTTGTACTTCTGAACTCTCTCCATTAAGTTTTTGACTTTAGATTTGAGAGTTAATATCAATAAAATAATCATATATTTGTCTACACTACCAGGCTGCAAGTTGATGTGCGCTGAGTCGCTGCTGAAGCGTCCTAATGTAAAGTTGGGGACCACACCAGGATTAGGGAGCTCGTCCAGAAACACCGTGATGACATCATTCACATCAAACGTGACCTTCCTGTCATTGGACGTGCTGAGAGGGACGGCTGACACAAAGTCACTGAACATCAACCGGAAGTAGATGATCACACTGCCATTCCTGAAGTAAAACAACAGGTATTAAGTCATAAACAAGACAATCACACTGCCAAAAGTCATTTTATAATAACTGGAGCGGTGAAATGTGAATTTAAATTTCAAACAACTACAATGTTCTTCTTAATAAGCATCCATGTTGCTTATCAACTTATTTCAATGACACTTTAGTAGTTTAGTAGATGTAACTCTTCCCATTCATTTTGTTTTCTGAAAAGTTCCCCAAAGGAAGGGGTGCTGTTCAATCGGAGAGTCTAACCCTTTGAGACGTGTGGATAAAAGGAATTTGAATCAGCTCACCTTATGAAGGTTACCTCACAGTGATTGTACTTTTCTGACAGACTTGAGTCCTTAAACTGCCGATTAACCTAAAATTCAAGAAATATACAGAATTTTAGAAATTGTTGCAGAGAGCAATAAATATGTCATTTTTTTTGTCAGGCACAGAATCATAACAAGGATCATATAGGGTAGGATGTCCGACTCGGTAGATTCCCATGTTATAGCCCCCCCCTCTACCCCCCCATGAAAGTGGGCGACTTTGTGTGCTCACTATTGAAAACTATGGAGAATAGGGAGTTTTATGTGGTTCTTTTGAGTCTTTATTAGGGTGATATCAAATGAAAAGAAGGGGGTTTCTAGACCAAAAAGTCCTACTGAATCCAAATTTTGTGGTCTCTATTCCCAACAACTGACCAAATCCACTCAAAAATGATGTTTGATGATGCTAAGTATTAAGAAAATGTACAAAATAATGTTGAAAATGTTTGGGACATTACCTATATATAAACCTGTCAATCAAAATCAGTACCTCAATCTACCTATTCAAAATTGGCCTATCCCTCAATCTGACAGGCTTTCTTCCTATGTATCACTCTACCTATCCTGCACACTTCCTATCCCTCAGCCTACCTATCCCTCAAGTTACCTATCCCTTGAATTAGAACCTTCTCTTGGATTAGCTCATCCCTCCAAAAGCTTAAAGGTTAAAGCCTATCCCTCTCCTTGCTACTCCTGCCCACTTTCTGTGCCTACCTATCACTGAGTCTACCTATCCCCAATCTACCTATCACCCAGCCTACCTATCCCTCATTGTGGTTATCCCTCACTCTGCTTATTTGTCATGTTTTATCAGCTTTATCCATATTTTCAACTATGCCCATCTCTTAAACATAACATTCCTCACCATGTCCATTATGATGTGTACCTATCCTCAATTTTTCTATCACCCAGCCTACCTATCCCTCAATGTGACTATCCCTCACTCTGCCTATCCCTCATGTTTCATCTACATTCAATTGATCTAATCCCACATGGAGCTCAACATAACATGTCTACTATTTCTATGTATAAGTTAATTTTCCTATCATCTAGTCCACCTATCCTTCATTGTGCCTATCCTGGCATATCCCTCATGCTTAACCTACACATCCCTCAGACTCCCTAGCCCCCATGGCATTTACATATCCCCACCTTGCAAGATACTCTCAATACCTATCTCTCACCATGCTTATTATACACACTACCTATCCCTCTCAGACTTCATTTTGCTGAATACCTATCCCTCATGTTATGACTAGCCCTTGTTCTGCCTCTCCCTCATACTCCCTATAACCTTTTACCTATCTAAGGTCTCCCAGCCTTCCTTTTTCCCAATGTACCTACATTATTCCTTAGTAAACATACACCTAAGGTACCTATCCCACAGTGTACATGCACATGTATCTTCATCTACCTATCACTCATGCTTCATATAATTGAGTCCACCTATATCCTCAGAATGCCTATCCTTCATCCCCTTCATGTTTTTATGTGAAGCCCCTAATGTATCCATCTATACTACATGTTGCATATCCCTGCCCCCGAAATTTCCCCCGTCCTCCTATCACCCATGGCCAATATAGTTATATAGATAGATATGTCCATCGACTACAGGATATACATCATGGGTAACAGGTAGATTGTTAGATAAGTACCACAATGGATGATATTCACTGCAGGATAGGTAGCATGGGTGATATAAAAATATAGTTATGCTAGGTAGATATAGTAATGCTATCTGCTGATGGGTAAATAGAGAAATGGGTAAAATGAAGAATATACAGAATGTGTGATATGCAGCATGGGGGATAGGAAGATAGAGAGGGCTAGAGAGCTAGAGTGAGCAAGTAGGATAGATAAAGAGAAAGCTAGGCATCTTCAGGGCAGGCAAGGTCAGGCATAGATCTAGACAAGTACGGATATTTAAGAGGCTAAGGGCTATGCACAGAGACATGAGAGATATGCAGGCTGAAGGATAGGCACAGAGGGGGACAGGCATAATTTATAAGAGGCAAATAGAAAGACAGAACAGAACACAAGTTGAGGGATATGTATATGACGAGTTAGACACACTGAGGGATATACCGCAACAGCATGAAGGATAGGCATCATGAGGGATAGGTAGGCTGAATGATATGAAACTTGAATGATAGGTAGATGGAGGTATATGTGCAAGTAAACTGTAGGATAGATACCTTAGGGGTATGTTGACTGAGGAATGGTCACCATAGGTAACAATAAAAAGTTAAAGGGAGCATGAGGGAGAGGCAAAATGAGGGACAGTCATAGAGGGCATGAGGGATAGGTATTCAGGAAGATGAAGTGTGAAAAGAATAGGTAGTATGTGTCTTATAATGGTGTCTAATATGGAGAGTATCTTTCAAGGTGGGGATATGTAAAAGCTATGGGGCTAGGGTGTCTGAGGGATGTGTAGTTTAGACATGAGGGATATGCCAGCATAGGGATAATGAAGGAGAGGTATACTGGGTGATAGGAAAATTAACATATCCATAAAAATTGTAGGCCTGTTATCTTTAGTAGATAGGATCAAATAAACAGAAAAAGTGACAAGTTAAACATGAGAGATAGGCAGAGTGAGAGATTGTCACGATGAGGGATAGGTAGGCTCGGTGATAGGAAAATTGAGGATAGGTACACATCATAGTGGATATGGTGAGGAATGTTATGTTTAGCAGATGGGCATAGTTAAAAGTATAATATGGATAAGGCTGATAAAACATGGCAAATAGGCAGAGTGAGGGATAGTCACAAGAGGGATAGGTAGGTTGGGTGATAGGCAGATTGGGGATAGGTAGACTCGGTGATAGGTAGGCACAGAAAGTGGGCAGGAGTAGCAAGGAGAGGGATAGGCTTTAACCTTTAAGCTTTTGGAGGGATGAGCTAATCCAAGAGAAGGTTCTAATTCAAATGATAGGTAACTTGAGGGATAGGTAGGCTGAGGGATAGGCAGTGTGCAGGATAGGTAGAGTGATACATAGGAAGAAAGCCTGTCAGATTGAGGGATAGGCCAATTTTGAATAGGTAGATTGAGGTACTGATTTTGATTGACAGGTTTATATATAGGTAATGTCCCAAACATTTTCAACATTATTTTGTACATTTTCTTAATACTTAGCATCATCAAACATCATTTTTGAGTGGATTTGGTCAGTTGTTGGGAATAGAGACCACAAAATCTGGATTCAGCAGGATTTTTTGGTCTAGAAACCCCCTTCTTTTCATTCGGTATCACTCTAATAAAGACTCAAAAGAACCACATAAAACCCACTATTCTCAATAGTTTTCAATAGTGAGCACACAAGGTCGCCCACTTTCATGGGGGGGTAGATGGGGCTAGAGGGGGGAGGCTTGTCACACTATGCCCATAGGCGAGGTGCTAAGTCAGACCTCCTACCCTATACGCTTCTTGATCATAACTTGTAAAATATTGGAATTGTCCCAGTACAATTCCTGAACTGCACACTGGCATTCATGGAATTGCACAATTTCTGAATTCCTACATGTTCTCATTGTAGCTACATGTTTAGAATACAAACATATGATCCAATGATGTTTGAAGATTCTCTACTGCACTTCAGAGGTGTCAAAACATTCAGAGAGAACCCACATGCATGGTGCACCTGTATGTATGTGTGAATAAGGTGTGGAAGAAATGCCTCTGCAGTGACAAAGCGTTGAGGCTTGGCTGCTGGGGGCCCAGAGGATACAAATATCCTCCTTGTACATACATTTCTTGCCCTACCTTAAAGTTCGAAGGGTATACTGACTGGTTTTATGATATGTTTTATAGACATGTAGAAGTTTCGATAGTGTGCGTGACAAATATATATATATATATGTCTATTTATTATTTACAAAGTTTGTTAACAAAATAAGAAAAGTTTGCTGGAGTTTGGTGAATGGAGATGTATGTGTTGTGGTAGTGCTACTGCCTGTGATAAATCACAGACTTATTTCCTGGTGATAACTCATGAAGTCTATCCAGCACTCCGTCTTACCCCAGCCCCTCCCTCCCTGCCCAACTCTGTTATCAAGTCCCCCATAATGAAGTAGCTACCAGTGCAGAGGGAGCCTAACCCTTTGGTGACAGCAGGATGCCTCATGGTTCATGCTCACTTGTTGTCATGGACCATCAGTACACAGTAGGTGCATCACAGCACAGTATTGGTGCACCATGGTAATCATCTAGGGGTGTATCAACCCAACAGGGCAAGGATAATGGCCAGGCTAATACAGCACAATTCAGAATGGTATACTTCACTAAAGCATCATGATGCCCTTAAATGGTTAATGGTCCCTGATTTGCATCTAGCACCCCGTCTGCCAATACAGCAATCTCCAAGCACAGCCTTGCTGGGGTGGCACATGTGCCATCTTTTCACCACACCTAACCCTACTCCCAGAGTGTTCAGAAACCTCCTGATAAAAATAAATGTCTCCATATGCAGACTTTGAATATAATATGCAAATAGATGAAACAATGAGTCCTTTCATTGTTTAATTGGCTGTATTCTAAAATGGCTGCATGATAAGATATCATTAGGAGCCATCACCCCCTTTATCTAAGCTCTGCCTCATCCATTGTCTGAGATAACAACTACCATTAATTCTTGTAATGAAGAACAGCCCTACTGTTATCACACTGCCTGTGACACCCTTTAACATGACATTACAGCAACATATTCTACTCATAAATCATCTGACCGATTCATATAACCTATCTTATGTTAGGTCTAGTCACTATAGGACTGTAGTGCTTTACTTTTACACATAACTTTCTGGACTAATAGCATGCATCTTTATTAGGATCTATGTCCTGGTGTTTAGTTGTACTGTCCACATATATATACTGTATTTATTCCCCAGGTGGTAAGTTACATCAGGTGGTTAGTTCCAGCTCCTAACAGTGTCCATAAAGATGCCACCTGACTTCCACCTTTGCCACCCATGTACAGTGCACACTAATGTACTGATGTAGGCCCTAATTAGAATTCTAAGAAACTCTAAGCTTTAAGCTAGGAACAATAAATTGGCGGTGAGGAGGCCTTGCAAAATTGAATCCGAAAGAAGGGTTCTTGGGAAGCCAAGGCTCCGGCCAAGACCAAGGCCCTAGCTGCCTGGTGGTGGTATCCAAACGGGAAAAATATTATTCTGATATCTTTATTTCTATGTTTAAATCTATATCATACGGAGGTCAGAGTTGGAGGACATAAGCCCTTACCGTGGAGGAGAAGTCAGCAGCGAGGGCCTTTAAGCCAGGTGAGTTAGGGTTGTGGTAGTCGGCTACAAACACCGAGTAGGGCCCGGACGTCACTGTCATGTCTGCCTCAAACACCTTTGTCACTGAAATCACAAACAACAAGCAACATTTAGTAACACATGGTCTTTTAAACCCAGTCAATCAGAAGTAGGTTTGATTTTGTTCAGGACCCGGAGAGGAGCAGTCTATCTATCAATGCAGATTTTGAGCTTGTCAAACCCACTTTGAAAAGATTGCTCTTTATGCGATCTCCTGGTATGGACTGTCAATGAGACAAACATAAATATGGGCTTAAAATACTGCTTATCATGAACATCAATCTAAATTAGGCCTATCAAAAGAATTGTCTTCATCTATTGTCATATTTCATAGTAAGATTAGCCTTCTGACTTCGCATCATGGACAGGCAGCTCCATATTTGTGAATCTTTCATAATGATATAGTATGGCAGGCTGAGTTATAAAAACTTGATTTATCCGTAACACCTTTAATCCTGATATGAGTGGCTATTGATGATAACAGTATGAGTTTAAGATCAAATTAAGATTAATCCAACATTCAGTCTCTACTTCAGTAATCTTTTACCATAGGCTGCATTTCCATTACAACCTGCCTTTTGAGATAATACTGTAAACTCATTAGGACTCACCTAGGAGTTCTTTGTCGGTGTCCATCAAGCTGACGTCCCATATCAAGGGGGTCTCTACAGTTGTATAAAGCAAATGATTAACTTGAGTTCTGGAATTTGATTGATTGAGAAGTTAATGTAATTCAACCATAAGTATCTCAAATATAGTTTTCTCCATCCAATACAAAAGAAGTTGAAAGTCAGTAATTATGATAATTATAAGTATGTACCTCTTTGTTTCTTTGGACAATGACTACAATAAAACAGCTAAATAATGCTTATTCTTAAACCAGGTCTTCAAATAATTGCATGAAAGTTGCGCTGAAGCCAAAACACTGTAGTCTAATACAATCGGCTTACTCACCAGCAACTAGACTGATACTGTAGGAGTCACTGAAGAAGTCTCCCACTTGTACATTGGGTGAGGAAACGGCCGTCTGACGGAGGTCTCCATACACCACCGCCATGACGTCTGTGATGTCAAACGTCAGCTCTGACGTCTTACGGTGCGCAATGGTAGAAATGAAGTCCTTGAAGATGAGCCTGAAGTGGATGAGGACCGAGCTGTCCCTGTGGATGACAGAAACATGTTGTGTAAGAAACCTTGTTGATGAAATTGGTATAAAACAGAGAGTTTTGCCTAATGGGCCGCAAATGTATTTTAACTTGGGCAGACCCAGTGTGCATACATTTTTGGGCAGCGATTGAAGCCCAGAACAACTCTGCTCATGAAATCAATGCATTGCAACTACTTCATGCTGCTACTTAAAAAAATACCCATTATTCTCAGGACCAGCCATTTGATGTAGAATAGAGTACATGTGTTCAGTTCATGTCTTTCAGAAATATGTTGCCCTCGATTTTATAGGGAATGATTCAAATTCAGTTTTGGGAATAAAGTTTGAAACAATGTAAATGCATATTGAAAACCAAAATTCTATCTTATGAAGGGCAATAAACACTATACTTACTCCACTTGTATGACCTCACACCTGTCAAACACGTCTGTCATGGGGCTGACGGAAAACACTGTCATCATCTGGAACACAGATTATAATTATAACTTATTAACTGTTCTCCCTAAAAACAGATCATACTGCCAACTGCCTACAAAATTGTGTACATATCTTTCATTCAGGATGTCATATGACTTAGATAGCACTTTAATACTTATTAAACATCCAGACCAGGGATTATTTGGTTAGATTTAGTTAATAGCATTCCCTCTTTGAGATCAAAGTTTTGATCTTTTATATACAGAATTAATACTGCTACAGAAATAGGGATTAAACCCATATCAAGTAGTCCTGAGTTCCATAGCAGGGGTAGACTGAAACTCCTTCTGTTTTAATTACAGAAAACCATGGTCAACATATATAGTTTATGATGGCATAGAATCAACATGACTGATTCCCCCATGGACATGGTCCTATTCCAAACCATGAGTTTTCTTTAAATAACTTGCAACTACTTCTGTAGTATGATGATTGCGAGCTTATTTTGCAGAAAACTGCCATAATGTTTATAATCATTTAATCACACCTACCCCTTTTTCAAAAGCCAGTTTGAGGGTGGCAAACTCCTGAGACTGGGTGTTGCTGTAGGCCCGTTTGTAGGTGGAGAAGGGACCCCACAACGTCTGGAACCGGCCACGGAACGTCTTAAGGGGAAACCACACATGTATTTGTATGAATCCAATAAATGTGTGCTTTTACTCACTCAAATCATTACCTTCATTTAATTGTGGTATATTTCAAAATATGAAACCTTTTACTTAACTGTATCTAATGATGACTCATATTAAACACCTTGATTTAGTAGGCTCAGTTGAATTTCCTTGATGTCGATTTTTTATGTACATCATTAAATAATATTCAAGTGGAGATTAAATTAACCAAGATTCACAAAAATCGGGCCATCATAGATGCAAAGTTTGTGTGTGTTCGGGAGAGGGGGTTGGGATGTCATCCTGATTCTTGATAACCTCCATCTTGATAAACTACTAACACTTCCTGTATTACCCTGTTGTATACCCATCCTGATGACACACTTACTGAATGTTGCACTGCCTGTGTAGAGCTATAACAGGGGACAATATGGTATGTGGATGGGAGGGGGGCAGTTTGTGTAGATATAAACTAGACTTGGCCATCATCTCTATATCACAGACTGGGAGTCAGCAGCACCTCGGACAGTCACTCTCCTAGCATAACCTGACTAAACATATGATTGGTGAGTGAAGCATGACCAGTCAGCGCCCATGCATGTCACTCTCCAGCAGATCATTAGTAGTTGTTGTGTTATACACCAATATCTGCTGGGAGACAGTACTGCTAAGACAACTCCGTCCCCCGTCCTAATAAGACAATTGGTCAGACCCTGCTCGGGTGTGTTGACACGGTTAGGCGGGTCAGACAGCGAGAGACTAATATAGAACCCACCTGTGACTGGGGGTAGTTTGGTGTGTGGGTGTGAGGGGGGCAGTATGTGTGTGTTATAACCTACCTGTTACTGGGGGTAGTTTGGTGTGTGGGTGTGAGGGGGGCAGTATGTGTGTGTTATACCCTACCTGTGACTGGGGGTAGTTTGGTGTGTCCCGTGTTACCCCCACCAGGGGTCACCCTGTTACCGCTGCCCGGTAAGTGTCCTGTAGACGGCGCCTGCAATGGCTGCGGCTTGTCCTTGTTCCTCACTAAAAACAAAAGCACATGTTGCTATATTTTAATACGAGTAAAATAATCTTTATAACTCTTTAACTCTTTGAGTGCTAGATTAGTACCATAGAATACTGAGAAGCTTAAATCCTATTACTAATGTTATGTGACATAGATGGCAAGTATGGTGAAAACAATGTTTTCCGTGAAACAATTGATTGATGAAGGTCTAAATGATCTCTAAATGTTTAGAGTCTCAGGTAAACTTTAAGTTTGCTGAATCTCATGAAATGATGAAGTAATTTGTCCTGGTGTTTAGTTTGTGTTGAATATATGTAAATACGTACTAGTGTCAATACCAAGCTTACTTGTGAAGTGGATGCCTAGAGCCAGTACTATCACAAGTATCACAAAGGCAAATATCACGGCGGAGATGATTGCTATTTTCCGCACAGCACGCTGCCTCCTCTCGTGCCAGGGTCTGAGGTCTGTCATACTAGCATTGTCCTCCTCCACCCCACCCGGGGTCGCAAACACCGGGTTGTCAAACGAGCACTGTGGTAGCAAGAGTAGAAACGCAGTATAAGTATATGCATTAAACCTACTTATTTATATCATTCATAATAAATAGGGTTGTTATACTGCACTGTAAGAAAAATGTTGTCAAAATAATGGTGATTTAATAGCAAATTTTGCGACACAACTTTCACCATATTTTAACAGTGTGGCAGACATCTATATTCCTCCTATACTTGTCTACTAAACAAAACGCAGCAAAGAGTGACCATATTTTCTAATGTTAACTTACAGTAAATGGTACTTTTCATGTGCACTAATACCGTCATGTATCCTGTAAAACTGTAGTAGATTCTACCTCTGAGATACATTAAATATTAACAAGTAAGCTGTGAACCATGGAGTGGCACTGATGTACCATCAGTATTAGGTACTTAGTAGTTATACAGTCCACAACAATGTAATAAAGATGTATCAACATTTAATCAATGAAGAAAGATTACATTGAAGATCCAATGGCTAACAGTACCAATTCTAATGGGGGCAAAGGATCTGCGCAAAATAACAATGACGGTATAATACTTCAGAAACTGGGGTAATTCTCCAGCTCATTCATGCATTATTGCGAACAGGACGAGAGTGCATTAAAGCACTGTATGGCCCTAAACGTGTTAAAGTGGTGTTCAATTAAATGCTAATCTGTAAATGGCATGTATATGTTTGGCCCTCTGGTTCTCCTTTATAAGCTCCATACTGGGTACAGTGTGGAGCAGGCAGTGCAGACCCCACTGTTGTTTATACCACAGCGAGCACAGAGAACAAAGCATTTCACACCTCTTGTATACTGCATACAGCTAGTAGTATTAATAATTTATAGATCTTGTCCCAAGCTGTAGGGGTATTCAGTGTAGGGTCCCTTCATTGTATTTCGTGTACACCTTGGTACTTATGTTATAACTTCATACAGTATAGACACTAGGAGGTCAGCGGGTGAGAATCGGGGCACAACTTTACTATTACATTGAGAAGGTAACTGACCCTCTGTAGGCTCCCTGATGTTGTGCACTCTATCTGAGCTGCTCACTAAACCTGCTTAGGTCATCATGGTTTTTCAGATTTTGACATTTAAGTATTTGCTGTATTCCACCTGCATACTTTTGACCTATACTTTAAGAAATGTGTAATGCAGGGACATGCACATAAAGAGTAACACACATGAACTCTCAACACACTTTCAAGATCAACACGTTTTTGGCAAATAGTCTGCAGTGTGTTATCAAAAAAAGTATTAGATGCAGGGTCTGTGCACTCACGGCTAGACACTGTTGTTCATTGTGTAGTATTTTCTGAGAATTCACTGTAATTACAATCGTTGTTCTGATTCTAACTGTCAACATTCCTGTTATGAATGTTCATTCAATGTTCTGAGCCCACAGAGTAAGGTTTTGTGCATTAAAGCACTATACAGCTTTAAGGGCCACAGGACCAGTCTGCTGAAACAGCCCAGCAGCAGTGGTCATATAGTCAGAGCAGGTATCAGTACATGTGTATGTACTGCCACTAGCTGCCAGCGAGCCATGTCTGGACTCTATCTAACCTGTTAAAGGCTGCATAGTGCTTTAATACATCATGGCCTTGGTCGGCATGAATGCAGCCTTGACGAATATCTCAATAGTGCTGCATTCAAACATCATGCCAAACTATGGGCTTGATGTGTACACTCTTGAAGTGTCGGCATAATGCATAAATTGATGCAAACATAGTAAGTAGACTCACCAGGCCTGCATTCATATGTCATCCTGACCAAGAGCATGATGCATTAAAGGGCTATGTGGCCCTAAAAGTTTACGCCAGTTCACTGTACTTTAGGAGAAGGTGTCTGTGTATTTGAGGGGCACCAAATTCTAAGCAATTAGCGCACATTCAGAAAATATTCATGTACATATATAAACACCTATATTTCCTCAAACCTCTTAATTGATCGGGCAAAAGTTTGTGCTAATGACGTTGAATCAAATATCTGTTGTTGCCTTAAGGGAGTATTCCACACAAATCAGCCAAGGTTCTGATGTCGGATGTGAGCTCATAATGTTACTTATGGATGAAACTTATGGACGAATCTTGTCTGACCAATGGAATCAGAGCCAATCCTATCAGTAGAACACACCCTGTATCGGGAAAGGGGATGAAATCAACATACAGCCAATATGGTGGTCACGTGCTGTCTCCAGCCTCTCTTTCATTCACCAATCAGAAAATCGAACCCGGCTATGTTAGGAATGTTGGTGCATGGTCAGTCCTGCACAAATTGGACAAAGGGAAGCTGGTACCAGAGAAGGAATGGACAAGACGGGAACGCTGCAGGAAATACTAAATGGATCAGACAGGGCAGATAAGCAGCACGGTCAGGACAAAGTCTCTGTCTGCTGGTTATTCTACACGGCCTCATCACAGTGACCCTACATGTTCTTATAACAGTGACCTTCCTATAGTCACAAAACAACAGTATCGGGAAACATATAATAACAGTTAGCTATTTCTTTTCCCAAATCAGAATAGAAAACATACCCACAAAATAATTTGACAGCAGATAACTATTCACATGTTCTTTTTTGTGTAACTTCAACTCTCACTCACCATACATGAACATTTATTGATTATTTTTCTGATTTGTAAAACCCTCCAAATATGTACGGCTTTGCCATTCCACATTGCCCTCTTGGCCTAATATTGTGTTCTGCCCCTTCACTTTATCCTCCCATGTATATGTCTACACATGTTGGGCTAACTGGTGTCTAGTTGACTGTTCCCACACACCAGGGTTTAAGTTTGCCAGTTACACCACAGATTACAGTGATGTATCCACTCAAGGCACCCACCATGTAGTTAATACTTTATGCAGATAGTGATTCTATTCAGTATTACCTTGCCAAGACTGGGTTAATGAGTCATGTTGATCCTACTGTGATACACTTCTAAAGGGTTGGCATGATGAACAAAATACAATGATGGTATAGGTTCAGTGTGATGCCATGTCAGTAGTTCCAACAATGCCTTGTGATGTAGCCCTAAGGCAGGCTCATAGCTGAATATTTCATGTTTCCGGCACCACCCAGGTACACCAATGTGTAGGACATACAATACTCTACCCGCACATTAAGTTGGTGGAGCTAGTTTTAGTGCTTACGTCGACAGTGCCAGTAACAATGCTAAGTGCAACATCCACACTCATATGACCAGCTTACATTGATTTTTCCCTTTTTACAGTTTCAGTATGAGGCTAAGGCAGATTGAATGGATGGCAAATCAACCTCATTCATTTTGTTTCCAGCATTAAGACAACAGGAGAGTTGTGAAGAACAGCTGGAGAGATTGATACATGAGTAACCAGAGCTGTATTATCGCCGAGAGGAAAACTTGGACAGGACAGATTCACTTAAATATGATACTCTGCCAAATTGCTCCCAATGCTAAAGAATTGGTCAGAATGGGTTCTAGCCTTGATTTTGAAATATCCTGATTGTTTCTCTCACCATCATGTCTACTGGATTCTGTACCCAGCTACGGCCCATTAACAGCTGCAGGGCAGCTTTCTGCAGTAAGTAAATACCACACACTACACCCAGCAACCATCCTCTCAGAGCCCAGAGTCAGAGCCTTTTGAATATATTCCTGTTTTCTCCCAAGGCCCTTTTATGTATCACAGAATCAATAAAAGGAGAATAAACACAGAGATGTATTGGTGCTGGTGTGACTTGACCTGGGTGTAAGAAGGAATCCCAGTCTCAACAAACCTTGTCTGGTGGTTTCCACATTGCAACTATGTAATTGACAAAGTGTGGTAACTATGAAAAATAAGGGGTACCCTAGCTATCGTCTGACGGTCGCATTGTACTTTAATGCATCTCATGCTTTGTTGGCATGGTGTATAAATGCATGCAGCTCTGGTAAATCTATCAGGGCTGCTTTAATGCATCAGCATGAGAAGGGCATCACATGTGGAAGTACTATAGGCCACCCGTTTAGGTGAAGAGGGATATGTTTCAACCCATGTAAGAGGCTGAGACCTTGTCTGCAGAATGGCATGTTACATTAGCCTCTACTTATCTGCTGTCATTGAATTGATAAACTTACCATAGAGCCAGTGCTGACATGCGGTGCCAATATAATTAGGCTTTTGGAATTGTGTCCTTGAAAAACTAGGTCCCATCAAGATGCATTTAAAGCCCTAGGCTTTATTATTTTACCCTGCATACATTTAAACACTAGAATTAAATAGAAAATGCCATTATTCATGTGTCAACCCTGTCCCAATGTCTTGTTGCCTTCACTTTATAAACTACCCTGACCTTGATCTGGCTTTCCTGAACCTTGACCTGAAGCTCTGATGTAAGAACACAATCAACATCAGAACTAACTGATTCAGCTTGTCTTTTAAATGGGCAAGTTGTGTTTTTGATTTGGTGTATTGTGTTGTTAATTTCAATCGGCGCAGTTGTCTTGCTGATTGTGTAAAAGAGAGCTATGCTAAACTGAAATGCAGCCATCTCAAATATCAAATTAATACCACACTCTGGCCGGGGGATGGTACACCCTACCATTGATGTTCATATGGTAAAACATATCCTAGTTGATACTCGCCAAAGTTGAGGCTAAACTTACCCTACCCATATTTCTTCCAGAATGTATGTAGGTATATGTGTGAAACCAGTGCTAAGCTCCTCTTATATGGATGAAGTTGACCGCTTGAAGCATGCATATAACTTACTGCTTTTGTATTAAGCCAAGGAATCTAGACGGAAACTGTATGTGAAAGTGGCACCAGTTGTAAAGCTGCACCCCTCTGATACCATCAGGTATGTCCATGTCATACATTTTATAACAAGAAATAGTGAGAAGTAGTGCGAAGAAATCATACAAGAGTGCTACTTACAACATTGCTGTGGTTGACAGCTAATGTCTGAGGTTGTTGTTGGTGGGGGCTGGGCAGCGCCCTGTTACTGCACTCTGTGTAGGACATGGTTCTGGTACTCACGGGTCATTCACAAATACACAATGGTAAGGAGAGCCTCCAGACCTCTAGTTTGTGGCACCGAACTGTACCCAAGGTTTATTTAGGATACTCAATGTTCCACAATCATATGGGGTATAAAAGATTATAGTCATGATTCCCTGGTTGAGATATTGAACACATCCCAGTCACCAGATGGCAAGATGAAGGGGCGAATGGTGACCGCGGATGAAAGTGGCACACAGTGTGTCACTGTTATTCTAAATAATATCCGTTTCATATTTAGGTATCACCACATTCCATGAGTTGTATACTATGGCAATAATACTCCGTACATTATAGTGCTGAGTGTACAGTTCCCTCACAGTATTCAGCTTCTGTGATAATGTAAGTAATGCTTGACACACAACACCTGTATGAGTGTGCTGTTGTTTCCACGTGTTGCGTGACCAGATAAACCTGGTCCTGAGTGTCAGCTCCAGCCCCGGTTATTGTCTTTAATCCTCTGTAACATGCAATGTCACTGTCAGCTCAAATACCTCTGAGCAATTCTTACAAGAGAGCAGTTCCTGAGTAACTCACTGTATATGTCCTTTAATCCTTATCATGTGACCTCTCAGTGTTAATCGATATGAACTCAATCAGTTCTAGGCCAGTCCATCTTAATCACTACCTGCAAATCACAAGGGTTTAATAAAACAGTGAACAGATATGTTGAAATCAGGCTAAACTGGGTATAACATTGTGGCAGCAAGTCTCTTTTACTACTTAAACTACTCAGACCAACTTTCACACCGTGGGTCATTAAAGTTGTCCGACAGAATGTTATGTGTTGGATGAATTCTTCCACATGTTAACACAATACATTTATTCATGCCTACACGCATCCATTTCCAAATAAGCCATGAGTTAAATATACACAGAAGTATAGATGGCACCTAACATACAGAGACTACTGCTGACTGTGCTGCCACCTAGTGCCTCACTGATCAGCCTACACATCCCCATAGTTAGGCCTAACTGGGTTGGTCCCACTCTGCCCGAGGCTGCAACGTTACATCATCCTATTTACTCCTGTAGGATTGAGCCCCCACTAAACCCCTCCTTAATGGGTGGTGATCCTCCTAGACCTGCCCAGGCCTCAGCGCTAACTGAGCTAGTGCTGGTTTCTACAAGCTTACAGCTTCACAGTTACCTCTTTAATCAGACAGTGAGTCCCTCTGAGCTGCTCCATAGGCTGCATTCTCTATTACCAACCCCTGCAGCTGCCACCCCTGGTAGGGCTCCCTTCTGGGGAATCCAATTAAAACAGAGTCTACAAAGGCAAATCTCCATGACAGTTTACATGATTATACACATGTTGCAGCCTGAGTGTGTCACACAAGGACATTAACCAGCATTAACTAGTGAATAATACATAGATGTAAATGGTAAGTGGTACACATATATTTTAGGGGCAAGATCTCATGTAATAGTATCATCAAATACTTCTATGGCCATCTACATCCAAGGCCCAGTAAGATGTATGCTACCCAATGCATGATGTGCATTGATATCAATCTGTATTCATTACTTCTGTACATGTGTCTTCTGGTGCACTACTGTTGCACATGTTCTGCCATATGTAGATAGGCAAATAATGGCATAACATGTGTCATTTCAGTTGTAACATTACATAGCACCCTTTGCCTCTTCTACAGGTTTTAACTCAAGTACGACCAATCAATACTTGGATTTCCATTCAACCATTTTTGTCAGCACTGAAAGCTTGAGGCAGTTACAAAGATAATGAATGAATATGCGGGGGGAGGCCCGGAGAGGGAGGAAGAAAGGATGGAGGCAGTAAGACATCCTTGTCCCTTCCCCATCTAGGTTTAGTCAGATCTGATCAGCAGAAAGGCTGTACTCTGTTAAACCCCCACCCACCCTATATTTGCCCCTGAGTACCGGCCTTTACACCACTTTGATCATTGGTGGGGGGGGGGGGCAGCAACTTGTGGGCCTTTAAGTGCCTTACCCAGGCATCCAGTCCAACAGACTGTGAAGATAAGGGTTGTGGACCCCCGGGTACAGATCCCAGATAGTTCCTGACCTCAGGGTGGGAGGGAGGTCCCTGCAGGCTGGATATAGACGGAGGTATTTGTACCTGACCATCCATTTACTATATCCTCCATGGTCCCATCATCATAACTCACAGTTTAGTTATGGCCTGTGCAGCATTGGTCATGGCGTAGAGCCTGCCCCCCTCATACATCCAGGATGCATTGGGTTAATGGTTCCCCAGACCATATGTACAGTTTAACTGGGACAATGTCCTCTCCCCAGTGCCACTAGATGCAGATTGGTTGGGGAAGGTTCATTGAGGAGGTAAGAAGAGGGTTTGCAGCATTCCATCTTGATGTTCCCATAGAAGCTGTAGATCTGTGAATAGCTTTTCTAACCTGCTGAGGATTCCTTGAATAAGGGACAAACCTCAGGCCTCCAGAGACTTAAAGACTTGTGAGGCTCTGAGAAAGTATCCTCCAGCACAGTAATTCACTACAATAGATAGATGTTGCATTCCTCCATCCAATTAAGCTGCACTTGGCTTACCTCTTATGAATCATAAGTAACAGTGTGCAGCCTTTATAGGGCCGAGGTATCCCTATACACCTCAGTCTAGTAATGGCTCTTATAATTGGGTAAGACACTATACAGCAATGTAAATCCTCTTGCTATAGTATTGGCTGTGATACCTAGCTACTTTGGCTAAGAAGGCAGACAACCAGTTAAAAGTATCCTGTGTGCTTCTCAGTGTACTCAGGGTCCGGGGGAGGGCAGCAAGGGGTGTGGGGTGTGACGGGGTAAATTCCCACTTGGTCTATGCACATTGATTGGCTATCAGTGATCAATGCTATCTGTCTTACTGTGGGGGAGGCCGGCCCCACCCACCAGCTGTAGCCTCCCCCCCCCCCAGGTAGGAGGAGGCAGGGGGAGGCCGGCCCCACCCACCAGCTGTAGCCTCCCCCCCCCCCCAGGTAGGAGGAGGCAGGGGGAGGCCGGCCCCACCCACCAGCTGTAGCCTCCCACCCCCCCCCCCCCCCCAGGTAGGAGGAGGCAGGGGGAGGCCGGCCCCACCCACCAGCTGTAGCCTCCCACAACCCCCCCCCCCCCCAGGTAGGAGGAGGCAGGGGGAGGCCGGCCCCACCCACCAGCTGTAGCCTCCCACAACCCCCCCCCCCCCCCCCCCAGGTAGGAGGAGGCAGGGGGAGGCCGGCCCTACCCACCAGCTGTAGCCTCCCACACCACTCTGTCACTCTTACACCCCTCCACGGTGTACAGTTTGGCTATAAGTGAACTTCTCCCACCACACCAATCAATCTACTCCATCAAACGGTATAAGTCAACAAGATGCTCCCACTCACCCACTTCTCTCCCCCTCAAACCACATCCCCATATCATGTCATTATTAAGAATACCAACATCCATTAAAGATTCACATCAATTGTCAACCATGATGCAAGAATGCAGATATATAAAGTCACCTGTGATGCATTGCTAGGTTGTAGCAATCTGAAGTTTACCTCTTAAGGATACTCTTTAAACTATTTCAATCACCCACTCCAACTGTCCTACACCTCTCCCACACCCTCCTCTGGTATGCAGCATGGCTAGCACTGAATTTGGCCACACCCAAATCAATCTAGTCCTCCGGTACTGCTTCTATGATATCTGAATGATGTTACCCTCACTAAACTCAAGGCGGAAACAGGACAGGTCAGTTTACAGACATCTGTTTAAAGAAGGCTTGTTTGCTCATATGTGTGCTTGCACTATCAGTGCAAGGGATGTTGAAATGGGGAAAGAGAAATCATGTCAATTAAAACACAAGAAAGCACAGTTCAAATACGCTCCCTTTATTCATTGACAAATATCAATCTTATCACAGTTTTTGTCAGTCTCTGCAGGTAAAGACTTCCTTTGTTGACAATTTATGGTTTGTACCTGTGTGAAGTATAAATAGTAGGTTTAGTGATATAATTTTGTGGAACCTAAAGACCCTAAGGTAAAAAATCTGTCAAACGCAGCCATTATTTCAATTTGATTTCAAAAAGATTGCTTCATTTAAATTTACACCTACCCATCTAGAATTTAAAGATATTTTTGAAAATGCTGACCTGAGAGAAACACTCCTCTATTTATGCAATTTTAAATTCTTAAAGTGAGCACAGCACATGTTGATGTCAATAGCTAACAGTAACAACATGTATTGATTTCTGTACTGAACCCCATGTTAGAACTATACTTGTGATATGAACTAACAATGTAAGGTGGCAGTGGAATGTATAAAAACGTCCTGTTTATTATGGTTGCATAATGCCTCAATGTTTATGATGATATATTACCATGCTGCAGTGCTAATGAATAACTCAAGCACACTGTTGCACTGTATATATCACTGCATGGATATTTGCATTTGAGTAAATTAGAAGAAACTCCAATTCGGGAAAAAAGTCACACTTAAAAGACATTATGACCTTTTCTGATATTCATGTTGCTTTACTGAACTTAACGCTTTCATTTAAGACATCTCCAATTTGCTGAAATGCAAGCATTCATGCAGTATATAGATGAGGCTTAGGGAATAACACACATGGTACGGACAGAAGGGCAGGGTGCAGTATGCAATATGAGTTATGCTGCCCTTAAATGTGGTTGTGTGGTTACACTTGTCCCACATGCCATTCTGGTACAGAATGGTGCTTGTAAACAAGACTATGACCTTGAAATTGAGTTTTTAAGGTAGTCCCTGTGGGTAGCCTGGAACCAGTGAGAATTAATTGGAACAGTTACTTGAAAGTATGATAGTAAAACTAACATCTTACATTCAGGTTCCTGTTCACTGGTTCCAACCTACCAGCAGGCATTCTTGAAACCAAGCAAACTCAAAGTCCATGGTCATAGTGATAGTTGTGAAAGGTCTAGGTATAAATATTCTGCGGGTAACACACAAAGAACCTGTCCTGTGCCAAGAGCTGTCTCTGGTGTAAATATCATAGACAAGTGTATTTTCAAATGTTGACATGTGTATGACCAAGCACAGTTCACCAATTTACAAATACAAGTATGTATTGCAATTTCATTTAAAAGAGAAATGCAGAGTATCTACATGATGACAATTAATAAACCAGACTGAGAAAGTACACTATAGGACAAATACAGAATATCATGAAAATTAGTGTCCTCAAAAAAATGTGAATATATGATAATTATAAACAATGATGTTCGATATGTACACTGGTGTATACTTTACTTTATGACTTGAACTAAGTGAGTTTACTCCAGATAGGAATGTGTTTTAGAGTATCTAGTGATTTCCCTGCAATTCCATATGCCAAAAACCTAATAATCTCTTCCTATAATGCTTCTTACCCTTTAACACATATTAACAGGCAAGGGTATGGATGGAATGTTTTCGTACAATATGCATGTCAGAGTTTCTGAAAGTGAAACCACTTTTCGATTAGTAAAGAGCTAGCGCAAAGTAGTATCTACCATATCCGAATCGTAATTGTTAACATGTTCAGAGTGCTATCTGTGCTCTCTGTCACTGTGTTGAGTCATGACAACCATAATCATCATTGGTGTAGAATGCAGATGTTAAGTTGATAGATACACATGTGTACCAATATCATTCCGTATCAGTAATTCATTATACATTTTTATCAATGGGCATTTTCATCTTTGACATATGCTTCTTTTTTTTTAATCGACCAAGTGTTTTACAAACAAAAGCTTCTTGGATAAATATTGTCTTGGATACAGCATTTTCTGTAGCTCTTGGTTAAGAAGGGGTACATGGTGCCATCATCAATAATTGGTTGTGTATTGTGCCCATACTTCTGGATATATTTATGGACCAATGCAGTAAGAATCATGACTTTCAGAAAGGTTGTTGTTCAAGATATTGAAAGTTTTTGAAGCATGATCAACATTTACCTAGATATAACCACAAAATCCTGCATAATAATATATATAATTTGATCTACGAATAATTGTTCTACGAATCTCGTGATATGATATATATGCACACATAGCCATTACAGACAATGTTATGAGGATTCTTCTTATTTCAACGTTAACACAATCTATCATGAAAAAGTCTTTCTTACTGCATTGGTCTATAGTTGGTGGGTATTGCTGTTGTACAAACTGCCTGCTTCTGTGCTTACCATTAAGTGGTAGATATTATACAAGTTACTTGCTGTATGAGTGTCACAAGCCAAGGACAGAGTAATTGTCCAAGGTATCAGCCACAAATAATTATCAATGTCCAAGCTTATAACACTTATGCACCTAGTCACATGTATCCACATACAGCCATGTATGTAAAATACAGTCGACCCATTTCTTTTGTTCTTTCAGCCAACTGTGATGTTATGGCCACTAATTAATGTTCAAGTGTTTTCCCAAAACCAACTCTCAGTATG
Organism: Harmothoe impar; assembly: GCA_947462335.1. Classification (NCBI taxonomy): domain Eukaryota; kingdom Metazoa; phylum Annelida; class Polychaeta; order Phyllodocida; family Polynoidae; genus Harmothoe; species Harmothoe impar. The sequence goes on along the minus strand of OX381716.1, from coordinate 6,824,226 downwards.
GAGGGAAGGTTGTGATGAGAATATTTAGGTTTTGTTGGAGACTATTAAAGTATTTACTCATTTCAAACTTGATTTTTAATGCCATTTTCAATGCATGCATGTAAGCCATGCTTTCAATCCTTTCATAAAACAATAATCTCTTGTTGTAGAAAACTCTGAAGAAGATGAGTTGGTTTCAGCAATGTGCTTCGTCACTAGCGTCAGGGCAGTCATTATTACCGTCACATCTCTTAGACAAATCCACACACAGCTCCTCAGAGTCGGCCGTGCTGCATGCTATCTGCCCCTTGTCTGAACACCTCTTATCACAAAGTGCCTCGTCAGCGTTATTATAACACTGGTACTTGCCGTCACACACCATCTCCACCGGCAGGCAGGTGGGCCCCCGAGTATTGGCTGCATGCGCACACTTAAAGTGGCTCTGTGGGCAGAGGTCTGTGCACAGCACCTCATCGCTGTGGTCGTGGCAGTCCACGTAGCCATCACAGAACATGGATGTCTGTAGGCAGATGCTGTTGGAGTACCACTTGTGGTTGGTGGCACAGCTGCGCTGGTCGGCTGTACATGTGGCCTCACAGTTCTGTTCGTCGCTGGCGTCCCGACACTGGGGCACCCCGTCACAGTGCTGGTGGGGCTGTACACAGGTGCTGTTACTGCGTGTGTGCTGCCCGTCCTTACACCTGAAGGCACCATTGCTGCACGTAGCACCACAGGTAACCTCATCAGAACCATCGCGGCAGTCACTGACACCATTACAGACTCGGTGATGGGCGATGCACACCCCGCGGTATGGCCAGTGAGACACGGAGCTATTGACACACTGGAAGTAGTTCTCAGGGCAGTGGTACTCACAGCGCTCCTCGTCTGAGTTATTGACACAGTCCATGAAGGCGTCACAGACGTGCTTGTCAGGTATACACCCGGAGCCCTCGTACACGTCCTGCCTGTTGGGGCAGGTGAAGGTGCCGGGGGGGCAGTCAGTGCTGTTCCCACAGCCGGCCTCGTCACTGCTATCTGTGCAGTCCCTGAACCCGTTACATACGTCGGTGTGAGGGATACACACCCCACTGTATGGCCAGCGGTCCATGGTCCCGTTCACACACTGGAACTGGTCATCATGGCACAGACTGCTGCAGTCCGCCTCGTCAGAACCATCAGAGCAGTCCGGTAAGCCATCACACACCCACATACTGGAGATGCAGCGCTTACGGTTGTTATGTAACCCGTCTTTTTTACATTCAAACTCATCCTGAGCACAGGTGGTACAGTTGGACTCATCGCTCCCGTCTATACATTGTCTTAAGGTATCACAGCGGTAATGGTTGTAGAGGCAGTAGCCTCTGTAGGGGTCCATGAGGAGGGAGTTGTTGTGGCACTTAAACATGCTGTCAGGACAGGTGAAGTTACAGCCCACCTCGTCTGAGCCGTCCGTGCAGTCGTCCACACGGTCACAGCGGTAGTCGCCGTGCACACAGAAGTCATTGTCAAACCAGTCCCGGCCCATCTCACACTGGAACTCCTCGGGGCTGCAGGACCGGGTGCAGTTCTGTTCATCACTCTCGTCTGCACAGTCCATGTATCCATCACAGCGCTCTACTGAGTATATACAGAACCCGCGGTACGAGTAACGGGAGATGATACCTGTGTCACAGGCCACCATGTTGGTCCTGCAGTGGTTGAAACAGTTCCTCTCATCACTGGCATCTGAGCAGTCAGCTTTACGGTCACAGTGGTAGCTGGAGGGGATGCAGCGGCCATTGTTGATGTAGTCCGTGCCGTTCACACATCTGAAGTACTCACTGCCGCATATCACGTCACAGTTCTTCTCGTCACTAGAGTCGGTGCATTGTGCCACCCCGTCACACTCCCAGTGTTCAGGTATACAGTAGCCTCTGTCACCACGCACATTCACCCTCCCGGCTAGACACGTAAACATGCTGTCCTGACAGTCGTACTGACAACCCTCCTCATCCCCACCACCCTCACAGTCCACCACCTTGTCACACACATAGTGCTGCAGGATACACTGGGGGTTGGATGTATTGGTAGAGTTTGTAGAAGAAGTATCACAGCTCATATACCCAGCGGGGCACTTGGTGTCATTATTGCAGTTTGCGTCATCACTAGCATCAACACAATGGACTATACCATCACAGAAGTGCTGTAAGGGGTGGCAGGTGCCATTCCCACCCACAAGGGTCCCTGATGAGCACTGTATATGGTCCTCAGGACAAGGGTAATGACACTCATCTTCATCTGAGGCATCAAAACAGTCAACCTTGTGGTTACAGTGGTAGTTATCCTCTATACACACACCCTTGGTGATGTCTAAAGCATTGAGCTCCTGGCACTGGAAGTGGTTAGCTCCACAGGAAATATTCAGACACTTTGACTCATCTGAGCCATCGAGGCAGTCTATGAGGCCGTCACACACTTCAAACTCGTAGATACAGATGCCTTCAAACGGCCACCGTGAGATGCGGCTGCCTTTACACATAGACATACCCTCCTGACACTCATAGCTGCACTGGTCCTCATCACTGTGGTCTGAACAGTCCAGGGTCAGGTCACACAGCCGTGACTTGGGTATACACGTATGGCCATCCATGGTTGTACCGTTCTTACACATGACATGGTCGGCTGCACAGTTAATCCTGACACAGTTCTCCTCATCTGATGAGTCCCCACAGTGCGGGATACCGTCACACACCTGGCGGCGGTGGATACAGAACCCGCGGCCGTGCACTGACGTCACAGTGCCGTTTGTACAAGGTACGTAGTCTGTGGGGCAGGTGTAGTCACAGTCAGGGCCCTCGTCACTCCCATCTGAGCAGTCCTCGTAGCGGTCACACTGCTGGGAGAAGAAGATACAGAAGTCCAGGTCCCCGATGTCCGTGCCGTTCTCACAGTGGAACTGGTCTCCACGACACGGCATGTTCTCACAGTTTGTCTCATCACTCCCATCAAAACAGTCCTGGAATACAAGGAAGAGACATATGACAATCTCTGTAAACAAGAGTTATGGCTCATATATTTGACCGCAATGTGTCTTGAAATTGTAACTCAAAGTTAGTTGATTAAAAGTAGATGCTACATTCTAATGGGCTTGGTGGATATGAATATCCTACTCATGAAACTGATGCTTTTCTTGAGTTGGTCTTATAAACATTCTAATGCTGGTGATGTAGATTTGATCCCTCTGACCACTACCAAAAAAGACAGATTATTGCTAAACATGACGAGAGTATATATAATTCTAGAATACAAATAAATTACTTTAGACTCCTAACACCCCTAAAACTATAAAACCTAGGATCTAGACTTACCTGATAACCATTACATTTCTCAGCCTCGTTGAGGCAGTAGCCGATGTATGGCCATCTTGATATGACTCCCTGCTCACAGGCGAACTGGCCGGGGGGACAGGTGTAGAGACAGTTCTTCTCGTCTGAGGCGTCGAGGCAGTCCTCGTCCCGGTCACACAGGAAGTCATGCAGCACACACACACTGCCACTTTGGTGCACCGTCACGTTCTCACACCTGGTATAACAGGTTAATGGTTATATATGTTAGTGTTAGTGTTACAGGCTACTGTTATTCTCACTGTTATTCTGCATCATTGCTGCATGATGACCCATCGGGCCGTCTAACCAATGTAGGGTCAGCGTTATGCTTGAATGTAGCCCTGGTGAGGCACACAAAGTGTTAATGGTTGTATAGGACTATGGTTTCTTCATAGAGTATTGTCTAATTGACAAAACATATTGTTTAGGTTAGAAAGATGTTGGGAACTAATTTGATAGTGTATCTCTAATTTCTAATACATTGTACATGAATACCAAGAACAAACCTGAACTCATTGTGTGCGCATGTATTAGAACATCCTTGTTCATCACTAGCGTCATCACAGTCCACGTAGTTGTCACAGCGCTCATGGTTGTAGATACAGTACCCAGTGTACGGCCAGCGGGATACTCGCCCCTGTCAACATATTCCACACTCAAATCAAATCACAGTTTTATTAGGACAATGATTAAATGTTACTGACTTAAGCAAAAATTCAGCTTGGACATTCAATGAGGAAAGAATTATATTTTTAGGAAAAATTGCAAAATCTTTTTGCATAGCTATATATATATAATGATTATTTTATTACAGTCCTTGCAATTGTGACTAAAAACCATTGGCACTGACCTGAGCACACATGAACCTGCCTCCCTCACAGTCATACTGACAGCCGAGCTCATCGCTGCCGTCAGGGCAGTCGTTCTCCCGGTCACACACATAGATATCAGGCACACACGAGTCACCAAAGTGGTTGTCTGTCCCGTTGTGGCAGCGGAACTCCCCCTCTCTACACGTACAGTCTAGTTCATCAGAGGAGTCAGTGCAGTCCACGTAGCCGTCACACCGCTCCCCCTCGTAGGTACACTTCCCGCCCAGGTACCGGTCTACTGCCTCAGGGCCGCGGCACCGGAAACCACCATTAGCACATTTTGTACCTGGTAAATGGGCAATTTAGAGGTTATGGTTAATCTTATATTATTGTTCTATAGGTCACTAGGTATGCACAATTGTTGGATGCATCTACTTGGTCCTTCACCAAGGGAAAGCAATGAAGGAAAAATCTATTTGAATCACTTAATAACATACCTAAAAGACACTTCTCATGCAAAATCAAATAAGTGAGTGAGTATGGTTGTTCCCGCAGTTTCGAAAGTTAAGGTTGTATTCATGACAAGAAAGCAATATTAGAATCAATATAGCAGGTGATTACATATAACTGTGTCCAGACAAAGAAAATACAGGACAGAAGAGAGAAGAATACTTTATTAATATGGTCTAGCGAAGTCTGTTAATCAAAAGATGTTCAAATCATTTCAAATGCTTCAAAACACACCACAGTTTTCTTCATCAGTGCCCTCAACACAGTCCATGTAGCCGTCACACACCTCGAGTTGGCTGATGCACTCTGACCTCATGAACTCTAGTGTTAGGACACCATGACGGCAGTGGTAGCGGTCCCCCTCACAGACCCCTACCTCACTCCCCGCGTTGGTCAGCTGGGAGCTGGTGGTGATTGAGGTGGTGGTTGGCGTGGTGGTAGACATGGGGGGCTGGTGGGGGTTGAGGGTAGTGGATTGCCAAGCCACCATGCCAACTGAAACAATGGTCATTCGACACATGAAACATTTTGTGGTAAAGATACAAATTTTACTGTAAACACTATTATCTGCAGTAACTCTCAGATGTTAGTAGTGCTTTCGAGTCAATTTCTACATATTTTAGCTATTGCTTTTGGTAAATTTGGAAAACTAGATTCTGTTAATTGCCTGTTGCTCTGCTGCTTCCTTCGTGCTGCTTAATGGTCTCCTTTACAGAAGAACTCTACTGCCGCCAGGGTGTGCCACTAGGCGGCACTCTCATCGAACTTATATTGGAAGAACTTCCCAGAGAAATTATGCCCGCAATTTTTAGTGATTTCTTTACTTTAACATTAACTTCTAGAACTACATATTTGAGAGTTATTATTAATACAATATTTATTTGTCTACACTACCAGGCTGCAAGTTAATGTGTGCTGAGTCACTGCTGAAGCGTCCTAGTGTAAAGTTGGCTACCACTCCAGGATTAGGGAGCTCGTCCAGAAACACTGTGATGACGTCATTCACGTCAAACGTGACCTTCCTGTCATTGGACGTGCTGAGAGGGACGGCTGACACAAAGTCACTGAACATCAACCGGAAGTAGATGATCACACTGCCATTCCTGAAGTACAACAACAGGTATTAAGTCATAAACAAGACAATCACACTGCCAAAAGTCATTTTATAATAACTGGAGCGGTGAAATGTGAATTTACATTTCAAACAACTACAATGTTCTTCTTAATAAGCATCCATGTTGCTTATCAACTTATTTCAATGACACTTTAGTAGTTTAGTAGATGTAACTCTTCCCATTCATTTTGTTTTCTGAAAAGTTCCCCAAAGGATGGGGTGCTGTTTAATCGGAGAGTCTAACCCTTTGAGACGTGTAGATAAAAGGAATTTGAATCAGCTCACCTTATGAAGGTTACCTCACAGTGATTGTACTTTTCTGACAGACTTGAGTCCTTAAACTGCCGATTAACCTAAAATTCAAGAAATATACAGAATTTTAGAAATTGTTGCAGAGAGCAATAAATATGTCTTTTTTTTTGTCAGGCACAGAATCATAACTTGTAAAATATTGGAATTGTCCCAGTACAATTCCTGAACTGCACACTGGCATTCATGGAATTGCACAATTTCTGAATTCCTACATGTTCTCATTGTAGCTACATGTTAGAATACAAACATATGATCCAATGATGTTTGAAGATTCTCTACTGCACTTCAGAGGTGTCAAAACATTCAGAGAGAACCCACATGCATGGTGCACCTGTATGTATGTGTGAATAAGGTGTGGAAGAAATGCCTATGCAGTGACAAAGCGTTGAGGCTTGGCTGCTGGGGGCCCAGAGGATACAAATATCCTCCTTGTACATACATTTCTTGCCCTACCTTAAAGTTTGAGGGGTATACTGACTGGTTTTATGATATGTTTTATAGACATGTAGAAGTTTCGATAGTGTGCGTGACAAATATATATATAAATGTCTATTTATTATTTACAAAGTTTGTTAACAAAATAAGAAAAGTTTGCTGGAGTTTGGTGAATGGAGATGTATGTGTTGTGGTAGTGCTACTGCCTGTGATAAATCACAGACTTATTTCCTGGTGATAACTCATGAAGTCTATCCAGCACTCGGTCTTACCCCAGCCCCTCCCCCCCTGCCCAACTCTGTTATCAAGTCCCCCATAATGAAGTAGCTACCAGTGCAGAGTGAGCCTTATCCTTTGGTAACAGCAGGATGCCTCCTGGTTCATGCTCACTTGTTGTCATGAAGCAGCAGTGCAGAGTAGGTGCATCACCAGCACAGTATTGGTGCACAATGGTAATCTATTAGGAGTGTATCAACCCCACAGGGCCAGCATAATGAATAGTTCAAAATGGTATAATTCACTAAAGCATTAGGTTGCTCTTAAATGGTTAATGGTCCCTGATTGGCATCTAGCTAGTCTGCCAATACAGCAATCTCCAAGCACGGCCTTGCACATCTGCCATCTCTTCAGCACACCTAACCCTACTCCGAGAGTGTTCAGAAACCTCCTGATAGAAATAAGTGTCTCCATATGCAGACTTTGAATATAATATGCAAATAGATGAAACAATGAGTCCTTTCATTGTTTAATTGGCTGTATTCTTAAATGGATGAATGATAAGATATAATTGGAAGCCATCACCCCCCCCCCCCCAGTACAGCTTCATCTGAGCTCTGCCTCATCCATTGTCTGAGATAACAACTACCATTAATTCCCATAATGGAGAACGACCCTGCTGTTATCACACTGCCTGTGACACCCTTTAACATGAGATTACAGCAACATATTCTACTCATGAATCATCTGACCGATTCATATAACCTATCTTATGTTAGGTCTAGTCACTATAGGACTGTAGTGCTATACTTTTACACATAACTCTCTGGACTAATAGCATGCATCTTTATTAGGATCTATGTCCTGGTGTTTAGTTGTACTGTCCACATATACTTTCACGGGTTATTGAGATTTATTCCCCAGGTTATACATCAGGTGGTTAGCTCCACCTCCTATCAGTGTCCATAAAGATGCCACCTGACTTCCACCTTCCCCACCTATGTACAGTGCACACTAATCTACTGATGTAGGCCCTAAGAAACTCTAAGCGTTAAGCTAGGAACAATAATTTGGCGGTGAGGAGGCCTTGCAAAATTGAATACGAAAGAAGGGTTCTCGGGAAGCCAAGGCTCCGGCCAAGACCAAGGCCATAGCTGCCTGGTGGTGGTATCTGAACGGGAAAAATATTATTCTGAAATCTTTATTTCTATATCTAAATCTATATCTAGATATTTATATGTATGTAGGTATGTATATATATAATATATCATACGGAGGTCAGCTTTGGAGGACATAAGCCCTTACCGTGGAGGAGAAGTCAGCAGCGAGGGCCTTAAAGCCGGGTGAGTTAGGGTTGTGGTAGTCGGCTACAAATACTGAGTAGGGCCCGGACGTCACTGTCATGTCTGCCTCAAACACCTTTGTCACTGAAATCACAAACAACAAGCAACATTTAGTAACACATGGTCTTTATAACCCAGTCAATCAGAAGTAGGTTTGATTTTGTTCAGGACCGGGAGAGGAGCAGTCTATGGATCAATGCAGATTTTGAGCTCGTCAAACCCACTTTGAATAGATTGCTCTTTATGCGATCTCCTGGTATGGACTGTCAATGAGACAAACATAAATATGGGCTTTAAATACTGCTTATCATGAATCTAAATTAGGCCTATCAAAAGAATTGTCTTAATCTATTGTCATATTTCATAGTAAGATTAGCCTTCTGACTTCGCATCATGGACAGGCAGCTCCATATTTATGAATCTTTCATAATGATATAGTATGGCAGGCTGAGTTATAAAAACTTGATTTATCCGTAACACCTATAGTCCTGATATGAGTGGCTAATGATGATCACAGTTTGAGTTTAAGATCAAATTAAGATTAATCCCACATTCAGTCTGTACTTCAATAATCTTATACCATAGACTGCATTTCCATTACAACCTGCCTTTTGAGATAATACTATAAACTCATTAGGACTCACCCAGGAGTTCTTTGTCGGTGTCCATCAAGCTGACGTCCCACATCAAGGGGGTCTCTACAGTTGTATAAAGCAAATGATTAACTTGAGTTCTTGAATTTGATTGATTGAGAAGTTAATGTAATTCAAGGATTACAACCATAAGTATCTCAAATATAGTTTTCTCCATCCAATACAGAAGAAGTTGAAAGTCAGCAATTATGATAATCATAAGTATGTACCTCTTGGACAATGACTACAATAAAACAGCTAAATAATGCTTATTCTTAAACCAGGTCTTCAAATAATTGCATGATAGTTGCGCTGAAGCCAAAACACTGTAGTCTAATACAATCGGCTTACTCACCAGCAACTAGACTGATACTGTAGGAGTCACTGAAGAAGTCTCCCACTTGTACATTGGGTGAGGACACGGCTGTCTGACGGAGGTCTCCGTACACCACCGCCATGACGTCTGTGATGTCAAACGTTAGCTCTGACGTCTTACGGTGCGCGATGGTAGAAATGAAGTCCTTGAAGATGAGTCTGAAGTGGATGAGGACCGAGCTGTCCCTGTGGAGGACAGAAACATGTTGTGTAAGAAACATTGTTGATGAAACTGGTATAAAACAGAGAGTTTTGCCTAATGGGCCGCAAATGTATTTTAACTTGGGCAGACCCAGTGTGCATACATTTTTGGGCAGCGATTGAAGCCCAGAACAACTCTGCTCATGGAAACAATGCATTGCAACTACCTCATGCTGCTACTTAAAAAAATACCCATTATTCTCAGGACCAGCCATTTGATGTAGAATAGAGTACATGTGTTCAGTTCATGTCTTTCAGAAATATGTTGCCCTCAATTTTATAGGGAATGATTCAAATTCAGTTTTGGGAATAAAGTTTGAAACAATGTAAATGCATATTGAAAACCAAAATTCTATCTTATGAAGGGCAAAAAACACTATACTTACTCCACTTGTATGACCTCACACCTGTCAAACACGTCTGTCATGGGGCTGACGGCAAACACTGTCATCATCTGGAACACAGATTATAATTATAACTTATTAACTGTTCTCCCTAAAAACAGATCATACTGCCAACTGCCTACAAAATTGTGTACATATCTTTCATTCAGGATGTCATATGACTTAGATAGCACTTTCATACTTATTAAACATCCAGACCAGGGATTATTTGGTTAGATTTAGTTAATAGCATTCCCTCTTTGAGATCAAAGTTTTGATCTTTTATATACAGAATTAATACTGCTACAGAAATAGGGATTAAACCCATATCAAGTAGTCCTGCGTTCCATAGCAGGGGTAGACTGAAACTCCTTCTGTTTTAATTACAGAAAACCATGGTCAACATATATAGTTTATGATGGCATAGAATCAACATGACTGATTCCCCCATGGACATGGTCCTATTCCAAACCATGAGTTTTCTTTAAATAACTTGCAACTACTTCTGTAGTATGATGATTGCGAGCTTATTTTGCAGAAAACTGCCATAATGTTTATAATCATTTAATCACACCTACCCCTTTTTCAAAAGCCAGTTTGAGGGTGGCAAACTCCTGAGACTGGGTGTTGCTGTAGGCCCGTTTGTAGGTGGAGAAGGGACCCCACAACGTCTGGAACCGGCCGCGGAACATCTTAGTCACTGGGAGGTACAACAAGTAAATAGGATACTGTAACAGGGTAAGGGGAAATCACACATGTGTTTGTATGAATCCAATAAATGTGTGCTTTTACTCACTCAAATCATTACCTTCATTTAATTGTGGTATATTTCAAAATATGAAATCTTTTACTTAACTGTATCTAATGATGACTCATATTAAACACCTTGATTAAGTAGGCTCAGTTGAATTTCCTTGATGTAGATTTTTTATGTACATCATTAAATAATATTCAAGTGAAGATTAAATTAACCAAGATTCACAAAAATCGAGCCATCATAGATGCAAAGTTTGTGTGTGTTCGGGAGAGGGGGTTGGGATGTCATCCTGATTCTTGATAACCTCCATCTTGATAAACTACTAACACTTCCTGTATTACCCTGTTGTATACCCATCCTGATGACACACTTACTGAATGTTGCACTGCCTGTGTAGAGCTATAACAGGGGACAATATGGTATGTGGATGGGAGGGGGGCAGTTTGTGTAGATATAAACTAGACTTGGCCATCATCTCTATATCACAGACTGGGAGTCAGCAGCAGCTCGGACAGTCACTCTCCTAGCATAACCTGACTAAACATATGATTGGTGAGTGAAGCATGACCAGTCAGCGCCCATGCATGTCACTCTCCAGCAGATCATTAGTAGTTGTTGTGTTATACACCAATATCTGCTGGGAGACAGTACTGCTAAGACAACTCCGTCCCCCGTCCTAATAAGACAATTGGTCAGACCCTGCTCGGGTGTGTTGACACGGTTAGGCGGGTCAGACAGCGAGAGACTAATATAGAACCCACCTGTGACTGGGGGTAGTTTGGTGTGAGATTTGTGAGGGGGGCAGTATGTGTGTGTTATACCCTACCTGTGACTGGGGGTAGTTTGGTGTGTGGACGTGAGGGGGGCAGTGTGTGTGTGTTATACCCCACCTGTGACTGGGGGTAGTTTGGTGTGTGGGTGTGAGGGGGGCAGTATGTGTGTGTTATACCCTACCTGTGACTGGGGGTAGTTTGGTGTGTGGATGTGAGGGGGGCAGTATGTGTGTGTTATAACCTACCTGTGACTGGGGGTAGTTTGGTGTGTGGGTGTGAGGGGGGCAGTATGTGTGTGTTATAACCTACTTGTGACAGGGGGCACTTTGGTGTGTCCCGTGTTACCACCACCAGGTGTCACCCTGTTATCACTGCCCGGTAGGTGTCCTGTAGACGCCGCCTGCACCGGCTGCGGCTTGTCCTTGTTCCTCGCTAAAAACAAAAGTAAATGTTGCTATATTTTAATACGAGTAAAATAATCTTTATAACTCTTTAACTCTTTGAGTGCTAGATTAGTACCATAGAATACTGAGAAGCTTAAATCCTATTACCAATGTTATGTGACATAGATGGCAAGTATGGTGAAAACAATGTTTTCCGTGAAACAATTGATTGATGAAGGTCTAAATGATCTCTAAATGTTTAGAGTCTCAGGTAAACTTTAAGTTCGCTGAATCTCATGAAATGATGAAGTAATTTTTCCTGGTGTTTAGTTTGTGTTGAATATATGTAAATACGTACTAGTGTCAATACCAAGCTTACTTGTGAAGTGGATGCCTAGAGCCAGTACTATGACAAGTATCACAAAGGCGAATATCACGGCGGAGATGATGGCTATTTTCCGCACAGCACGCTGCCTCCTCTCATGCCAGGGTCTGAGGTCTGTCATACTAGCATTGTCCTCCTCCACCCCACCCAGTGTCGCAAACACCGGGTTGTCAAACGAGCACTGTGGTAGCAAGAATAGAAATGCAGTATAAGTATATGCATTAAACCTACTTATTTATATCATTCATAATTAATAGGCTTGTTATACTGCACTGTAATAAAAATGTTTTCAAAATAATGGTGATTCAATAGCAAATTTGGCGACACAACTTTTACCATGTTTTTACAGTGTGGCAGACATATTCCTCCTATATTTGTCTACTTATCCATACACAGTAAGGAGTGCCCCAGGTGAGTGCCATATTTCCTGCTGTTAGCTAATAGTAAAGGGAACATTTCATGTGCACTAATACCGTCATGTATACTGTAAAACTGCAGTAGATTCTACCTCTGAGATACATTAACCATGGAGTGGCACTAATGTGACATCAGTCCGAGGTACTTAGTAACTATACAGTCCACAACAAAGTAGTAAAGATGTATCAACATTTAATCAATGAAGAAAGATTACATTGAAGATCCGATGGCTAACAGTACCAATTCTAATGGGGGCAAAGGATCTGCGCAAAATTAACAATGACGGTATAATACTTCAGAAACTGGGGTAATTCTCCGACTCATTCATGCATTATTGTGAACAGCGCTGTATGGCCCTTAATGTGTTAAAGTGGTGTTCAATTAAATGCTAATCTGTAAATGGCATGTATATGTTTTTTGGCCCTCTGGTTCTCCTTTATAAGCTGCATACTGGGTACAGTGTGGAGCAGTGAGTGCAGACCCCACTGTTCTATACACCACAGCGGGCACATAGAACAAAGCATTTCACACCTCTTGTATACTGCATACAGCTAGTGGTATACATAATTTATAGGCCTTGTCCCAAGCTGTAAGGATATTCAGTGTAGGCTCCCTTCATTGTATTTCGTGTACACCTTGGTACTTGTGCTATAACTACATACAGTATAGACACTAGGAGGTCAGCGGGTGAGGATCGTGGCACAATTTTACTATTACATTGAGTAGGTAACTGACCCTTTGTAGGCTCCCTGATGTCATGCACTCTATCTGAGCTGCTCACTAACCTGCTTAGGTAATCATGGTTTTTCAGATTTTGACATTTCAGTATTCGCTGTATTCCATCTGCATACTTTTGACCTATACTTGAAGAAATGTGTAATGCAGGGACATGCACATAAAGAGTAACACACATGAACTCTCAACACACTTTCAAGATCAACACATCTTTGGCAAAGAGTCTGCAGTGTGTTATCAAAAAAGGTATTAGATGCGTCTGCAAACTTTGCCGTCCCACCTTTAACCAGATGAGATAGTCATTAACTGCCTCGTAGCAGGGTCTGTGCACTCACAGCTAGACACTGTTGTTCATTGTGTAGTATTTTCTGGGAATTCACTGTAATTACAATAGTTTTTCTGATTCTAACTGTCAACATTCTTGTTGTGAATGTTCATTCAATGTTCTGAGCCCACAGAGTAAGGTTTTGTGCATTAAAGCACTATACAGCTTTAAGGGCCACAGGACCAGTCTGCTGAAACAGCCCAGCAGCAGCGGTCATATAGTCAGAGCAGGTATCAGTACATGTGTATGTACTGCCACTAGCTGCCAGTGAGCCACGTCTGGACTCTATCTAACCTGTTAAAGGCTGCAGAGTGCTTTAATACATCATGGCCTTGCTCGGCATGAATGCAGCCTTGAGGAATATCTCAATAGTGCTGCATTCAAACATCATGCCAAACTATGGGCTTGATGTGTACATTCTTGAAGCATCGGCATAATGCATAAATTGATGCAAACATAGTAAGTAGACTCACCAGGCCTGCATTCATATGTCATCCTGACCAAGAGCATGATGCATTAAAGGGCTATGTGGCCCTAAAAGTTTAAATCAGTTCGCTGTACTTTAGGAGGAGGTGTCTGTGTATTTGAGGGGCACCAAACTCTAAGCAATTAGCGCACATTCCCAAAATATTCATGTACATATATAAACACCTATATTTCCTCAAACCTCTTAATTGGTCGGGCAAAAGTAAAAGTAAAAGTGTCTAAGACATCTGTTTGTGCTAATGACGTTGAATCAAATATCTTAAGGGAGTATTCCACACAAATCAGCCAAGGTTCTGATGTCGGATGTGAGCTCATAATGTTACTTATGGACGAAACTTATGGACGAATCTTGTCTGACCAATGGAATCAGAGCCAATCCTATCAGTGGAGCACACCCTGTATCGGGAAAAGGGATGAAATCAACGTACAGGCAATATGGTGGTCACGTGCCGTCTCCAGCCTCTCTTTCATTCACCAATCAGAAAATCTAACCCGGCTATGTTAGGAATGCTGGTGCATGGTCAGTCCTGCACAAATTGGGCAAAGGGAAGCTGGTACCAGAGAAGGATCGGACAAGACGGGAACGCTGCGCAAAATACTAAATGGATCAGACAGGGCAGATAAGCAGCACGGTCAGGACAAAGTCTCTGTCTGCTGGTTATTCTACGCGGCCTTATCATAGTGACCCTACATGTTCTTATAACAGTGACCTTCCTAGATAGTCACAAAACCACAGTATCGGGAAACATATAATAACAGTTAGCTATTTCTTTTCCCAAATCAGAATAGAAAACATACCCACAAAATAATTTGACAGCAGATAACTATTCACATATTCTTTTTTGTGTAACATCAACTCTCACTTACCATACATGAACATTCATTGATTATTTTTCTGATTTGTAAAACCCTACAAATATGTATGGCTTTGCCATTCCACATTTCCCTCTTGGCCTAATATTGTGTTCTGCACCTTCACTTTATCCTCCGATGTATGTCTACACATGTTGGGCTAACTGGTGTCTAGTTCCCAAACACCAGGGTTTAAGTTTGCCTGTTACACCACAGATTACAGTGATGTATCCACTCAAGGCACTCACCATGTAGTTAATATTTTATGCAGATAGTGATTCTATTCAGTATTACCTTGCCAAGACTGTATTAATGAATCATGTTGATCCTAGTGTGATACACTTCTAAAGGGTTGGCATGATGAACAAAATACAATGATGGTATAGGTTCAGTGTGTTGCCATGTCAGTGCATTTTGACAAGAAATAGATATACAGCCTTAAGCCATTGTTGTGTTTGGACTGTCTGAATGGATACCTTCCCCATGTGTTCTGCAGTTGAGTATGGACTTTTACGAGTTTTTGTTTTTGTCTGAAATATTGGGATTCATCCAAGCAGATTACTAGACCAGACTTGTATGAAATACCCAAATGCATTTCTTAGAAAAGACATCCTTTTGTCCATATTCCAGCTATACAAGCACTATCCTTCCTCATGTCTTTATATGGACAGCAGTATTTACGCTTTGTCCAGATTTCTATTCTAGTTGTGGAAGCGTTTACGGTGGCCCAGCCTCTTTTACAGCCCTGTAAATATTTGAGTAGTTCCAACAATGCCTTGTGATGTAGCCCTAAGGCAGGCTCATACCTGAATATTTCATGTTTCCAGCACCACCCAGGTACACCAATGTGTAGGACATACAATACTCTACCCGCACATAAAGTTGGTGGAGCTAGTTTTAGTGCTTACGTTGACAGTGCCAGTAACAATGCTAAGTGCAACATCCACATTCATATGACCAGCTTACATTGATTTTTCCCTTTTTACAGTTTCAGTATGAGGCTAAGGCAGATTGAATGGATGACAAATCACCCTAATTCATTTTGTTTCCAGCATTAAGAGTACAGGAGAGTTGTGAAGAACAGCTGGAGAGATTGATACATGAGTAACCAGAGCTGTATTATCGCCGAGAGGAAAACTTGGACAGGACAAATTCACTTAAATATGATACTCTGCCAAATTGCTCTCAATGCTAAAGAATTGGTCAGAATGGGTTCTAGCCTTGATTTTGAAATATCCTGATTGTTTCTCTCACCATCATGTCTACTGGATTCTGTACCCAGCTACGGCCCATTAACAGCTGCAATGCAGCTTTCTGCAGTAAGTAAATACCGCACACTACACCCAGCAACCACCTTCTCAGACTCCAGAGTCAGAGCCTTTTGAATATAAGGCATGCATGCAGCTCTGGTAAATCTATCAGGGCTGCTTTAATGCATCAGCATGAGAAGGGCATCACAGGTGGAAGTACTATAGGCCACCCGTTTAGGTGAAGAGGGATATGTTTCAACCCATATAAGAGGCTGAGACCTTGTCTGCAGAATGGCATGTTACATTAGCCTCTACTTATCTGCTGTCATTGAATTGATAAACTTACCATAGAGCCAGTGCTGACATGCGGTGCCAATATAATTAGGCTTTTGGATTTGTGTCCTTGAAAAACTAGGTCCCATCAAGATGCATATAAAGCCCTAGGCTTTATTATTTTACCCTGCATACATTTAAACACTAGAATTAAATAGAAAATGCCATTATTCATGTGTCAACCCTGTCCCAATGTCTTGTTGCCTTCACTATATAAACAACCCTGACCTTGATCTGGCTTTCCTGAACCTTGACCTTAAGCTCTGATGTAAGAACACAATCAACATCAGAACTAACTGATTCAGCTTGTCTTTTAAATGGGCAAGTTGTGTTTTTGATTCGGTGTATTGTGTTGTAAATTTCAATTGGCGCAGTTGTCTTGCTGATTGTGTGAAAGCAAGCTATGCCAAACTGAAATGCAGCCATCTCAAATATCAAATTGATACCCAGTCTGGCCGGGGGATGGTACACCCTACCATTGATGTTTATATGGTAAAACATATCCTAGTGGATACTCGCTAAAGTTGAGGCTAAACTTTCCCTACCCATATTTCTTCCAGAATGTATGTAGGTATATGTGTGAAACCAGTGCTAAGCTCCTCTTATATGGATGAAGTTGACCGCTTGAAGCATGCATATAACTAACTGGTTTTGTATTAAGCCAAGGAATCTAGACGGAAACTGTATGTGAAAGTGGCACCTTTGTAAAGCTGCACCCCTCTAATACCATCAGGTATGTCCATGTCATACATTTTGTAACAAGAAATAGTGAGAAATAGTGCAAAGAAATCATACAAGACTGTTACTTACAACATTACTGTGGTTGACAGCTAATGTCTGCGGTTGTTGTTGGTGGGGGCCGGGCAGCGCCCCGTTACTGCACTCTGTGTAGGACATGGTTCTGGTACTCACGGGTCATTCACAAATACACAACGGTACATATAGCCTCCAGACTTCTAGTTTGTGGCACCTAGCTGTACCCAAGGTTTATTTAGGATACTCAATGATCCACAATCATATGGGGTATAAAAGATTATAGTCCCTAGTTGAGATACTAGACACATCCTAGTCACCAGATGGCAAGATGAAGGGGCGGATGGTGACCGGGGATGAAAGTGGCACACAGCGTGTCACCGTTATTCTAAATAATATCCGTTTCATATTTAGGTATCACCACATTCCATGAGTTGTATACTATGGCAATAATGCTCCGTACATTATAGTGCTGAGTGTGCAGTTCCCTCACAGTATTCAGCTTCTGTAATAATGTAAGTAATGCTTGACACACAACACCTGTATGAGTGTGCTGTTGTTGCGTGACTAGATAAACCTGGGCCTGAGTGTCAGCTCCAGCCCGGATATTGTCTTTAATCCTCTGTAACATGCAATGTCACTGTCAGCTCAAATACCTCTGAGCAATTCTTACAAGAGAGTAGTTCCTGAGTAACTCACTGTATATGTCCTTTAATCCTTATCATGTGACCTCTCAGTATAAATCGATATGAACTCAATCAATTCTAGGCCAGTCCATCTTAATCACTACCTGCAAATCACAAGGGTTTAATAAAACAGTGAACAGATATATTGAAATCAGGCTAAACCGGGTATGACATTATGGCAACATGTCTCTTTTACTACTTAAACTACTCAGACCAACTCTCACACCGTGGGGCATTAACGTTGTCCGAGAGAATGTTATGTCTTGGATGAATTCTTCCACATGTTAACACGATACATTTATTCATGCCAACACACATCCATTTCCAAATAAGCCATGAATTAAATATACACAGAAGTATAGATGGCACCTAACATATCGAGACTACTGCTGACTGTGCTGCCACCTAGTGCCTCGCTGATCAGCCTACACATCCCCATAGTTAGGCCTAATTGGGTTGGTCCCACTCTGCCCGAGGCTGCTACATTACATCATCCTATTTACTCCTGTAGGATTGAGCCCCCACTAAACCTCTCTGTAATGGGTGGTGATCCTCCTAGACCTACCCAGGCCTCAGCGCTGACTGAGCTAGTGCTGGTTTCTACAAGCTTACAGCTTCACAGTTACCTCTTTAATCAGACAGTGAGTCCCTCTGAGCTGCTCCATAGGCTGCATTATCTATTACCAACCCCTGCAGCTGCCACCCCTGGTAGGGCTCCCTTCTGGGGAATCCAATTGAAACAGAGTCTACAAAAGTAAATCTCCATGACAGTTTACATGATTAAACACATGTTGAAGCCTGAGTGTGTCACACAAGGACATTAACTAGCATTAACTAGTGAATAATACATTAATGTAAATGGTACGTGGTACACATACATTTTAGGGGCAAGATCTCATGTAATAGCATCATCAAATACTTCTATGGCTATCTACATCCAAGGCCCAGTAAGATGTATGCTACCCAATGCATGATGTGTGCATTGATATCAATCTGTATTCATTACTTCTGTACATGTCTCTTCTGATGCATTACTGTTGCACATGTCCTGTTAATGTAGATAGGCAAATAATGGCACAACATGTGTCATTTCAGTTGTTACATTACATAGCACCCTGTGCCTCTTCCACAGGTTTTAACTCAAGTATGACCAATCAATAGTTAGATTTCCATTCAACCATTTTTGTCAGCACTGAAATGTTGAGGCAGTAACAAAGATAATGAATGGTTGATAAATCAGATCCCCTTGAAGCCTTTAAAGATGACATTTGTCATCATGATGATCAAATACAGCCCTGGTAGGTAACTCGCAAGGTCTGCATTGATGCATCATGCAGACCCTGCTTGAGTGTTTGAATGCAGCATTGGTTAGCTACTCGCCAGGGCTGCTTTCATGCATCATGACAACCAATGCATTGATAATGCATTAACGGATGATGCCATCCCTTATGGGTTAACAGGTATCCACCTGCTCACCGTGAGGACCTGACACGTTGTACTTAACCTCATTACTTAAGCTGCCTCCAGGGGCTAACCGTGTAGAAGACTGTTTTTTTCTTCTGATTTTTTTTTGTAAAACACTGTAAGACGTTCAGGTTATCAGTTCGAGTGATGGGATTAGTTAACGAGGCAGCCACTAGGGGGCTAATGGAGGGAGCCATGCCCGTCCCATCTTGGCCAGACTTTAAAGTTATTCTAGTACCTAGAGTATTCAACCTTTTAACGCTGAAGCACTTGTCATTCCAGCATTTTGGGAGTGCATCAATCCATTGGTGGACTTTTGAAATTTCTGTGCCAAAGCATTAGAGGTCAAGAATTCTCGGAATCCTGAGCTCTACTACGGCAAGACCTTTTTTAAAAAGCCAGACAATGAAAATACCTCCTCCTCCATTAGTGTTAGAAGGAAACACCTTGTGTTGCTTTACACCATGAGACTGCGGTCCTCCAACCTGAATAAATAAACAGTTTCCCTGCGTCCTGCTTTGACAAGGCTCATGTTAGGTTCACAGAGGTGACAGTGAGGCCTCATGTGTCCGTGCTTATTGCAGGGGGTGACAGAGACACCTCATGTGTCTGTGTCTATTACAGAAGGTTCATAAGGTGACAGAGGATGGTGTGTGTCTGGGTGTGGTGTCCTGGTACTTTTTGATCATTAAAGGAGGGCATGATACCTCAAATAACAAAATGTTCAACTTATGCCATGATACATGGAAGTAGCTTAGTGCTGGTGAATAACTTTGTGGTGCTACAATTATGCGTTTGCCAACACTTTAACCCAAAGGACTAATGATATATGGCTGAAGGACCAGGCAGCTGCTTGCCAAGGCTATAATCATTCATCAACACAAAAAGAAAGCATTGTGTACATAAGTACTATACTGCACTGAATAAATGAAAGCCAATTTCCCTTTTTGTCCTTCTCTGACATAATGCTCATTTTCAAACAGTACAGCGTGATGCGTCTTACAATCTACATCCATGAATATGAGATATTGACCAATACATAGCTCACTTTATTACCAAGAGGGGCTCTACTGGAGCCGCTAAGCTTACTATAACGTTACCCGTATTATTGAGACTGACAGCATTTAGCATGACCTAGGTGGCCATTATAGGTAATCCATACGTCCCTCAGTTGTACATAGTGCTTTTGGGGCCTGCATTGCTACGCTGCTTCAAGGCCATTCTATTCATGCTATTTTGGCAGGCAGAGCCCAATGATATCGCTTGTTTATGCTCGGTTAAATTTCATTTTGCCGGTTCCCGGATTAGTGATTCCTTTAAGGGGAAGAGCCTGACATTTAATCTCTAAAGGGAATTTCAAAAGGAATTATATTCATAGGTTGATGGGCATTGTATGTAGTAGTTATAGGACGAGTACCAAGCTGTACACAGTATACAAAAGGTGTGAAATGCTTTGTTCTCCATGCCTGCTGTGATATAAGTATTCACATATATTCATACCAACATCTGAATATATGCACAGATTCGGTCTCACATAGACAGGCACAAAACCAAAATCACAAAGATAAAATTGAGACTGAAACTTCATTTGGCAAGACTGCAGGACTCAGGGTACATGAATTGCGGTCCGTAATATTGCAGAATTACAGACAGAAGTGATCACAACTATCTTCCCATTCTCCACACAATCCCTCACTGTCGACAACAGAGAACTCTTTTAGTTTGGTTTTCTGAGTACTGGTGTGGGTGATGGTCGTAATAATGTGGAAACTGACTGGTATGCCTCCAGCCTCATGACAAATTAGTCATCTCCTTCTTTGGAAAACAAAATAACAAATACAATGATGTAATGATCTTTCTGCACTGCATGGAAAGGTTTTCTTTAAGGAGGCCCTTCGCCTTTTCATTTTGTCTTCTTGCCAACCATACCTTAACTATCCATCCAGCTCTCTAATACTTTCTTACTCCCATCTCTCCCTCACCTGCCTATGCCATTGTTTTTGAACACACTCAGGTCTCCATTATGTTCTTAGTACCTAAAATCTCTGACATAATTTTCTGCTATGTTTAGGGTCACTATTTTACAATGTTCAAAAGATCAAAGCAGCAAATCAGGTGATAGCCTCAAATGGTTTTACTAACATCTCAGTTGAATGTGTTGGCTTAAGCTACCTCCTAATGTTCAGATCTCTTTCTTTCCTCTCGGTATCATCGTAAGTCCCTAAAGCTCCTGTATATAGAGTCATTCATACAGCTAGCAGCTACTGTACACCCTAGCACTCCACACACTCCACAGGGTCCATAGATGTCAATTACTCCCCTGTCACTCCAGCTCTCCCTTTACATGTTCCCTTCAGTGACATCAACCACTCCTCTACCTGCTTTCTCATCTCGGGGATTGCCTATTATCCCTTTAAGGGCAACACAGTGGAGATGATCAAGCATGGTGGCATGTTGCAAAGCATCCGCTGGGGACAAAGGGGAGTCCCTGTTTGTGGTTGAAGCATAAGATATCCCCAAATATATTGTACTTGAAGGATAAGATATTGTGCCAATATGGTGCATGCCGGCATGGTCCATTGATTCAGCCCTCTTGAAATATTGGCCAAGACTCCATTCATGCATCATAGGGTTGACCCACACTCAATGGGTGGGCGTGATGTCTGAATGCATGTTGGTGTGTTATTCACCATGGCTGTTTTTATATATAAGAGTGACATAGGATATACTGTCAAGGTATTTAAATTTGCAGGTATACAAATTTGTAGAAAAGTAAAAGTCTGCAATGCCACAGGGATTTATTGCATACAGTAGCATACAAATATATCATTTAGCCTATATCTAGCCTTTAAAGCAATATGAAGTGCTGTGGGAGGGCCCTGATCTAATCTCTCCTACCCTGAGGGGAGGGAAACCAGCAGTTTGGGGCAGGAAGGCACAGAGTCGGCTGTTGGATGGAGGCAGTAAGGCAAGTTGGCAGATCAGGGAGATCCATGTCCCTTCCCCATCTGGGTAAAGTCTTTGTATCTGATCAGTAGAAAGGCTGCACTCTATTAAACCCCCACCCAACCTATATTTACCCCTGAGTACCTGCCTTCACTCTACTTTGATTATTGGTGGAGGGGCAGCAACTCGTGGGCCTTTAAATGCCTTACCCTGGCATCCAGTCCAGCAGAGGGTGAAGATAAGGGCTGTGGACCCCGGGTACAGATCCCAGATAGAGACCCTGACCTCAGGGTGAGAGGGAGGTCCCTGCAGGCTGGGTATAGACAGGAGGTATTTGTACCATCCATCTAATATATCCTCCATGGTCTCAGAGCTTAGTTATGGCCTGTGCAGCATTGGTCATGGCGTAGAGCCTGCCCCCCTCATACATCCAGGATGCATTGGGGTATTGGTTCCCCAGACCTTGTACAGTTTAAGTGGGATGACGTCCTCTCCTCAGTGCCACTAGATGCAGATTGGCTGGGGAAGGTTCATTGAGGAGGTATGGACAGGGTTTGCAGCATTCCATCTGCTGTACACATACAAGCTGTAGATCTGGGAATAGCTTTTCTAACCTGCTGAGGATTCCTGGAATAGGAAGCTAACTTCAATGGGGGGCAAACCTTAGGCCTCCAGAGACTTAAGGACTTGTGACGCTCTGACCAGATACTCCAGCACAGTAACTCACTGCATTCTTCCATCCAATTAAGGTGTCCTTGGTTTACCTCTTATGCTTCATGAAGGCCACTGGGCAGCCTTTAAAGGGCCAAGGTGTCCCCTAGATCATACACCTCTCAGTATCTTAATGGCTCTGATACTTAGGGTATAACATTTTACAGTAATGTAAAGCCTCTTGCTATAGTATTGGCTGTGATACCTAGCTACTTTGGCTAACAAAGAAGACAACCAGTTAGAAGTATCCTGTGTACTACTCAGTGTACTCAGGGTCCAGGGGAGGGAAGCAAGGGTTGTGGGGTGTGACTGGGTAAATTCCCACTTGGTCTGTGCACATTGATTGGCTATCAGTGATCAATGCTCTCTGTCTTACCGTGGGGGAGGCAGGCCCCACCCACCAGCTGTAGCCTCCCATCCCCCCCCCCCCCAGGTAGGAGGAGGCAGGGGGAGGCCGGCCCCACCCACCAGCTGTAGCCTCCCATCCCCCCCCCCCCCCAGGTAGGAGGAGGCAGGGGGAGGCCGGCCCCACCCACCGGCTGTAGCCTCCCAACCCCCCCCCCCCCCCCAGGTAGGAGGAGGCAGAGGGAGGCCGGCCCCACCCACCGGCTGTAGCCTCCCAACCCCCCCCCCCAGGTAGGAGGAGGCAGGGGGAGGCCGGCCCCACCCACCAGCTGTAGCCTCCCATGCCCCCCCCCCCCCAGGTAGGAGGAGGCAGAGGGAGGCCGGCCCCACCCACCAACTGTAGCCTCCCACAACCCCCCCCCCCCCCCAGGTAGGAGGAGGTAGGGGGAGGCCGGCCCCACCCACCGGCTGTAGCCTCCCCCCCCCCCCAGGTAGGAGGAGGCAGGGGGAGGCCGGCCCCACCCACCGGCTGTAGCCTCCCCCCCCCCCCCCCCCAGGTAGGAGGAGGCAGGGGGAGGCCGGCCCCACCCACCAACTGTAGCCTCCCCCCCCCCCCCCCAGGTAGGAGGAGGCAGGGGGAGGCCGGCCCCACCCACCAGCTGTAGCCTCCCACCACCCCCCCCCAGGTAGGAGGAGGTAGGGGAAGGCCGGCCCCACCCACCAGCTGTAGCCTCCCAACCCCCCCCCCCCCCCCAGGTAGGAGGAGGTAGGGGAAGGCCGGCCCCACCCACCAGCTGTAGCCTCCCAACCCCCCCCCCCCCAGGTAGGAGGAGGTAGGGGAAGGCCGGCCCCACCCACCAGCTGTAGCCTCCCCCCCCCCCAGGTAGGAGGAGGCAGGGGGAGGCCGGCCCCACCCACCGGCTGTAGCCTCCCCCCCCCCCCCCCAGGTAGGAGGAGGCAGGGGGAGGCCGGCCCCACCCACCAGCTGTAGCCTCCCACACCCCCCTCAGGTAGGAGGAGGCAGGGGGAGGCCGGCCCCACCCACCAGCTGTAGCCTCCCACCACCCCCCCCCCCCCCCAGGTAGGAGGAGGCAGGGGGAGGCCGGCCCCACCCACCGGCTGTAGCCTCCCACAACCCCCCCCCCCCCCAGGTAGGAGGAGGCAGGGGGAGGCCGGCCCCACCCACCAGCTGTAGCCTCCCACACCACCCCCCCCCCCCTAGGTAGGAGGAGGCAGGGGGAGGCCGGCCCCACCCACCGGCTGTAGCCTCCCACCCCCCCCCCCCCCAGGTAGGAGGAGGCAGGGGGAGGCCGGCCCCACCCACCAGCTGTAGCCTCCCACACCCCCCCCCCCCCCCCCCCCCCCCCCCAGGTAGGAGGAGGCAGGGGGAGGCCGGCCCCACCCACCGGCTGTAGCCTCCCCCCCCCAGGTAGGAGGAGGCAGGGGGAGGCGGGCCCCACCCACCAGCTGTAGCCTCCCCCCCCCCCCCCAGGTAGGAGGAGGCAGGGGGAGGCCGGCCCCACCCACCTACTGTAGCCTCCCACACCACCCCCCCCAGGTAGGAGGAGGCAGGGGGAGGCCGGCCCCACCCACCGGCTGTAGCCTCCCCCCCCCCCAGGTAGGAGGAGGCAGGGGGAGGCCGGCCCCACCCACCAGCTGTAGCCTCCCACACCACCCCCCCCCCCCCAGGTAGGAGGAGGCAGGGGGAGGCCGGCCCCACCCACCAGCTGCAGCCTCCCCCCCCCCCCCCCAGGTAGGAGGAGGCAGGGGGGGCCGGCCCCACCCACCAGCTGCAGCCTTCCCCCCCCCCCCAGGTAGGAGGAGGTAGGGGAAGGCCGGCCCCACCCACCAGCTGTAGCCTCCCCCCCCCCCCCCAGGTAGGAGGAGGCAGGGGGGGCCGGCCCCACCCACCAGCTGCAGCCTCCCCCCCCCCCCCCCAGGTAGGAGGAGGTAAAGGGAGGCCGGCCCCACCCACCAGCTGCAGCCTCCCCCCCCCCCCCCCCCAGGTAGGAGGAGGTAGGGGGAGGCCGGCCCCACCCACCAACTGCAGCCTCCCCCCCCCCCCCCCCCCAGGTAGGAGGAGGTAGGGGGAGGCCGGCCCCACCCACCAACTGCAGCCTCCCCCCCCCCCCCCCCAGGTAGGAGGAGGTAGGGGGAGGCCGGCCCCACCCACCAACTGCAGCCTCCCCCCCCCCCCCAGGTAGGAGGAGGTAGGGGGAGGCCGGCCCCACCCACCAGCTGCAGCCTCCCCCCCCCCCCCCAGGTAGGAGGAGGCAGGGGGAGGCCGGCCCCAGCTAACAAAAAAACGTTATTTTACGTCAAAATAACGTTATAAAATTTCATATAACGTTATGCCATAGTAAGGAGCCTTAGAGAAACGTAATTTAACGTTTTATAACGTTATAAAATGTTGTATAACGTTTTTTGTTTACTGGGGCCCCACCCACCAGCTGCAGCCTCCTACGCCACTCCGTCACTCTTACATCCCTCCACGATGTACAGTATGGCTATAAGTGAACTTCTCCCACGGCTCCAATCAATCTACTCCATTGGACGGTATAAGCCAATAAGATGCTCTGACTCACACACCTCTCTCCCCCTCATCCCACATCCCCATATCATGTCATTATCAAGAATACCAACATCCATTAAGATTTACGTCTACTGTCAACCATGATGCAAGAATGCAGATATATAAAGTCACCTGTGATGCATTGCTAGGTTGTAGCAATCTGAAGTTTACCTCTTAAGGATACTCGTTATACTATATCAATCACACACTCCAACTGTCTTACACCTCTACCACACTCTCCCCGGTGTGCAGCATGGCTAGCACTGAATTTGGCCACACCCAAATCAATCTAGTCAATCTATGTACCTCCCTCCAGTACTGCTTCTATGATGTCTGAATGATGTTACTCTCACTAAACTCAAGGCGGAAACAGGACAGGTCAGTTTACAGACATTTGTTTAAAGAAGGCATGTTTGCTCATATGTGTTCTTGCAGTATCAGTGCAAGGGATGTTGAAATGGGGAAAGAGAAATCATGTCAATTAAAACACAAGAGAGCACAGTTCAAATACGCTCCCTTTATTCATTGACAAATATCAATCTTATCACAGTTTTTGTCAGTCTCTGCAGGTAAAGACTTCCTTTGTTGACAATTTATGGTTTGTACCTGTGTGAAGTATAAATAGTAGGATTAGTGATATAATTTTGTGGAACCTAAAGACCCTAAGGTAAAAAATCTGTCAAACGCAGCCATTATTTCAATATGATTTCAAAAAGATTGCCTCATTTAAATTTACACCTACCCATGTAGAATTTAAAGATATTTTTGAAAATGCTGACCAGAGAGAAACACTCCTCTATTTATGCAAATTTAAATTCTTAAAGTGAGCACAGCACATGTTGATGTTAATAGCTAACAGAAATGTTACTCAGTAACAACATGTATTGATTTCTGTACTGAACCCCATGTTAGAACTATACCTGTGATATAAACTAACAATGTAAGGTGGCAGTGCAATGTATAAAACGTCCTGTTTATTAGGGTTGCATAATGCCTCAATGTTTATGATGATATATTACCATGCTGCAGTGCTAATGAATAACTCAAGCACACTGCTGCACTGCATATATCACTGCATGGATATTTGCATTTAAGTAAATTAAATATGCACTTTAAGAAACTCCAATTCGGGAAAAATGTCACACTTAAAAGACATTATGACCTTTTCTGATATTCATGTTGCATTACTGAACTTAACGCTTTCATTTAAGACATCTCCAATTTGCTGAAATGCAAGCATTCATGCAGTATATAGATGAGGCTTAAGGAATAACACACATGGTACGGACAGAAGGGCAAGGTGCAGTATGCCTCATGAGTTATGCTACCCTTAAATGTGGTTGTGTGGTTACACTTGTCCCACATGCCATTCTGGTACAGAGTGGTGCTTGTAAACAAGACTATGACCTTGAAATTGAGTTTTTAAGGTTGTCCCTGTGGGTAGCCTGGAACCAGTTAAAAGGAATTGGAACTGTAACTCAAAAAAATGATAGTAAAATTACTATCGTACATTCAGGTTCCTGTTCACTGGTTCCAACCAATCATCAGGCATTGTTGAAACCAAGCAAAATCGAAGTTCAAGGTCATGGTGATAGTTGTGTAAGGTCTGGGGATAAGTATTCTGCGGTAACACAATACGAACCTGTCCTGTTCCAGGAGCTGTCGCTGGTGAAAATATCATAGACCAGTGTAATTTCAAATGTTGACATGTGTATGACCAAGCACAGTTCACCAATTTACAAATATGAGTATGTATTGCAATTTCATTTAAAAGAGCAATGCATAGTATGTACATGATGACAATTAATAAACCAGACAGATAGGACAGCTATAGAATATCATAAAAAGTAGTGTCCCAAAAGAAATAAGTATACGTGATAATAATAACCAATGATGTTCGATATGTACACTGGTATAAACTTTACTGTATGACTTGAACTTAGTGAGTTTACTCCCGATAGGAACATGTTTTGGAGTGTCTAGTGATTTCTCTGCAATTCCATATGCTAAAAACCCAATAATCTCTTCCTAAAATGCTTCTTACCCTTTAACACATATAAACACATATAAACAGGCAAGGGTATGGATGGAATGTTTTCGTACAATATGCATGTCAGAGTTTCTGAAAGTGAAACCATTTTTCGATTAGTGAATAGCTAGAGCAGAATAGCATCTACCATATCCGAATCATAGTTGGTAACATGTTCAGAATCTGTGCTATCTGTCACTGTGAGTCATGACAACTAAAATCATCATTGTAGTAGAATGCACATGTTAAGTTAATAGATACGTATGTTACCATTATCATTCCATATCAGTAACTCATTTTATATATTCATCAATGGGCATTTTCATCTTCGATAAACACATTTTATGAATTTTTTCAAATCGACCAAGTGTTTTGCAAACAAGAGCTTCTTGGATAAATATCATCTTGGATACAGCATTTTGTGCAGCTTTTGGTTATGAAGGGGTACATGGCGCCATTATTAATAAGTGGTTGTCAATTACTTCTGGATATATTTATAGACCAATGCAGTAAGAATGGTGACTTTCAGAAGGGTTGTTGTTCAAGATATTGAAAGTTTTTGAAGCATGACCAACATTTACATAGATATAACCACAAAATCCTGCATAATGATATATATAATTTGAAAAATAATTGTTCTATGAATCTCCTGATATGAGATGTTTGCAGACATAGCTATTACAGAAAATTTCATGAGGGTTCTTCTAATTCCAACAAATAAACAATCTATCATAAAAAAAGTTGTTCTTACTGCATTGGTCTATAGTTGGTGTTTTTGCTGATGTACACGCTTCCTGCTCCTGTGCTTATCATTAAGTGGTAGATATAATACAAGTGACTTGCTGTATGAGTGTTACAAGCCAAGGACAGGGTAATTGTCCAAGGCGTCAGCCACAAATAATTACTTTTGTCAAAGCCTTATAACACTCATGCAGCTAGTCATGTGTATCATATCTGACTTACACTTACAGTAGGGGTAGGTACTCAGTGAACTGCATCCATATCCAGCCATGTATGTAAAATACAGTCAGCCCATTTATTTTGTTCTCCAGCCAACTGGTGTAATGGCCACTAATCAATGTTCAAGTGTTTTCCCAAAACCAACTCTCAGTATGGAGGGAAGATTGTGATGAGAATATTTAGGTTTTGTTGAAGACTATTAAAGTATTTACTCATTTCAAACTTGATTTTTAATGACACATTCAATGCATGCATGTAAGCCATGCTTTCAATCTGAGGAGGATGAGTTAGTTTCAGCAATGTGCTTCGTCACTAGCGTCAGGGCAGTCATTATTACCGTCACATCTCTTAGACACATCCACACACAGCTCCTCAGAGTCGGCTGTGCTGCACGCTATCTGCCCCTTGTCTGAACACCTCTTATCACAAAGTGCCTCGTCAGCGTTATTATAACACTGGTACTTGCCGTCACACACCATCTCCACGGGCAGGCAGGTGGGGCCCCAAGTATTGGCTGCATGTGCACACTTAAAGTGGCTCTGTGGGCAGAGGTCTGTGCACAGCACCTCATCGCTGTGGTCGTGGCAGTCCACGTAGCCATCACAGAACATGGATGTCTGTAGGCAGATGCTGTTGGAGTACCACTTGTGGTTGGTGGCACAGCTGCGCTGGTCGGCTGTACATGTGGCCTCACAATTCTGCTCGTCGCTGGCGTCCTGACACTGGGGCACCCCGTCACAGTGCTGGTGGGGCTGTACACAGGTGCTGTTACTGCGTGTGTGCTGCCCGTCCTTACACCTGAAGGCACCATTGCTGCACGTAGCACCACAGGTAACCTCATCAGAACCATCGCGGCAGTCACTGACACCATTACAGACTCGGTGATGGGCGATGCACACCCCGCGGTATGGCCAGTGAGACACGGAGCTATTCACACACTGGAAGTAGTCCTCAGGGCAGTGGTACTCACAGCGCTCCTCGTCTGAGTTATTTACACAGTCCATGAAGGCGTCACAGACGTGCTTGTCGGGTATACACCCGGAGCCCTCGTACACGTCCTGCCTGTTGGGGCAGGTGAAGGTGCCGGGGGGGCAGTCAGTGCTGTTCCCACAGCCGGCCTCGTCACTACTATCTGTGCAGTCCCTGAACCCGTTACATACGTCAGTGTGAGGGATACACACCCCACTGTACGGCCAGCGGTCCATGGTCCCGTTCACACACTGGAACTGGTCATCATGGCACAGACTGCTGCAGTCCACCTCGTCAGAACCATCAGAACAGTCTGGTAAGCCATCACACACCCACATACTGGAGATGCAGCGCTTACGGTTGTTATGTAACCCGTCTACTTTACATTCAAACTCATCCTGAGCACAGGTGGTGCAGTTGGACTCATCGCTCCCGTCTATACATTGTCTTAAGGTATCACAGCGGTAATGGTTGTAGAGGCAGTAGCCTCTGTAGGGGTCCATGAGGAGGGAGTTGTTGTGGCACTTAAACATGCCGTCAGGACAGGTGTAGTTACAGCCCACCTCGTCTGAGCCGTCCCTGCAGTCGTCCACACTGTCACAGCGGTAGTCGCCGTGCACACAGAAGTCATTGTCAAACCAGTCCCGGCCCATCTCACACTGGAACTCCTCGGGGCTGCAGGACCCGGTGCAGTTCTGTTCATCACTCTCGTCTGCACAGTCCATGTATCCATCACAGCGCTCTACTGAGTATATACAGAACCCGCGGTACGGGTAACGGGAGATGATGCCTGTGTCACAGGCCACCATGTTGGTCCTGCAGTGGTTGAAACAGTTCCTCTCATCACTGGCATCTGAGCAGTCAGGTTTACGGTCACAGTGGTAGCTGGAGGGGATGCAGCGGCCATTGTTGATGTAGTCTGTGCCGTTCACACATCTGAAGTACTCACTGCCGCATATCACATCACAGTTCTTCTCGTCACTAGAGTCGGTGCATTGTGCCACCCCGTCACACTCCCAGTGTTCAGGTATACAGTAGCCTCTGTCACCGCGCACATTCACCCTCCCGGCTAGACACGTAAACATGCCGTCCTGACAGTCGTACTGACAACCCTCCTCATCCCCACCACCCTCACAGTCCACCACCTTGTCACACACATAGTGCTGCAGGATACACTGGGGGGTGGATGTATTGGTAGAGTTTGTAGAAGAGGTATCACAGCTCACATATCCAGCTGGGCACTTGGTGTCATTATTGCAGTTTGCTTCATCACTAGCATCAACACAATGGACTATACCATCACAGAAGTGCTGTATGGGGTGGCAGGTGCCATTACCACCCACAAGGGTCCCTGATGAGCATTGTATATGGTCCTCAGGACAAGGGTAAAGACACTCATCTTCATCTGAGGCATCAAAACAGTCCACCTTATGGTTACAGTGGTAGTTGTTCTCTATACACACACCCTTGGTGATGTCTAAAGCATTGAGCTCCTGGCACTGGAAGTGGTTAGCTCCACAGGAAATGTTCAGACACTTTGACTCATCTGAGCCGTCGAGGCAGTCTATGAGGCCGTCACACACCTCAAACTCGTAGATACAGATGCCTTCAAATGGCCATCGTGAGATGCGGCTGCCTTTACACATGGACATACCCTCCTGACACTCATAGCTGCACTGGTCCTCATCACTGTGGTCAGAACAGTCCAGGGTCAGGTCACACAGCCGTGACTCGGGTATACACGTATGGCCGTGCATGGTGGTACCGTTCTTACACATGACATGGTCGGCTGCACAGTTAATCCTGACACAGTTCTCCTCATCTGATGAGTCCCTACAGTGCGGGATACCGTCACACACCTGGCGGCGGTGGATACAGAACCCCCGGCCATGCACTGACTTCACAGTGCCGTTTGTACAAGGTACGTAGTCTGTGGGGCAGGTGTAGTCACAGTCAGGGCCCTCGTCACTCCCGTCTGAGCAGTCCTCGTAGCGGTCACACTGCTGGGAGGAGAAGATACAGAAGTCCAGGTCCCCGATGTCCGTGCCGTTCTCACAGTGGAACTGGTCTCCACGACACGGCATGTTCTCACAGTTTGTCTCATCACTCCCGTCAAAACAGTCCTGCAATAAAAGGAAGAGACATATGACAATCTCTGTGAAATAGGCATTATGACCACTATATGTGAACTCAGTGTGTCCAGAAATTGTAACTCAAAGTTAATTGATTAAAGCTTGATGATACTTGCTAATGGGCTCAGCGAATATGAATATCAAACTCCTAGAAACTGCTGCCTTTCTTTCATCAATTTTGCAAACATTCGGGTCCAGATGTGATAAATAATAGAAAACTTATTCTGCCCTCTGACCACTACCAGAAATGTAAATAATTGCAATACATAAAGCATACAGATAAATTACTCTAGACTCCTAGCACCCCTAAAAACTATCTCAGGGCCTAGACTCACCTGATAACCATTACATTTCTCCGCCTCGTTGAGGCAGTAGCCGATGTACGGCCATCTTGATATGACTCCCTGCTCACAGGCGAACTGGCCGGGGGGACAGGTGTAGAGACAGTTCTTCTCGTCTGAGGCGTCCAGGCAGTCCTCATCCCGGTCACACAGGAAGTCATGCAGCACACACACACTGCCACTTTGGTGCACCGTCACGTTCTCACACCTAAGAGTTTAATTGTTATATAACAGGTTAATGCTTATATCTATAGGTTACTATAGCATTATGGTGCACCTTCACGTTCTAACCACTGTTATTCTCACACCTAAGGGTTTAGCGGGTATTTAACAGGTTAACCCTTTAATGATGGATGTCGCTAAAAGATGACATCTGTCTTTATGATGCACCAATGCAGCCCCAGTGAGCAACTCGCTGGTGCTGCATCGTTGCGTCATGAAGACCCGTTGGGACGTCTAAACACTGTAGGGTCAGCATGATGCTTGAATGTAGCGATGGTGAGGTACTCAAAAGGTTGATGGTTATATGAGTGGGCTAGTATAGGGCTATGGTTTCCTTATAGAGTATTGTTTAATTGACAAAACATATTTTTTAGGTTGTAAAGACTAGTTTCATAGTGTATCTGTATTTTTTAATACATTGTACATGAATACCAAGAACCAACCTGAACTCATTGTGTGCGCATGTATTAGAACATCCTTGTTCATCACTAGCGTCATCACAGTCCACGTAGTTGTCACAGCGCTCATGGTCGTAGATACAGTACCCCGTGTACGGCCAGCGGGACACTCGCCCCTGTCAACACAAGCCCCAGTCAAGAATTCAAATCAGTTTCATTAGGACAATGATTAATGATTATATAACTTTGATATTCAATGAGGAAAGAATTATATTGTAAGAAAATATTGCAAAAATAAATGTATCATTTGCATAGATATACTGATTTGAAATTAATTTATTACAGTCCTTCCAATTGTGATAAAAAATTTCCACTGACCTGAGCACACATGAACCTTCCTCCTTCACAATCATACTTGCAGCCGAGCTCATCGCTGCCGTCAGAGCAGTCATTCTCCCGGTCACACACATAGATATCAGGCACACACGAGTCACCAAAGTGGTTGTCTGTCCCGTTGTGGCAGCGGAACTCCCCCCCTTTACACGTACAGCCTAGTTCATCAGAGGAGTCAGTGCAGTCCACGTAGCCGTCACACCGCTCCCCCTCGTAGGTACACTTCCCGCCCAGGTACCGGTCCACTGCCTCAGGGCCTCGGCACCGGAAACCACCATTGGCACATTTTGTACCTGGTAAATGGTCAATTTAGAGGTTACGGTTAATCTCATCCCATTCTTCTATTGGTCACTAGGTAGAGGCTCACCTAGAGAAAGCGATGGGTTTTGTCACATTGAAGATGACATTGAGAAACAATCGATTTGATCTTAATTCTTTATGTTGCATTTTATGATCATTACTCAGTTATTTAGCCCTTTTATATCCACAGGATAAAATCCTACATAATCATATCAACATACCACAGTTTTCTTCATCGGTGCCCTCAACACAGTCCATGTAGCCGTCACACACCTCGAGTTAGCTGATGCACTCTGACCTCATGAACTCTAGTGTCAGGACACCATGATGGCAGTGGTAGCGGTCCCCCTCACAGACCCCTACCTCACTCTCCGCGTTGGTCAGCTGGGAGCTGGTGGTGGTGGAGGTGGTGGTCGGCATGGAGGTAGACATGGGGGGCTGGTGGGGGTTGAGGGTAGTCGATTGCCAAGCCACCATGCCAACTGAAACAATGGTCATTCGGCACATGAAACATTTTGTGGTAAAGATACAAATTTTACTGTAAACACTATTATCTGCAGTAACTCTCAGATGTTAGTAGTGCTTTCGAGTCAATTTCTACATATTCTAGCTATTGCTTTTGGTAAATTTGGAAAACTAGATTCTGTTATATGCCTGTTGCTCTGCTGCTTCCTTCGTGCTGCTAAATGGTCTCCTTTAGAGAAGAACTCTACTGCCACCAGGGTGTGCCACTAGGTGGCACTCTCATCGAACTTATATTGGAAGAACTTTCCAGAGAAATTATGCCCGCAATTTAAGTGATTTCTTTACTTTAACATTAACTTCTAGAACTACATATTTGAGAGTTATTATTAATACAATATTTATTTGTCTACACTACCAGGCTGCAAGTTAATGTGTGCTGAGTCACTGCTGAAGCGTCCCAGTGTAAAGTTGGCTACCACTCCAGGATTAGGGAGCTCGTCCAGAAACACTGTGATGACGTCATTCACGTCAAACGTGACCTTCCTGTCATTGGACGTGCTGAGAGGGACGGCTGACACAAAGTCACTGAACATCAACCGGAAGTAAATGATCACACTGCCATTCCTGTAGTAGACAACAGGTATTAGTAAGCAAAGCAGACAATCACACTGCCAAAAGTCATTTTACAATAACTGGAGCGGTGAAATGTGAATTTACATTTCAAACAACTACAATGTTCTTCTTAATAAGCATCCATGTTGCTTATCAACTTATTTCAATGACACTTTAGTAGTTAAGTAGATGTAACTCTTCCCATTCATTTTGTTTTCTGAAAAGTTCCCCAAAGGAAGGGGTGCTGTTTAATCGGAGAGTCTAACCCTTTGAGACGTGTAGATAAAAGGAATTTGAATCAGCTCACCTTATGAAGGTTACCTCACAGTGATTGTACTTTTCTGACAGACTTGAGTCCTTAAACTGCCGATTAACCTAAAATTCAAGAAATATACAGAATTTTAGAAATTGTTGCAGAGAGCAATAAATATGTCTTTTTTTTTTGTCAGGCACAGAATCATAACTTGTAAAATATTGGAATTGTCCCAGTACAATTCCTAAACTGCACACTGGCATTCATGGAATTGCACAATATCTGAATTTCTACATGTTCACATTGTAGCTACATGTTTAAAATACAAACATATGATCCAATGATGTTTGAAGATTCTCTACTGCACTTCAGAGGTGTCAAAACATTCAGAGAGAACCCACATGCATGGTGCACCTGTATGTATGTGTGAATAAGGTGTGGAAGAAATGCCTCTGCAGTGACAAAGCGTTGAGTCTTGGCTGCTGGGGGCCCAGAGGATACAAATATCCTCCTTGTACATACATTTCTTGCCCTACCTTTCTGTTTGAGGGGTATACTGACTGGTTTTATGATATGTTTTATAGACATGTAGAAGTTCCGATAGTGTGTGTGACAAATATATATGTCTATTTATTATTTACAAAGTTTGTTAACAAAATAAGAAAAGTTTGCTGGAGTTTGGTGAATGGAGATGTATGTGTTGTGGTAGTGCTACTGCCTATGATAAATCACAGACTTATTTCCCGGTGATAACTCATGAAGTCTATCCAGCACTCTGTCATACCCCAGCCCTTCCCTCCCTGCCCAACTCTGTTATCAAGTCCCCATAATGAAGTAGCTACCAGTGCAGAGTGAGCCTAACCCTTTGGTGACAGCAGGATGCCTGATGGTTCATGCTCACTTGTTGTCATGGACCATCAGTACAGAGTATGTGCATCACAGCACAGTATTGGTGCACCATGGTAATCATCTAGGAGTGTATCAACCCAACAGGGCAAGGATAATGGCCAGGCTAATACAGCACAATTCAGAATGGTATACTTCACTAAAGCATCATGATGCCCTTAAATGGTTAATGGTCCCTGATTGGCATCTAGCACCCCGTCTGCCAATACAGCAATCTCCAAGCACAGCCTTGCTGGGGTGGCACATGTGCCATCTCTTCACCACACCTAACCCTACTCCGAGAGTGTTCAGAAACCTCCTGATAAAAATAAATGTCTCCATATGCAGACTTTGAATATAATATGCAAATAGATGAAACAATGAGTCCTTTCATTGTTTAATTGGCTGTATTCTAAAATGGCTGAATGATAAGATATCATTAGGAGCCATTACCCCCTTTATCTGAGCTCTGCCTCATCCATTGTCTGAGATAACAACTACCATTAATTCTTGTAATGAAGAACAACCCCACTGTTATCACACTGCCTGTGACACCCTTTAACATGACATTACAGCAACATATTCTACTCATGAATCATCTGACCGATTCATATAACCTATCTTATGTTAGGTCTAGTCACTATAGGACTGTAGTGCTTTACTTTTACACATAACTTTCTGGACTAATAGCATGCATCTTTATTAGGATCTATGTCCTGGTGTTTTGTTGAACTGTCCACATATATATACTGTATTTATTCCCCAGGTGGTAAGTTACATCAGGTGGTTAGTTCCAGCTTCTAACAGTGTCCATAAAGATGCCACCTGACTTCCACCTTCGCCACCCATGTACAGTGCACACTAATGTACTGATGTAGGCCCTAATTAGAATTCTAAGAAACTCTAAGCTTTAAGCTAGGAAAAATAATTTGGCGGTGAGGAGGCCTTGCAAAATTGAATCCGAAAGAAGGGTTCTTGGGAAGCCAAGGCTCCGGCCAAGACCAAGGCCCTAGCTGCCTGATGGTGGTATCCAAACGGGAAAAATATTATTCTGATATCTTTATTTCTATATTTAAATCTATATCATACGGAGGTCAGAGTTGGAGGACATAAGCCCTTACCGTGGAGGAGAAGTCAGCAGCGAGGGCCTTAAAGCCAGGTGAGTTAGGGTTGTGGTAGTCGGCTACAAACACCGAGTAGGGCCCGGACGTCACTGTCATGTCTGCCTCAAACACCTTTGTCACTGAAATCACAAACAACAAGCAACATTTAGTTACACATGGTCTTTTAAACCCAGTCAATCAGAAGTAGGTTTGATTTTGTTCAGGACCCGGAGAGGAGCAGTCTATCGATCAATGCAGATTTTGAGCTTGTCAAACCCACTTTGAAAAGATTGCTCTTTATGGGATCTCCTGGTATGGACTGTCAATGAGACAAACATAAATATGGGCTTAAAATACTGCTTATCATGAACATCAATCTAAATTAGGCCTATCAAAAGAATTGTCTTCATCTATTGTCATATTTCATAGTAAGATTAGCCTTCTGACTTCGCATCATGGACAGGCAGCTCCATATTTATGAATCTTTCATAATGATATAGTATGGCAGGCTGAGTAATAAAAACTTGATTTATCCGTAACACCTTTAATCCTGATATGAGTGGCTATTGATGATAACAGTATGAGTTTAAGATCAAATTAAGATTAATCCCACATTCAGTCTCTACTTCAGTAATCTAATACCATAGGCTGCATTTCCATTACAACCTGCCTTTTGAGATAATACTGTAAACTCATTAGGACTCACCCAGGAGTTCTTTGTCGGTGTCCATC
This sequence comes from Harmothoe impar, assembly GCA_947462335.1. Taxonomy (NCBI): domain Eukaryota; kingdom Metazoa; phylum Annelida; class Polychaeta; order Phyllodocida; family Polynoidae; genus Harmothoe; species Harmothoe impar. The sequence continues at coordinate 6,786,582 of OX381716.1, read as the reverse complement.
AAGCTGACGTCCCATATCAAGGGGGTCTCTACAGTTGTATAAAGCAAATGATTAACTTGAGTTCTGGAATTTGATTGATTGAGAAGTTAATGTATTTCAACCATAAGTATCTCAAATATAGTTTTCTCCATCCAATACAAAAGAAGTTGAAAGTCAGTAATTATGATAATCATAAGTATGTACCTCTTTGTTTCTTTGGACAATGACTACAATAAAACAGCTAAATAATGCTTATTCTTAAACCAGGTCTTCAAATAATTGCATGAAAGTTGCGCTGAAGCCAAAACACTGTAGTCTAATACAATCGGCTTACTCACCAGCGACTAGACTGATACTGTAGGAGTCACTGAAGAAGTCTCCCACTTGTACATTGGGTGAGGACACGGCTGTCTGCCTTAGGTCTCCATACACCACGGCCATGACGTCTGTGATGTCAAACGTCAGCTCTGACGTCTTACGGTGTGCTAAGCCGTAGAAATGAAGTCCTTGAAGATGAGCCTGAAGTGGATGAGGACCGAGCTGTCCCTGTGGATGACAGAAACATGTTGTGTAAGAAACCTTGTTGATGAAATTGGTATAAAACAGAGAGTTTTGTCTAATGGGCCGCAAATGTATTTTAACTTGGGCAGACCCAGTGTGCATACATTTTTGGGCAGCGATTGAAGCCCAGAACAACTCTGCTCATGAAATCAATGCATTGCAACTACTTCATGCTGCTACTTAAAAAAATACCCATTATTCTCAGGACCAGCCATTTGATGTAGAATAGAGTACATGTGTTCAGTTCATGTCTTTCAGAAATATGTTGCCCTCGATTTTATAGGGAATGATTCAAATTCAGTTTTGGGAATAAAGTTTGAAACGATGTTAATGCATATTGAAAACCAAAATTCTATCTTATGAAGGGCAATAAACACTATACTTACTCCACTTGTATGACCTCACACCTGTCAAACACGTCTGTCATGGGGCTGACGGCAAACACTGTCATCATCTGGAACACAGATTATAATTATAACTTATTAACTGTTCTCCCTAAAAACAGATCATACTGCCAACTGCCTACAAAATTGTGTACATATCTTTCATTCAGGATGTCATATGACTTAGATAGCACTTTTATACTTATTAAACATCCAGACCAGGGATTATTTGGTTAGATTTAGTTAATAGCATTCCCTCTTTGAGATCAAAGTTTTGATCTTTTATATACAGAATTAATACTGCTACAGAAATAGGGATTAAACCCATATTAAGTAGTCCTGAGTTCCATAGCAGGGGTAGACTGAAACTCCTTCTGTTTTAATTACAGAAAACCATGGTCAACATAATATAGTTTATGATGGCATAGAATCAACATGACTGATTCCCCCATGGACATAGTCCTATTCCAAACCATGAGTTTTCTTTAAATAACTTGCAACTACTTCTGTAGTATGATGATTGCGAGCTTATTTTGCAGAAAACTGCCATAATGTTTATAATCATTTAATCACACCTACCCCTTTTTCAAAAGCCAGTTTGAGGGTGGCAAACTCCTGAGACTGGGTGTTGCTGTAGGCCCGTTTGTAGGTGGAGAAGGGACCCCACAATGTCTGGAACCGGCCACGGAACATCTTAGTCACTACGAGGTACAAGAAGTAAATAAGATACTGTAACAGGGTAAGGGGAAATCACACATGTATTTGCATGAATCCAATAAATGTGTGCTTTTACTCTGTCAAATCATTACCTTCATTTAATTGTGGTATATTTCAAAATATGAAACCTTTTACTTAACTGTATCTAATGATGACTCATATTAAACACCTTGATTTAGTAGGCTCAGTTGCATTTCCTTGATGTAGATTTTGTATGTACATCATTAAATAATATTCAAGTGAAGATTAAATTAACCAAGATTCACAAAAATCGAGCCATCATAGATGCAAAGTTTGTGTGTGTTCGGGAGAGGGGGTTGGGATGTCATCCTGATTCTTGATAACCTCCATCTTGATAAACTACTAACACTTCCTGTACTACCCTGTTGTATACCCATCCTGATGACACACTTACTGAATGTTGCACTGCCTGTGTACAGGGGACAATATGGTATGTGGATGGGAGGGGGGCAGTTTGCGTAGATATAAACTAGACTTGGCCCTCATCTCTATATTACAGACTGGGAGTCAGCAGCAGCTCAGACAGTCACTCTCCTAGCATAACCTGACTAAACATATGATTGGTGAGTGAAGCATTACCAGTCAGCGCCCATGCATGTCACTCTCCAGCAGATCATTAGTAGTTGTTGTGTTATACACCAATATCTGCTGGGAGACAGTACTGCTAAGACAACTCCGTCCCCCGTCCTAATAAGACAATTGGTCAGACCCTGCTCGGGTGTGTTGACACGGTTAGGCGGGTCAGACAGCGAGAGACTAATAAAGAACCCACCTGTGACTGGGGGTAGTTTGGTGTGTGGGTGTGAGGGGGGCAGTATGTGTGTGTTATACCCTACCTGTGACTGGGGGTAGTTTGGTGTGTGGGAGTGAGGGGGGCAGTATGTGTGTGTTATAACCTACCTGTGACTGGGGGTAGTTTGGTGTGTGGGTGTGAGGGGGGCAGTATGTGTGTGTTATACCCTACCTGTGACTGGGGGTAGTTTGGTGTGTGGATGTGAGGGGGGCAGTATGTGTGTGTTATAACCTACCTGTGACTGGGGGTAGTTTGGTATGTTGTATGTGAGGGGGGCAGTATGTGTGTGTTATAACCTACCTGTTACAGGGGGTAGTTGGTGTGTGGGTGTGAGGGGGCAGTATGTGTGTGTTATACCCTACCTGTGACTGGGGGTAGTTTGGTGTGTGGGTGTGAGGGGGGCAGTATGTGTGTGTTATACCCTACCTGTGACTGGGGGTAGTTTGGTGTGTCCAGTGTTACCCCCACCAGGAGTCACCCTGTTACCACTGCCCGGTAGGTGTCCTGTAGACGCCGCCTGCACTGGCTGCGGCTTGTCCTTGTTCCTCGCTATAAACAACAGCACATGTTGATATATTTTTAATTGCCTGCCTATAGTCTCCCGATTGCCTGCTGATTACCTGCCGATCAACATATGGAAAATGGCCCTTACTGAATGCTGCACTGCATCGTTAAGATTATAACCAGGATGACAGCATTAACACCTACCTGTGACTGGGGGTAGTTTGGTGTGTCCCGTGTTACCACCACCAGGAGTCACCCTGTTACCACTGCCCGGTAGGTGTCCTGTAGATGCCGCCTGCACCGGCTGCGGGTTATCCTTGTTCCTTGCTTAAAACATATGGGTAAAATTATTTTCAAGTCTCTTTGAGTGCTAGATTATTTCCATAGAATACTGAGAAGCTTAAATCATATTACCAATGTTACATAAAATGAATGGCTATCATGGTTTTAAAAAATCATACAATTTCTGTGATACAGTTGATTGATGAAATTAAGCAGCATAAACAGTAATGTAAACATAATTGGCAACACAAATGTTTAATTTTTCCCCAAAAGGTCTAGATTGTCTAAAGATCTTTGGAGTCTCAGGTAGACTTTAAGTTTGCTGAATCTCATGAAATATTAATGAAGTAATTTTCCTTGTGTTTAGGTTGTGTTGAATATATACAAATACTTACTAGTGTCATAAATTTGTACTATTAACAATACCAAACTCACTTGTGAAGTGGATGCCTAGAGCCAGTACTATCACAAGTATCACAAAGGCAAATATCACGGTGGAGACAATGGCTATTTTCCGCACGGCACGCTGCCTCCTCTCATGCCAGGGTCTGAGGTCTGTCATACTAGCATTGTCCTCGTCCACCCCACCCGGGGTCGCAAACACCGGGTTGTCAAACGAGCACTGTGGTAACAAGAATAGAAGGACAGTATGAGTATATGCATTAAACCTACTTATTTATATTATTTGTAATTAATAGGCTTGTTATACTGCACTGTAAGAAAAGTGTTTTCAAATTTTGCTACAAAACTTTCACCATGTTTTAACAGTGTGGCAGACATGTTCGTTCTATCCTTGTCTTCTTAACCATACACAGCAAAGAGTACCCCAGGTGAGTACCATATTTTCTACTGTTAACTAACAGTAAATGGTACATTTCATATTCAGTAATACCATCATGTGTACTGTAAAACTGTAGTAGATTGTACCTCTGAGATACATTAACTATTGACAAGTTAGCTGTGAACCATGGAGTGGCACTGATGTGCCATCAGTATTAGGTACTTAGCTATACAGTTCATAACATTGTAATAAAGATGTATCAACATTTAATCAATTAAGAAAGATTACATTGGAGGTCTGATAACAGTACCAATTCTAATGGGGGCAAAGGATCTGGGCAAAATAACAATGACAGTATAATGCTTCAAAAACTGGGGTAATTCTCCAGCTCATTCATGCATTATTGTGAACAGCGCTGTATGGCCCTAAACGTGTTAAAGTGGTGTTCAATTAAATGCTAATCTGTAAATGGCATGTACATATGTTTGGCCCTCTGGTTCTCCTTTATAAGCTGCATACTGGGTACAGTGTGGAGCAGTCAGTGGAGACCCTACTGTTGTTTATACCACAGCGGGCACAGAGAACAAAGCATTTCACACCTCTTGTATACTGCCTACAGCTATTTGTATTACTCTACCTGAACTGCTCACTACACCTGCTTAGGCCATCATGGTTGTCAGAATTTGACATTGCAGTATTTTCTGTATTGCAGCTGCATGCTTTTGTCCTACACTTTAAGATAGTGTGTATTGAAGGGACATGCACATAAAAGTAACACATATGAATTCTCAACACACTTCTGAGATCAACACACTTTTTCCCAATAGTGTAGTGGGTTATCAATAAAGTATAAAATGTGTCTGCAAAAAAAAGTGTGGGAAAAGGATGTGCTTTAAAAAGCAAGTAAACATAACAGACCTTTCTTAAAGTGTATTGCTAGGTCACTGGAAACCCCAGTAGACTTTGGCGTCCCCAAACATTAACCATAAACCTGCACATGATATGATCTAGAACTACCAGCAGTCAGAAACGGCCCTCCTAGCAGAGTCTGTGCACTCACAGCTAGACACTGTTCATTGTGTAGTATTTTCTGAGAATCCATTATAATGACCGTAGTTGTTCTGATTCTAACTGACAACATTCCTTAACAAATTAGTGTCAAAGATGTACCCAGCACTAATGCAATAACTATTCTTCATGACATGATCAGCTTTCTTTTTTTATACGTATCTGGAACGGAGAAACCTGTGGCTATGATCCCCAATACACCAGGGGAGACTGGATAATTCCTTAGCTCAATCATACAGAGTGGGTACAAAATTCAATTCAGCATTGAATCAACATTGAATCAATAATTCATGAACATTGACAACCAGTTAGCAATGTTCATTCAATGTTCTGTGCCAACTGGGTAGGGTTTTGTGCTTTAAAGCACTATACAGCTTTAAGGGCTACAGGACCAGTCTGCTGGGACAGCCCAGCAGCAGCAGTCATATACCCAGAGCAGTGAGGGGGTAGCGGTACATGTGTATGTACTGCCACAAGCTGCCAGGGAGCCACGTCTGGACTCTGTCTGACCCATTAAAGGCTGCATAGTGCTTTAATACATCATGGCCTTGGTCGGCATCAATGCAGCCCTGACAAATAACTCATTATTGCTGCATTTAAATAACATGCAAAACTGTTTGCTTGATGTGTACATTCTCAAAGGGTTGGCATGATGCATAAATCAATGCAATCATAGTAAATAGACTCACTAGGCCTGCATTGATGTATGATGACAACCAAGAGCATGATGCATTAAAGGGCTATGTGGCCCTTGAGGTTTAAGTCAGTTTGCTGTACTTTAGGAGGAGGTGTCTGTGTAGTTCAGAGGCCTGGTCCCTCTGGGAGGCACAATGCCACATAGACACATACTGGAGATGTTCACAACAAATAAGGTAGACGTCCCACTGTGCCTATAGCAAGATGGTGTTAGATATATTAGGGGTAAAAACATAGTCTCCAGCCTCTCTTTCATTCACCAATCAGCAAATCAAACCTAGCTATGTTAGGAATGCTGGTGCATGGTTGGTCTTGCACAAATTGGGCAGAGGGAAGCTCGTACCAGAGAAGGATCGGACAAGACAGGAACACTGCGGGCAATACTAAACGGATCAGACAGGGCAGATAAGCAGAACGGTCAGGACAAAGTCTGCTGGTAACCCTACATGGTCTTATCTCAGTTACCTCCTACACTCACAAAACCACAGTATCGGAATACATGTAACAACAGTTAGATATTTTTTTTCCTAAATCGGAATAGAAAACATATCTAGAAAATAATTTGACAGGAGATCAACTAAATTACTATACATTGTATTTTTGTGTAAATTCAACTCTCAATTACCATCTCTCAATTACCATGCATGAACATTTGATGATATTGATTATATTGTGTTCTGCACCTTCAGTTTATCCTCCAATGTATGTCTTAACATGTTAGACGAACTGGTGTCTAGTTTCCAAACCCCAAGGTATAATTTTGCCCATTACACCACAGACTACAGGGATGTATCCACTCAAGGTACCCACCAGGTAGTTAATACTTTATGCAGAATGTGATTCTATTCATTATTACCTTGCCAAGACTGTATTAATGAATCATGTTGATCCTCTTGTGATACATTTCAAAAGGGTTGGCGTAATGAACAAATACTATAGGTATAATAGGTGTAGGTTTATTGTGATGCCATGGGAGTGCATTTTGACAAAAGAGTGGTTATATAGCCTAAAGCCATTGAACACATTGTGTTTGAACTCAGTCCAAACACCTTCCCTATGTGTTCTGCAGTTGAGTATGGACTTTGAGTCTGAAATTTGGGACTTATCCCAGCAGATTACTAAACCAGAGTTTTATGAAATACCCAAAGGCATCCTTTTGCTCATATTCCAGCTATGCAAGCACCAGCCTTTCTCATGTCTTTATATGAACAGCAGTGTTCGGCTTTGTCCAGATTTTTATTCTAGTTGTGGAAGCGTTTATGGTGGCCTAGCCTCTTTAGTCCTGTAAATATTTGAGTAGTTCCAACAATACCTTGTGTTGTATCCCTAAGGCAGCCTCACAGCTGAATATTTCATGTTTCCGGCACCACCTAGGTACACCAATGTTTAGGACATACAATAGTTTACCCACACCAATATGTTGGTGGCGCTATTTTAGTGCTTAAGTTGACTGTGGCAATAACAACAACCACACTCATACATATGACCAGCAAACATTGATTTTACCCTTCTTAGGGTTTCAGTATGAGGCTTAGCCAGATTGAATAGATGGCAAGTTGATTCATTTTGTTACCAACTTCAAGAGAACAGGGGGGTTGTGAATAATACCTGGAGAGACAAATACATGAGTAAGCAGAGCTGTACAACTTGGACAGGACAAATTGGCTCAAATATAATACATTGCTAAATAGCTCCCAAAGCTAAAGAATTGGTCAAAATGGGTTCTAGCCTTGATTTTGGTATATCCTGATTGTTTCTCTCACCATCATGTCTCCTTGATTCTCTACCCTGCTGCAATGCTCCTTCCTGCAGTAAGTGAATATAACACACTACACCCTGTAACCACCCTCTCAGACTGCAGAGTCAGAGCCTTTTGAATATATTCATGTATTTCCTCCAAGGCCCATTTATGTATCACAGAATCAATACAAGGAGAATAAACACAGAGATGTATTGGTGCTGGTGTGACTCGGCCTGGGTGTAAGATGTAAGCGCTGTCTCTACAGACCTTGTCTGGTGGTTGCCACATTACATGTGAATGACAAAGTGTGGTAACTATGAAAAAGAAGAACCTTATCGTCTGAGGGTCGCATTGTGCTTTATCATGCTTTATCAGGCTGGGTAAATCCTGGCATTCATACCGTGCAGGGAGAAAAGAGAATGAGGGGGTTTTTCCCCTTGATTTCGGGTTGATATAAATGTAATTCAGAAAATCAAATTTGCTGATATCTAAACATTATTTGCTGAAAGTGATTAACCCATGTGCAGGTAGACAATGTGTTTATCTTGGTATATGTGAATGGGGTTGTATGACGGTTTTGTATTTCGTGAAATATATTGGTTTGAATGACAGAATATAGCCGAAATAAGGTACATTTATATGTGGAACCCCCTCCCCCCTTACCCCTCCCGTACCATCACACCTGTATAAGATACTGCACTGGGAGATTCCCCCTTGGTGGGGCGGACCGGCGGCGGCCCTTATCTCTCTCGGCGGCCCTTATCTCTACAGAGATAAGGGCAGGAGGCCGACCTGGGGGCTGCACTAAGTAAGGGAAGATTTGCCCTTGCTGGCAGAAACTCCCCTGTAGGCTAATATACCTGTAATGGTAAATGTCCCGGATTGTCCAGGCCTGTTTATTGGCATGGTGTATAAATGCATGCAGCTCTGGTAAATCTATCAGGGCTGCTTTCATGCATCAGCATGAAAAGGGCATTGCATATTGAAGCACTGGGCCACCCATTTAGGTGAAGAGGGATATGTTTCAGCCCATGTAAGAGACTAAGACCGCAGATTGACAGGTTACATTAGCCTCGACTTATCTGCTGTCATTGAATTGATAAACTCACCATTGATAGAGCCAGTGCTGACATACAGTGCCAATATAATTAGGCTTTTGGCATTGTGTCCTTGAAATACTAGGTCCCATCAAGATGCATATAGAGCCCTAGGCTTTATTATTTTACCCTGCATACATTTAAACACAAGAATTGATTAGAAAATGCCATTATTCATGTGTCAACCCTGTCCCAATGTCTTGTTGCCTTCACTATATAAACAACCCTGACCTTGAACTGGCTTTCTTGAACCTTGACCTTAATAGTTCAGATGTAAGAACGACACAATCAACATCAAAACTAACTGATTCAGCTTGCCTTTTTTGTTAAATGGGCAAGTTCTGTTCTTGATTCGGTGTATTGTGTTGTTAATTTCAATAGGGGCAGTCGTCTTGCTGATTGTGTGAAAGTGAGCTATGCCAAACTGAAATGCAGCCATCTCAAATATCAAATTAATACCACACTCTGGTCAAGAGCCTTGGTATTCTTTTTGATACTACTGCAAGGGGATGGTACACCCTACCATTGTTGTTCATATGGTAAAACATATCCTAGTTGATACTCTATAAAGTTGTGGCTAAACTTACCCTACCCATATTTCTTCCAGAACGTATGTAGGTATATGTGTGAAACCAGTGCTAACCTCCTCTGATATGGATGAAGTTGACCGCTTGAAGCATGCATATAACTCACTGCTTTTGTATAAAGCCAAGGAATCTAGACGGAAACTGTATGTGAAAGTGGCACCAATTGTAAAGCTGCACCCCTCTGATACTATCAGATATGTCCATGTCATACATTCTATAATAAGCTGGAATTTTAAGTCTGAGAAATAGTGAGAAGAAATCAAGCAAGACTGCTACTTACAACATTGCTGTGGTTGACAGCTAATGTCTGAGGTTGTTGTTGGTGGGGGTGGGGCAGCGCCCCATTACTGCACTCTGTGTAGGACATGGTTCTGGTACTCACGGGTCATTCACAAATAGGCTATGGTACATAGAGCCTCCAGACTTCTAGTTTGTGGTACCTAATGTTACCCAGGGTTTATTTAGGATATTCAGTGTTCCACAATCATATGGTGTATAAAATATGTCATAATTCCCTGGTTGAGATACCAAACACATCCTAGTTACCAGATGGCAAGATGAAGAGGCGGACGGCAACCATTATCGCGGGTGAAAGTGGCACACCATGTGTCGCCTTTATTCTAAATAATATCCGTTTCATATTTAGGTATCATCACATTCCATGAGTTGTATGCTATGGGAATAGTGATTGATTGATTGATTGATTATTCATTTATTTATCCTGTCAAACAGTGGGGCCAGGCCCCGTTGGCGAATGGCAGCTTTTGTTGTAGCATATGTAATATGTTACATATAGTTGCCTTAAAGGCTAATTATACATTTACAATTCTTATAAAAGCATATGATATGACATATTGAGAACCCATACCCACGTTAGTGGGTTTTGGGCTCCCAAAACATCATTTTCCCATGATGTTTTTGGGAAAAAATAGAGATCATTTCTCTATAATACAAACAAATAATTATCTAGTTAGGCTGATGTTATTTGCCTATAGGATGATGTTGTTTCCTTAAATGGATGATGTTATTTCCAGATAATAATGATATGGGATGATGTTGTTTTCCCATGGACTGATGGTATTGTCCAATTTTGAGTATGAACTTTTATGAGAAATTTCTTCCTAAGCTTGAGTGATGGGGTAGGGGGTGTGAGTGAAGAGAAAAAAAAATACCAATTTTACAGTTTTATGGGGGGGGGGCCCCAAACGGTCCTTGAACCTTTTCTTGTTCCAGCTCTGGAATTTTACATTTTCTATAATATTTCTTGTATCCTCTTTAAAGGAGTTCCAGAGCGATGGTAATCTAAATTCTAGACTTTTCCTGTAGAAGGTTTTTTTTGGCCTTTTTATGATTAATAGTTTGCCATCATGGGCTCTTGTCCTAATGTCTCTGGTTTCAAT